>CM035142.1:19886378-20486378 GCA_020205605.1 Panax ginseng
TCAATGGATTGATTCCATTTGATTTGGCGTATAAAACACGAGTAATGAAGTTATGGCAAAATTTACGAGATTAGGCATTAAACGTTGAAATCGTAGAATTTTTGGATAAGTAATCAAAACTTGCCGTTTAGTTCGGGGACTTTAGTTTTCGATGGCATAACGTAGAATAACGTATTTAAGAGTCTTGGACTCAAGAATGGTCGAATTCCGACTTAGAACGAAGAAAACAAATTAGGAAAGATCACTAATGTTAAGCGAACGCGTAAAACCTGGCAAGAAAAAGAGCTTAAGGGATTGACAGCATGAACCCCACCGAAATGTACTATATAAAAGCGAGATCCCGGCAGGTATAGCTATATTTCTTGGTGGAAACCGGGTATTCATTCATTTAAAGCTTGTGCTTTGCTATATCTGAAGTCTTCTTGGTAGCCCACTGTAAGACATATCAGATTTCTTTCAGCCTTTCTCCACTTCCATCCACACATACTTATTCACGTTGAGAGTCGTGTTACGTGTGTATTCCCGGATCTTCGATCTGTTGATTATTAACTATGCTTCTATTGAGCCCGAATATAATATGTTAGTTCCCAGTAGAAAGGGGGGGGGGGTTGAATAGATCCTTTTTAATCTCAAATACTTTTCTGGTTTATTTTGTATTGCTCATAATTTAGCATATGACAAACATAAGAATCTTTTCAAGCACAGCGGAATAAGTAAAAGATCCCCTTCGTTGATATATTCATAATCATACATACATTGTTCGTAGAGTTAGTTCAATGGTAAGCAGTGAAAATATGCATAGCAGTTATAGCAGTTAACAGACATAATGTAATGACATAAAGTAAAAGACACAAAGGGTTTTAAGTGATTTAGAGACTCAAGCTCCTAATCCACTCTTATGCTTTCAACTAGCAGAATTTCTACTAAGGAAGGGAAACACCCTAAATCACTAAGATTCCTTCAAGGCCAGTAGCCTTGGGACTTCAGTTCACTAAGAACTCTTTAAGGCCAGTAGCCTTGGAACTCCTCTAGTTCCCTAGGAACTCTTCAAGCCCAACAGGCTTGGAACTTCATTTAGTCCCTCCGGACAAGGACCCCTCAGGTCCTGGCTTCTCGTTGAGTTGTTTGTTTGTTTATAAGAGTTGGTGCTGAGCTGCTAAGATGTCTTTATGCTTTGAACATCTTCTGTACTTAGTAGCTTGGCGTGATCATCCTTGAAGTACAGTTGAGTGTTGTATGATGCTCAGCTTCTTCAGTTACTCAACCTCTTCTAATGATCCCTTGATGAACTGCCTTGAAGATCATTCCTCTTGATACGTGGTGGCTGCACATGATGGATTTCTAAGATGACTGTAAGCTCTTCTGCTTGGCACTTGGAAACTTTCTCATTCTTGCCACCATGATGAAGTTTGTGATCTCCTTTCTTGATACTTGATGCCTTCTCATGATGGACTTGTTAAGATGACTATGAGCTCTTCTCTATGGTACTTAGAGTCTTCCCATGATGGACATCAAGATATCATTAATGCTTTTCTTTCACTCGGCAGTTCAGAACACTCTTCATGTAGTATAACTCTCACTTCTACTTCTTTCTTTGTATGTCTCTGAGTGTTCTTGGTGAATCGTAGAGTGAGCCTTCAGACTCACTATCTTACATTGTTTAGAACAGTACATCGTTACTCCAAACTCGGCAACTCCAGCAACCTTTGATCTTTGAATCTCTAGCAGATTTATACTCATTCCCAATCTTCCTGTTGGAGAGTAGCCGTTGAAAGCTCTTTGAAATGCTTCACAGATCTCGAGTTGCTTGGTGCAGACTGCAGATGTGACATGACAAATTTTTTCGACTTTTCGACATCTAGCGGTTCTTCGCTTTCACCTACCCTGTCAGATATATCACTTTAATGTCTTGGGTAGGTTGAAGACTTTATTTCCTCCTTCTGATTTCTCGATCAGAGGTTGTCCTTTTGCATCGATGCTCTCAATAAGCATTAGTCCGAGTATTACCCTTCAGATTGAACCATTGCCAATGCTTCAGTCTTCGGCTATTCAAACTCTACGATTCTAATGCATGTCTTCAAGGACCTGATCGTAGTGTCATGTTGACTGGTAGAGACAACACTACGATCTTGAAGAGTGTTGATTGGATCTTCAATGTAGAACACCTCTTCCTTCTTTTGTACAGTGCTTTAATACTTCTATTTGCCTCAACAGTTCTCAGATACTGATGTCTTGACTTCTTTGTTCTGGCCCCTTCTAAATAGCAAGAAACTTCATATTTATGGCGTGTCCAGCTCGCTTTCTCCTTGTGATCTCCCGTTCACTTATTATCAATGGACTGACCCAATGCTTAATCACTTTAGCCTTGTTCTTCAGAAGCTGTCTAGTATCTCTGTATGTACTTCATCAGTTCTTTCTTTGTTTGGCAAACACTACGATCCTGATTGCTTCCAAGATCGTTGTCTTCTGTCTGCTTGATAGCTATCGTGTGACGCCCTCAAAATAGGTCCATTCCATCCAACCCATTCTGAGTCGCCAAATACATGGTACAGAAATAACTACAACTTTATTAATACATTTGTCGTACAAAATACGACAACATATATACTGTGAGTTTAAATACAATTATTGTCTTCTAGACAATATACATACCCAAATAAATCCCCATCATAATTATTGATACATTATTTTACAACAATGGTGAGGACTACTAAACAACTCTCCCTAGAATTTTCATTCCATACCCCGACTCGTACTCGCTATATATTCTCGCTCACGAGAAGAAAATGGAACAAAAGGAAAAGGGTGAGCTCGACTAGCCCGATAAAGAATATTATGACTAAGATAATATACAACAAATTATCGTTAGTCTTGACGAGGAAAAATGTAATAGAATACAATAGACAACAAGTTTTAAATCAATATTCGCTAATGAAATAATAATTCATTAGAAGAGTTAAGTAGAGAATGCAAACTACTATCTTCTATGTATGAATTTTAAAGTTCATAAATCTATTTTATCCTGTAACATCAATCAATATATATCTCAGGATCAAATATTCATCCTTGCACTTCTGAGCCAAGGACATTCACCGATTGGTCATGTTCATCTAAACACTGCTCATCTTTGCACTACGGGCCAAAGATATTCATCGAAATCATTCATCTTTGCACTCTGTGCCAAAGATATTCATCATAAATCATTCATCTTTGCACTACAGCCAAAGATATTCAATAATATCATCATTTAAGACCGAGGATGATGAAAATATTTTTAAAGAAGCGAATCCAATTGAAACTAAATGACAAGGATTAAGGATTAAGGATTCGTACTTTGTTTTATCCACGTCCAAAAATACCTCAAAAATAATCATAGTGGTGTAAAATTCAAGAATGATCAAAACATGGATACAATCAAAACCAGTATCCAGAATAGATATTTTGGACAAAAAGAAGAAATTTCATTTTTAGGTGAATAGTCTTAGAGTACGTGAATAGTAACTCCGACACTAAAAGATAAAAATTTCACAAAAAACATCTTCACGCTTCATGAATAGTACTCGTGAATAGTAACTCGTGAATAGTAACTCATGAATAGTAACTCGTGAATAGTAACTCATGAATAAGAAACCCGAGCATGAAAAAGTTCTAAATTTGATAAAAAGTTTCAACCAATATTTCAAAGATAATGATATTGAAGAAATAATATCATTTGAGAAGAAAATAACATCCCTTACCTTGAAAGCCGGTAGATTTCTAGTTGAAACAGGATATAGGCTATGACTTGAACTTGCACCGTATAACAATACTCAAAGTATACTCAAAATACTCACAAGAATACGCTCGATAATATAGAGAGAAAACTTGATTTCGGTGTGATTTTCAATTCTAACCTAAGCACCTATTTATAGGAAATTGCTTAGAACACCAAAGCGAGTAAAATTTAATATAATATTAATATATTATATAACAATTCCTACGCACTCATTCTAGAGTTTGATTTCAGCCACTTAGCATTTCTCACATGCCACCTTCTAGAAAAACTAATAAAAAAAAATGTTTTTTATATAATAAATAATTAAAACTTCCAAAAATCAATTCTTTCGGAGCTTCAGAACTTCAATAATTCATAATAAATAGCCCTTTTATCAGAAAATTTGAATCTTGCGAGTTTTTATAGGAAATTCAATTCTCTACAACTTTGCGTAAGAAAGTTTTTTCAAATTCAAATGTAAATTGACCAAGAAATCCACAAATGGGCGATTTTACAAGCTTATAATCAAATTTCATCAATAAATGGGGTCCCGACATGTTTAACATGTTTTAAACATTTTAGTAACAACAATACTCCTACTCCACATATACTCATATATCCCACATTCATCGTAAAAATATCATCGTTAATATATTATTAAAATAATATATTTAAATGAATTAATTTATCAAAAAAAGATAAAATATTAATTTTCAACAATTGTTACTATAAAATTTTCTCCATCTATATCCACATAAAATCAATATTTTCCTCATCATATGAATCAATAATTAATTATTCACAAATAATATTACGTAATCACAATATTGACAACCGGTAGTTCCCAGGAAAGAGGGGCTTTCAATAAGAATTTCTCCTTATTGGTAGCGCAATTAGGTGACCAAACCTCTCCTTAGAGGCGTAACTTTCTAGACATTGCCAATAATGTTATCTAATAATATTATTCAGATAATATGAATTATTGCTTCGATAATGAAAAATCTTGTGTAATGACAATTATTGAAACAACAAAGAATATAAAATATCAACGCAAAGCAATTATTGAATCAATAAAATAAAATCTTTGATAAAGAATTATCGTAACCATTATTGAGTAGTGCCTTCTTCACGTAAGAATCAATAATTGGTGCAATAAGTGTCTTCTTGTGCAATAACGCGTATTCTTGTGTTTTAACAATAACGGGTATTCAAACAGTAAACCAGTAATAACTACTGCCGTTATTTTTAAACAACTTATTTTTGTCGTTTTCTTCCTCCAATCTTTCGTTATGGGGCCCACACATCGCTATTTGGTAAATGCGAATATTCTCGACGATCACGAATATTCCACGACCAAACGAATATTCTCGGCTAATAATGAATATTATATCACCACTTGCTTATTTAAAATATTTGCGCATTTTACCCATAACTAACCACATTAATCAAATCCACCCTTACTATTTCAAAATAATAAATAAAGGAAATTCCTTTTATTTAAAAAAATTTGAGGTCTTACATATCGTGACTTAGCGACTTTCCTTCGCTGCCATCAAGTCTTCTTCTGATCTCCTTGTGGAAGACTTCATCTCGAATGGCTTCAGAACTTAATCTTGATGTTGTTAGCTTGAAATCCATTCGTTGAGTGCTCTCTGGTTTCCTTCAGATGAGATGTATCTTTGCAGTGACAACCAGAGGCTTGGTTCCTTTGGATATTCTAGGAGTGCTCATTTAAGAATCGTATTTGCTCTACGATTCTGTCTTGGCGTTATGAAGTACAACCTTTGTTGAGGTCGTAGATTACGCATTCTACGATTGACTTTGCGTGTCTGAGACCTACGACTTGAGGATCGAGATCTTGACACTCTACAATTTTCGCTCTTTGTGCTCGATGTCTTCATCCGATCTTGCTCGACTACGATCTCTGCATGTAATCAATAGACTCTACTTCAGAGTGTAGTCTACGATCCTTGACTTGGCTTCCGACATCGAAGAACTCTACGACTTCGAGTGTAGTCTACGTTTCGACTTGGCCGGTAGATGTTGATTCATTACTCGAAGCGTGCTATCTCTACGATTTTGAACATGACTTCCTCAACAGACTTCGGCTACGAGGAAGTTCTACTCGACACACTATGATCCTTCCTCGTCTCTTCTGGCAGTCTACGAACTCCGAGATCTACTATCTTGCAGACTACGACTCTGCCTCGATAGCTCTCGAGTTCTCCTTAACACTCTTGGCAGACTACGATTTCTGGTGCAGTGCTCGACGATCAGACATGCCTATCTATTACATCATAAGATCAACCTAACATGTTTGATATTTCTATATTTATAGTCCTTGTACATCATTTCTTTTTAAGGACTTTACAAAGCTGTTTTGCTTATTTAGGATCAACCTAACATATTTGATCAATTCATTCTAAGTCCTTGTACACATATTTCTATTATCTATCAAGGGACTTTATAGCTTTTCTTAATGCAAGCATACTTGTATATTCATTCATATATATATCATAATCAAATCATATGTAAATAGGAATACCATTCACATGCTTATTCCTGACAATCTCCCCCTATTTGATTATGACAAAAATAATAAGTACATATGCATGTTATGAATGAATCTTATATACAGTGAGCAGCTGTATTTCTAAAACAGATAATCATGAATGTTATTTATAATGATGTGGAATTTAATACCCTGACATTTTACATCCTGGATCCAGAACATACCTAACTAGTTAGAGATGTACCTCTTTTGGCTCCATGTATGTTTCCAGGATTCTGTTGATCAGCTAATCATCTGATTGGCCTTCTTTCTCCTGCTCCCCTTGAGATGATGACTTTCCTGCTTTGCGTTGCTCCCCCTTAGATGTATGCTTCTCTTTTTCTTCTGGCTCCCCCTCTGCTTCGGCATACATAGGTTCATCATTCTTCGGCTCCCCCTCAGAAGATGACTCTGCCTCTTCTTCTGCTATCTTCTTTTTTGACTTCTTTTCTCCTTTCCTTCTGCTCTTCTTTGAGTGCCTCTTGCTCTCCCTCTTTCTATGCCTCTTTTTCTCCATTAATCATTTGGGAGAGCTGCTCCATGTTGGACATAAGCTGCTCCATCAGGTAGGAGGAATTGGCAACTTCAAACTTGAGTTCCTGTTGGCCTAGCTCAAGTTGCACTGAGAAAGACTGCTTCATATTGTCAATCTTGTTAGAGAGGACTTGAATCTGCTCTTCACTGGCCTTCTTCGCTTGTAGTGCATCTGCCTTCTGATCACTCATGACCTTCAGATATATGTTATCTCTCTCTTTGAGTTTGAGAGATACATCAGCTATAGTAGCTTGAAGTCTGTTCTGGAATGAATTATCTCTTGCTGCTGCCAGCTTCTGTGACTCTTCCGTGAATAGGGATATTTTCTCAATCAGTTCATCAGAATTTTTCATCAGCTTCTTCTCCACAGATACTTGATCATCTGGTTGAGCAGTCTCCTGTCAAGCATTAGATTGAACTCTACGATCTGCATCCTTGGACATATTTTCAAAGGTGTTGAGAATCTGAAGAATTGTTGAGTTCCAATCGCTAGTTGAGGATGAAGGAATGTCTGTCAGTAGTGCTTGAGCAGATGGAGGCTTTTGGTATTGAACTTGAACACCATCAGTAGTAGAGTGAACAAACTCTACGATCATCTCCTTGGTCATGATCCTTTTCCCTTGAGAGTCCACTCTACGATCGTGGGGAATATAGTGATTTCCAGCATGGCGATAGACTTTGAAGTGGGGCTTGTTTGTGATCATCTTTGTAGCAAAACTCTTTACCCTTGGGAAGTTCTGAGCCACCAGCTCCATGCTTGGAAAATGAGAGTAGCACCCGCTGAAGTAGCTTCCATCTCTTTTAGTATGGGCCTTTAGCCATGGCATCCATTGGAAGAACCATCTCATTAGCAGGTCATCAGGATTGTAGAGAATGGGCGTGCTGTGTAGTTCCATGTTGTTCCAGTTTTTAACTATATCAAATGTAGTCATCCTTACTACACTGAGTTGTTCATCTCCATAGTTCACCCATCTATCTGGTGGTGCTTCTAGTAGTTCATTCGAGACTTCCACCACTATTCTCCTGGTAATATTTGCTGGAGAGAGGACAGGATAGAGTTCTGGTTCCTCTGATTCATGATTTTTAGAATTGGAATCATTCTCCATTTCTTCTCTTTCGGAGCCTGAACCATCTTGATCATTTCCAACAGTGAATCCTTCTTGCTGCATTTCATTTTCAGAACCTTCTTCAGCAAGATCTTCCTCTGATTCATCTTCTTCACCACTGGTTCCATCTTCAGCACTTTCATCCTTTGATACAAACTCATCATCACTTAGTTCAATGATAACATTGGAGTGATCGCTTCTCCTTTTAGAGGCAAATTTGGCTTGCAGTCTATAGCTCTTCCTTCTTGTTGGAAGTTCAACTATAGGAGTTTCAGACTCTTCTTCCTCTTCAGACTCTAAAGCCTTTGGATCATTAGACGAACTTTCTCGAGGTTTAGTACTGATAGGGGTAGTCCTTTCTTCTGTGAACTCATCACCCTTTGAGCCGTCATGGGGGCTTTTAGGATTGGAATGGGCACGTTCTTCCTTTTTAGAAACATCATC
This sequence comes from Panax ginseng, assembly GCA_020205605.1. NCBI lineage: Eukaryota > Viridiplantae > Streptophyta > Magnoliopsida > Apiales > Araliaceae > Panax > Panax ginseng. The sequence goes on from CM035142.1 coordinate 19,894,768, forward strand.
ATTTGACCCATCATCTAAGCTTGTTGGGTCATTTGCATTTGGGGATGGAGTTGGGTCATCTTGAATCTCTTCTTTATCATTAGAAGGAATGCTTTGAGGATTAGCCATAGGGCTTGAGCATTCTTCTTCATCAGCAGATGCTGCATTTTCATTCATTAATCCAGCTTCATCTTCATTGCTGGATTTGGTCAGTGAGGACTCAGCCTTGAGATTGTCAGTTGCCTTTTCTTCTTCTGATTCTACATCGTCCTCCTCATCAGATGTACTATCTTGGGAAATTGAGGCTGGTTTGATTATCACCTTAGTTTTCTTATTTGATGGTCCTTGAAGCAGTCTGTTTCTTCTTCTCTTTGTGGTTTCTGCAGTCAGAACCTTTTCTTCTTCATCTTTTTCTTTGATGGAGAGACTTTTTAATGAAGTCTGAGCTTTCTTAACACCTCTGGATTTCTTTCTGGCTGGTGTGGTTGCTGCTGGTACAGAGTCATCAGACTCAGAGCTTTCTACTTCTTTTGCCTTTCTCTTCTTTGTAGAGGCCTTGTTACTGCTCCCAGTTGTCAGCCTTTTGTTCTCATTGGGGTTTTTTTTTCCAATTCACAAATAGTTGTGGAGACATCACTTTGTGAACGTTCAGAGGCTCTCCTTCATCATCCTTGATCTTGCCTCCCAGTTTCTTCTTTATTACAATGCTTAACAGTCTTCCATGAAACACCTTTGTCAGAGGTTTTTCTGTAGACTTCTTTAGCTCAACTTTTTCTACCCATTTGGAGATCTGATCGAACAAGATAGCTCCAAAGTTGACTCGCTTCTTCAGAACTATTGCAGACATAATCTTCAACTGCTGATCAAGCACAGTATCATGTGCAGTATCCTTGCACAATATACATTTTCCCACTATCTCTGCAAGGAACTCAAACTCCTCTGGAAACTCCTTCTTCTTAATGTCCTTCAGACTATGGTTTCTTCGGTACCCCATGATCTCCTTTGCTTGTTCCTTATCAATATCGTCAAGGCTCTTCAGTCCTTGGTCAGGAAAACCTAAGCATTGATTGAGGTCAGAAGATTTCAGCTTTAGAGACTGACCTTTGACCATGGTAAAAAGGGTTCCGGAGTTTATGGAAGTATTTGAGTAGAACTCTTTAACCAGGTCAACATATATTCGAGTGCTTGCCTCAAGACATTCTGAGAATCCAGCTTTCTTTACAAGTTCGAGAATGTATCTGAACTTCTTTTCGGATTTCTCAAACGACTTGGTTCCGAGTTGAATGCCAGTGATAACTCGCCAATCTTCCGTTTGAATAGTTCGAGGAATATGGGTATATGATTTAGAGGATTCTATGAGGGCTGGCTGATTATGATTTGGGCAAGGCTCTGGAGGATTAATAGATTTTGGCTTCAATGAGGATTCTAGGGTTTGAAAATGGGAGGGAGAAAGGTTCGATGGTTTCTGATAACTGTTTGTAGATTTTGAATTTGTTTTAATGACATTTCCTTCTAACTCTGCATAATCAGTGATGTGTCAACCAACCATTGGTTGCACGATGTCCATTAATGAACTGTAACTCCCCATAACTTTTCAGTTAGATATTTCCTTTAGGAGAGTAGACGTTTAATTGACGTGGATTGACCGTTGACCTTTTTGGTTCGTAGAGTAGCATGGTAGAGCATCTATGGACTCTATGTTTTCCTTTGTTGACTCAACGATCAACTTTTGAGAGATGCTGCAGTGGATGGTTTTGACATTGATCCTCATCTTGATGCAACATAGCTTGATCACTGATATATTCGAACTTATCTTCTCATAGTCTGAATGGTTGAGCAATTTTCCCATTTTCCAAGCTCCTTGTGAACTGGAGTGTCCTCTGGTAGGACTGAGATCGTCGAGTCTGCTTCTACGATTGCTGAGGTTGCACTATGATTGTGGAGTTCTCTTCAACCTCGACTCTACAATCATTGACTGACTTGGTCATTGAGATGATCTTTACTAAGCATTCCTTCTGGGTTAAGGTAGCTCAGGAAGGGCCAACCTCTTAGAGTGAGCTAAGGGTCAGGTTTATCCCTAAGGTGCTTTCCAGATGAAATACTTTAGAAGTGATTTGCAATGATATCTCATTCGATCTTTTCTGATGGGGAGGTCCTCTACCAACTTTAGACAATTGCATTTGTTGTAATCGTGGTGTCCTCCTGCTCTTACACTACGATAGGATGTTTGATCGCAGGTACTCCACGATATTAGGTTGGGTGGCTGATAGGTTATCAGTAGTATGTTTTGAGACGTTCCTACTGACTATGGATCTTCATTTGGTTCATCATCCATGAAGTTTTGGGACTCTATAGCTGGTACATTTCTTCATAGTATAACTCATTGTTGTTGTTTCTTAACAGATCATTACTCCCCCATAGTTGATGCTGTCTTCCCAGATAGATGTGATTCCTTTTACTTTAGGTTCATTTGAAGGCAGCCTTGCATATCTCCTTCTGACTGGAATCACAATTATCACGTAGATCTCCTTGTATCGTAGGCATGAATATTTTCAGGACTGATCATTCTACGATCATTTGACAGCACTACGAACGTAGTCTTCTTTGACAGTCTTGTGCGTGTGAAGTTCTGCTCTCGTAATGAGTTCCTCTTGACTGATGCTCGATGATCCTCTGATGTGAGCTTCTTTGAGGATTCTTCTCATATAGCATACTTTGCCTAATTTGAGCATATAAGACCCTTTTCATCTTTGGTTGCATGGCCTACTTCCATATACAAATTAGCAGCCATGTGAGCTTCATTCAGGTTAGCTCAGCGGGTCTTCAAGGATAGGCTTGGACATATAGGAATTTTCTCAGAATCATTTTTGAACAGTCCTTAGCCTTCTGCTGGTTGAGTCTTCTTGACTGAAGTCATCTACTTCAGTATTCCTTAGTGTGGTCAGACACACCAAGTACTTGCAGGTTAGATACATTTCTATTTTTGGTACCCACAATTAAATGGGTCTGTTAGGTTAGTTTTCTAAACCCACATTCCTCATATTTGGATAATCATCACATTTATCACCAATGATCATATTCATGCATGCAACTAGTTTTAGATAATACATTTTGAGATGCATGAAGGTGAGTGTGTGTAAGATTCGTCATTTTAATAACACACTATTTCTCTTTGATGGTTTCATCATTTGTTGGGTTGTGTTCACAATGTTTGAGTGTTCACAGAGTGAAAATCAACTCTACGATTTAGCATATGACAAACATAAGAATCTTTTCAAGCACAACAGAATAAGTAAAAGATCCCCTTCATTGATATATTCATAATCATACAAACATTTTTCGTAGAGTTAGTTCAATGGTAAGCAGTTAAAACATACATAGCAGTTAACAGACATAATGTAAATGACATAAAGTAAAAGACATAAGGGGTTTTAAGTGGTTCAGAGACTCAAGCTCCTAATCCACTCTTCTACTTTCAACTAGCAGGATTTCTACTAAGGAAAGACAACACCCTGAATCACTAAGATTCCTTCAAGGCCAGTAGCCTTGGGACTTCAGTTCACTAAGAACTCTTCAAGGCCAGCAGCCTTAGAACTCCTCTAGTTCCCTAGGAACTCTTCAAGCCCAGCAGGCTTGGAACTTCATTTAGTCCCTCTAGACAAGGACCCCTCAGGTCCTGGCTTCTCGTTGAGTTGTTTGTTTGTTTGTTGGAGTTGGTACTGAGCTACTAAGATGTCTTTATGCTTTGAACATCTTCTGTACTTAGTAGCTTGGCGTGATCATCCTTGAAGTGCAGTTGAGTGTTGTATGATGCTCAGCTTCTTCAGTTACTCAACCTCTTCTGATGATCCCTTGATGAACTGCCTTGAAGATCATTCCTCTTTATACGTGATGGCTGCACATGATGGGTTTCTAAGATGACTGTAAGCTCTTCTACTAGGTACTTGGAAACTTTCTCATATTTGCCACCATGATGACGTTTGTGATCTCCTTTCTTGATACTTGATGCCTTCTCATGATGGACTTGCGAAGATGACTGTGAGCTCTTCTCTATGGTACTTAGAGTCTTCCCATGATGCACATCAAGATGTCATTAATGCTCTTCTTTCTCTCGACAGTTCATAACACTCTTCATGTAGTAGAACTCTCACTTCTACATTGTAGAACTTTCACATCTACTTCTTTCTTTGTATGTCTTTGAGTGTTCTTGGTGGATCGTAGAGTGAGCCTTCGGACTCACTATCTTACATGGTTTAGAACAGTCCACCGTTACTCCAAACTCGGCAACTCCAGCAACCTTTGATCTTTGAATCTCTAGCAGATTTATACTCCTTCCCAATCTTCCCGTTGGAGAGTAGCCGTTGAAAGCTCTTTGAAATGTTTCACAGATCTCGAGTTGCTTGGTGTAGACTGCAGATGTGACATGATAACTTTTTCTGACTTTCTGATATTGCAGTCTACTGTTTAACCTACCCTGTCAGATATATCACTTTAATGTCTTGGGTAGGTTGAAGACTTTATTTCCTCCTTCTGATTTCTCGATCAGAGGTTGTCCTTTTGCATCGATGCTCTCAATAAGCATTAGTCCGAATATTACCCTTCAGATTGAACCGTTGCCAATGCTTCAGTCTTCAGCTATTCGAACTCTAAGATTCTGATGCATGTTTTCAAGGACCTGATCGTAGTGTCATGTTGACTGGTAGAGACAACACTACGATCTTGAAGAATGTTGATTGGATCTTCAATGTAGAACACCTCTTCTTTCCTTTGTACAATGCTTCAACACTTCTGTTTGCCTCAACAGTTCTCAGATACTGATGACTTGACTTCTTTGTTCTGGCCCCTTCTGAATAGCAAGACACTTCAGATTTGTGGCGTGTCCAGCTCGTTTTCTCCTTGTGATATCCCGTTTGTGAGATCCCAAATTTTATGAAATAAAAGTATTTAATTTTTCTAGTTTGGTAAATAGTTAAATTGATAAAAGTTTAAAGTTAAGGGTAATATGTGATTATTTTTTTTTGCAAAGATGAATTGTTAATGAATATCTTTGGCCGTAGTGCAAAGATGAATTTATTAGTATGATTATGAGTAGGAATTCTGATTTGGTATAACCATGATTTTTGATGTTTCAGGTGAAGATAGGTGATGAAAATTATCTTCGTCCTGGTTGCGAAAAGGAATTTAGAACCACAATTATGATTATGAGTTATTCACATGATCGTGGACGGGAATTGTTGATTTATTTTACAGGGATAAAACATTATTGGTGGACTTTTAACATAGAGAAGATAATAGACCTTATGGTCTATTTGACTCTTCTAATGGATTGCTCGTTCCGCTGCAACTATGGTTGAAAAGTTTTATCATCTACCATATGTTCTAAATCTCTGATTTATTATTGATGAAATCTATTGATAATTTAATTATCTTTAGTCATGATATTCTTTCTTTGGGCTAGTTGTGCTCACCCTTTTCGCTTCCACAATTCCTTTCGGGTAATAAGAGTGTTCTTAGTAAGAGTGTTGTCGAATCGAGCGGGGATAACGGGGAATACAACGGTGGTCTCTAGTTGTGGAGGTTCTCCCTAAACAGTATAGAAAAGTGTGTTGTATTATATACATCATTTAGTAGTTATATTTGGTAAATCAAATAGGGTGAGGCGAACCCAACTTTGGAAGGGTGTTTTGCCACTATCATACAAGATGTCTAATGACATACAACCTCGTGTTCTCATAAGACATGGTTGTGCACATCCACTTGCTGAATATATCTACGAGCACTACTTGTATGATCTTGGAGTTTATTTGAAACAAAATTTTCACTTGGAGACAACGGAGATATTTATATTTCAAGAAAAGACTCAACATTGGAAAGAAGATGATAGTAATCTTCTTGTTTTTCTTTGGGGACTTTTGGGTCAACCAAGGATAATTCGTGGACATATGATATCTATCATAACCTAGATACATGGCCTCCATGTATCTGAAGGTTTCTTGAGCACTTTCCAAAGATTTTAATTTCTAAAACAGTTTTTAACTATACTTTTATGTAAAGTATCATTGTAAGGTTGTGGTCGAGGTACCATGAGAGTTACATACATTTGTATTAAAACTCATAGTTAACTGTGGTTGTATACTATACGACAACTCAACATTTGTATAAATGAAGTTTTATTCGAATTTTGTACTATGTATCTGGCGACTCAGAATGGGTGATGTATACCTGATTTTGGGGGCGTCACAGTTGGTATCAGAGCTTAGGGATATGGTCGCTGGCGGAGATAAGAGTCTAGAACTAGGAGGAGAGGCGAAAGTTATATACTTCTCAGTGTGTGACTTACCTAAGTTGGCCCATTTACTTGATAAGTTGACAAATTATGATATATCAATTAACCTTTGTTTTGAAACTATATTCTAGAATGATATCTGAAATACAGGAGATGAGAAATGGGAAAATCATGATAGGAAGGAAATTACCGGGAAGGTACAATCTGAAAAGAAAGAAAGATATTCTTATCTCTTCGAATATCAGGTATGTACATAAATTTCGAGGGCGAAATTTCATAAGGAGGGGTGATTGTGAGACCCCGAATTTTATAAAATAAAAGTATTTAATTTTTTTTATTTTAGTAAATAGTTAAATTGATAAAAGTTTAAAGTTAAGGGTAATATGTGAATTTTTTTTTTGCAAAGATGAATTGTTAATGAATATCTTTGGTAGTAGTAAAAGATGAATTTATTAGTATGATTATGAGGGGAATTACGATTTGGTATAACCATGATTTTTGATGTTTCAGGTGAAGATAAGTGATGAAAATTATCTTCGTCCTGGTTGCGAAGAGGAATTTAGAACCACAATTATGATTATGAGTTATTCACATGATCGTGGACGGGATTTGTTGATTTATTTTACAGGGATAAAACATTATTGGTGGAATTTTAACATAGAGAAGATAATAGACCTTATGGTCTATTGGACTCTTCTAATGGATTGCTTGTTCCGCTACAACTATGGTTGAAAAGTTTTATCATCTACCATATGTTATAAATCTCTGATTTATTATTGATGAATGCTATTGATAATTTAATTATCTTTAGTCATGATATTCTTTACTGGGCTAGTTGTGCTCACCCTTTCTACTTCACAATTCCTTTTAGGTAATAAGAGTGTTGCCGTAAGAGTGTTGCCGGGTCGAACGGGGATAACAGGGAATAGAACGGTGGTGTCTAGCTGTGGAGGTTCTCCCTAAACAGTATAGAAAAGTGTGTTGTATTCTATACATCATTAATAGTTATATTTGGTGAATCAAATAGGGTGAGGCAAACCCAACTTTGGAAGGGTGTTTTTCCACTATCATACAAGATGTCTAATGACATACAACCTCGTGTTCTCATAAGACATGGTTGTGCACATCCACTTGCTGAATATATCTACGAGCACTACCTGTATGATCTTGGAGTTTATTTGAAACAAAATTTTCACTTGGAGACAACGGAGATATTTATATGTCAAGAAAAAACTCACCATTGGAAAGAAGATGATAGTAATCTTCTTGTTTTTCTTTGGGACTTTTGGGTCAACCAAGGATAATTCTGTGGACATATGATATCTATCATAACCTAGACGCATGGCCTCCCATGTACGAAGGTTTCCTTGAGCACTTCCCAAAGATTTTAATTTCTAAAACAGTTTTTAACTATACTTTTATGTAAAGTATCATTGTAAGGTTGTGGTAGAGGTACCATGAGAGTTACATACATTTGTATTAAAACTCATAGTTAACTGTGGTTGTATTCTATACGACAGCTCAACAGTTGTATAAATGAAGTTGTATTTGAATTTTGTACTATGTATCTGGCGACTCAGAATGGGTGATGTATACCTGATTTTGGAGGCGTCACAGTTGGTATCAGATCTTAGGGATATGGTCGCTGGCGGATATAAGAGTCTAGAACTAGGAGGGGAGAGACGAGTTATATACTTTGCTAGTGTGTGACTTACCTAAGATAAAATTGTTTACTTGATAAGTTGACAAATTATGATATGTCAATTAACCTTTGAAACTATATTCTAGAATGATATCTGAAATACAGGAGATGAGAAATGGGAAAATCATGATAGCAAGGAAATTACCGGGAAGGTACAATTTGAAAAGAAAGAAATGTATTCTCATCTTTTTGAATATCAGATATGTACGTAAATTTCGAGGGTGAAATTTCATAAGGAGGGGTGATTGTGAGACCCCGAATTTTATGAAATAAAAGTATTTAATTTTTCTATTTTGGTAAATAGTTAAATTGATAAAAGTTTAAAGTTAAGGGTAATATGTGAATTTTTTTTTTTGCAAAGAAGAATTGTTAATGAATATCTTTGGCCGTAGTGCAAAGATGAATTTATTAGTATGATTATGAGTAGGAATTCTGATTTGGTATAACCATGATTTTTGATGTTTTAGGTGAAGATAGGTGATGAAAATTATCTTCGTCCTGGTTGCGAAGAGGAATTTAGAACCACAATTATGATTATGAGTTATTCACATGATCGTGGACGGGAATTGTTGATTTATTTTATAGGGATAAAACATTATTGGTGGACTTTTAACATAGAGAAGATAATAGACCTTATGGTCTATTTGACTCTTCTAATGGATTGCTCGTTTCGCTGCAACTATGGTTGAAAATTTTTATCATCTACCATATGTTCTAAATCTCTGATTTATTATTGATGAATGCTATTGATAATTTAATTATCTTTAGTCATGATATTCTTTACTGGGCTAGTTGTGCTCACCCTTTACGCTTCACAATTCCTTTTCTGTAATAAGAGTGTTCTTTGTAAGAGTGTTCTTAAGAATTGACAGGGGATAACGAGGGAATAGAAGCGGTGGTCTCTAGTTGTGGAGGTTCTCCTAAACAAGTATAGAAAAGTGTATTGTATTCTATACATCATTTAGTAGTTATATTTGGTGAATCAAATAGGGTGAGGCGAACCCAACTTTGGAAGGGTGTTTTGCCACTATCATACAAGATATCTAATGACATACAACCTCGTGTTCTCATAAGACATGGTTGTGCACATCCACTTGCTGAATATATCTATGAGCACTACCTGTATGATCTTGGAGTTTATTTGAAACAAAATTTTCACTTGGAGACAACGAAGATATTTATATGTCAAGAAAAGACTCACCATTGGAAAGAAGATGATAGTAATCTTCTTGTTTTTCTTTGGGGACTTTTGGGTCAACCAAGGATAATTCTGTGGACATATGATATCTATCATAACTTAGACGCATGGCCTCCCATGTACGAAGGTTTCCTTGAGCACTTTCCAAAGATTTTAATTTCTAAAACAATTTTTAACTATACTTTTATGTAAAGTATCATTGTAAGGTTGTGGTCGAGGTACCATGAGAGTTACATACATTTGTATTAAAACTCATAGTTAACTGTGGTTGTATTCTATACGACAGCTCAACAGTTGTATAAATGAAGTTGTATTTGAATTTTGTACTATGTATCTGGCGACTCAGAATGGGTGATGTATACCTAATTTTGGCGAACTCTGAGATCTGCTATCTTGCAGACTACGACTCTGCCTCGACAGCTCTCGAGTTCATCTTAACTCTCCTGGCAGACTACGATTTTTGGTGCAGTGCTCGACGATCAGACAGGCCTATCTATTACATCATAAGATTAACCTAACATGCTTGATCTTTCTATATTTATAGTCCTTGTACATCATTTCTTTTTAAGGACTTTACAATGCTATTTTGCTTATGTAGGATCAACCTCACTTATTTGATCAATTCATTCTAAGTCCTTGTACACATATTTCTATTATCTATCAAGGGACTTTACAGCTTTTCTTAATGCAAGCATACTTGCATATTCATTCATATATATATCATAATCAAATCATATGTAAATAGGAATACCATTCACATGCTTATTCCTGACATATTATTCGAAGCGTTTACTGTTTATACACACACACACACACACACACACACACACACACATATATATATATATATATATATATATATATATATAAGTATTTATATATATATAAAAGTAATAAACGCTCTGGATATATTGAGCCTAGATTTACATCCGGTGCCTTTACTACTTTATATATATATATATATATATATATATATATATATATAAATACTTATATATATTATTATCATCAAACTCTGTTTGATTGAGCCTAGATTTACATCCGGTACATTTACTGCTTATATATATATATACTATTATCAATTTCGATTCAATTAAGCCTGGGTGTGATATCTAGTGCGTTTACAACTTATATATATATATATATATATATATATATTTACATTCCAGTCAGGCCTAGAGATCACTTCGTGGCCTTTTACAGCTTTTATATATATATATATTTACATTTCACGTCCTGCTTGGAGTTTACTTCGTGGCAGTTGATTGTTCATATATATATATATTTACAACTTTTATATATATATAATTGTTTACAGCTTTTATACATACTACATCATCATGTGAGCCTAGGAATCATGTGATCATAGATTCAGTTTCTGAATCTAGATTCGATTCCCGTGATTGACATTTTCAACTGCAGCCAGCTTGTAAATTATTCACGGTGTGTGAATTTCCTTAGATGGCTTTCATGCCCACAAGGAGTTCGACACTACTATGTACCTTATTTTCTCGAAGATGCATCGCATCTCAAAAATAATAAAAGTAATCAAGCCGAACACATAATAAAATGAAAGTATCAAAGGCCTCAATTATTATTGAGCACAAGGGTTTGAAAAACCTGTTTTACACAACATCACTGACATATCTCGTTAAAATTAAACTTTTATACAAAATTCAAACCCTTTGTATATAGGTGCAAACGAGGCATAACACTACTTCCAGACAACTACACATTGACCTACACACACACGCGCATTCAGATAAAAGTTTAAATTGAAAAGTGGCGGTAACCATGTCACCACTGAAGTCGGGGGGTGCCTAACACCTTCCCTCCGCTTAATCAAACCCCCGGACCCTAACGAATCTCAGATTCATAGACCAGTTAAGCAGTGTCACATCACTAGGTCTTTGTGCAAACCTTTTCTCGGTTGAGTTTGTAACGACCCCAAAATTCATACAATTCAATTATCGACTTTGTTCGTTAATAACACGTCTAACTTCTGATTTTACATCATAATTCGATGTTAAGCTGAATAAAATACGGAATAATTTAAAATTTTCTATCTTCTTACTTTAATTCCCTGAATCAAAACCTTTATCATCTATATATCTTTGAATCAATCTTATTTTATGATTCGCTAGCGTAAATTATCTCCTAGAACAGGGTTGTTCACTATGTCCATAGTTATAAGTAATCTTTTAACTTAAACTTTAACAATCATAAGACTATAGGGACTCCTCGTACTTAGGGGGATCAACCCTTCGTATAATGTATTATGCACAAACATCTTAACACTTTTGCGTAATATAATCCCCTATAAAAGGGTTGTTCACCTCAGCTTCTCAACATCTGAATCTGCACCAAAATAATTTGGTTCGGGAAAATTTCAAAGAACACTTTGAATTTCATAAAACGTTGGTTTAGCTGAATCAAATAACTTAGACTCATATCAATAATTCAATTTCAATCGAAACATGTATGGCAAAACCCTGTTGGCAACTAATTATCTTTAAAATTCTAAAAAATAATTTTATGGCGATAAACGATGCGTCTTTGTGTTTTACGATCACATTTGAGGATTAAAATCATTTTGTGACTTTTGTCATACTACATCATACCATAGTGGGCTGACGATCCTTAGATCACATCCAACACTAAGTAATTTTGCATTGATAACTCCATCATTTTTATCATCTTTGCACCAGGTTACATGACGCATTAATGATATAAAATACATTTTGATATTTTCAAATCATTTTTCGTCTAGCCGAAACAATTAACATATACTATTCTTTAAACAGTTCAAAAATCTTTGAAAATCAGTTTAAGTGATATCATATCTCAACATGTAACGATGTGTTAGTGTCCCAAAGTCCACACATACACATTTGTCACCATGCGTTGAGAGTAAAAATTCATTTTTAAAAGGCACATAGTGCGAATTTAACTTGATGTCAAAAATTTTGAAGTCTAGCATAGCAAGAAGATTTGGAATACCTGTGCTTTCACCATCAACTCCACTTTCTATAATGATCCATTGCTTAATAAGTCTATCTATTACTATCATCCTCAATACTCCATTCATACTCAATTATACCCCAGTTCATCAAACTTACCGCATATTGGAAGTTTAGGAACTTGCCACAATAATATGAGTTCACAAACTTACCACATGCATTAGTTTTAAGAACCGCACCTAATCCTAATAATATCTGACTAATCTTAATAGTTTCTAACTATCTAATATACACATAAGAAAAAATCACCTTTTCACCATATATACATTGATAGCGCAACACCGACATTCCAATGATTATCAATGTGATAAACTGAGAACAAGTACAAAACCCTCGCCTATACAAAGATTTGTATAACTTAGCCATCACATGAGTCCTCAATTGAAATCCCACCTAACTCTATCTTACTCTTAACAACTTACCCTTAACTTGCTCAATACGAATTCCTCGTATCACATTATCTATAACTCCTCGTGAGTTTATCTTGTACTATATCATAGTACATTATCTTCATAGCATCAAGCTATAATTATTCAAACATTAGATACCATCTTCCTTTTATAACTTAAACAGATCAAGTCGTGATCTTATTTTATAATCATCTCTCTTAAAATTCTTTTCTTAACTCGTGATCGTTTTGTTTTACGAGCATCTTTCTTTCCTTTTTCATCATTTATGACATTATTCGTTATCTTGGCTATTGGAGTTAGGTAACTCTCATTTCTTATCTTTATATCTCTTCAAGATTTACATTGCTCAACATTTCATTCGAGTTCCATATTTTCATCATACGTATCCATTTTCTAGACTTGGTACACATCGAGTCTGTAATAGTTTCAATATGGTACGCTGAGTGGTTTTCCACAAACAACCAACAAACTAGGTTCCGAGTTGCTAGTTCATATATACCTCCGCTCTATGAAGGAATCGTTTAGCCCAGATACCACACATCAACTATTAAAGAGTACAATTATACCATACTTAAATATAACTTTTTATTCTTAACTTCTTTATTATTCTCTTCTTATAGACATTGTCTATTTATTATCACTTTACATCCTTATTATTGGAGTTGGGTAACCTCACATTCATATTCTTTATAACTCTGCGAGATTCTTCTTTGAATCATTTCACGCATGTTTTAATCCCTTCTATATAAATTTCTTAAATTACTTCTTATTTTTCAAACTCAATTTGAGCTTATTCTTTCATTATCTTCACCTTTCTTCTCTAAGGTTACAGCCTAAGGTACTCTTACCTAAGGTTTTTAACCTATCAGCTTTGATACCAAGTGTAACGACCCCAAAATTCATACAATTCAATTATCAACTTTGGTCGTTAATAACACGTCTAACTTCTGATTTTATATCATAATTCGATGTTAAGCTTAATAAAATGCGGAATAATTTAAAATTTTCTATCTTCTTACTTTAATTCCCTGAATCAAAACCTTTATCATCTATATATCTTTGAATCAATCTTATTTTATGATTCGCTTAATCAAAGTTATTATATAAGATCTTACATTTCAATCTGATAACCTTTGCATATCAGATAACTTAAACTTTACTTAAATATTGTGATTTATCAAGTATATTTCTTAAAACCTTTATCTTTACCTACCTTTAAACCATACTTGGCTTATAACTCACCTTATTAGAGTTAATAAATAAAACATACATTCAGATTCAATACCCTTTCATACAATCAAACAAAACTTAAACTTTATAACTCAACATATATTATACATTATTCAGAACCTTGAACATGGTTTAAATAATAATAATTCAGCCAAAGTGTATAAATCTTCAAGTATCACATCTGATTCATGTCTTTCAAGTAGCACATAACTTTACCTTGAATCTTTAACCCGCAAAAGTGGTTATTTGCAAGGTTGAGCTCGACAGCCCAGCAAAATCTAACAGTTTTCATACATCACGTAGCACATAATAACATGCTTAAAATATAACTCATAAACATTGGACTAACATAACATACATGCTACAGTTCATATAACAAGTATAAAGATTGAGTTCATTACTCAATTAGCATGCTTTACTCAATCAACGTAGTCATAAATTGACTTTAACATTTCATACTTTCAACATATATATAACACATCATGCTCTTTGCAATAAAGATTTAAAACAGTTAATCATCAAGTTCATGTAGCAAATAGGAACTGAAAGACTTGCCTTGATCGTTGTTTACCAACATTAGTTTAACATCTTACATCTATCTGCACTTCACGTGCCCTACACACTTGATCGTTGTTTACCAACATTAGTTTAACAGCTTACATCTATCTGCACTTCACGTGCCCTACACAATTATATAATCATGCACATCAACTATTAGTTACATAGTTACACATAGTAGTTATAATTTAAACTTTACTCTACATCCCATAATCCTTCCTATTATCAATATACAATGCTCAATTTGATTGTGTTAACTTTTGACTTATATCTCACTATATTTCATACTCGAAGTTCATTCAAGTGTTTAAGTCTTGCTAGGACTACTTATTGGTTTTATATTAACACTATTCAATATCTTATAATATTCATTTCATTTGATTTAAAACACTTTTTACGTTCATTATCACTTATCACGGCGTTTCGACGTTTATTAAATCTACCTTGATTTGTCTCTCTTGTGTGTGCTTAGTATGCGTATACAACTTATCTAATATATCATTTATTAATGTTAATCATCATTATACTTCATAATATTCATGTTCTATAACTTAGAATAACATCTTTTATCGTCAAGAGCACTACACTTGTATATGTGCATGCCCGACACCCTCTGATTGCCTCCAAAAACACAGCAGTCCTAAACATAACAATTTTGATCCCTGTTCCAGACCTCAAATTAAAAAACTTAAAGAATAAAAGTTGTAGGTCTATTTGTCCTCGTTCCGGATCATCTTGAATAACCTTAATCGGAGTTCGTATGAAACAATTATGGTCGTTTTACCAAGACAGGTCAAAGTAGTCACAGTTAGCACACATTGGGTGCGGCCACACCCCTTTTCCTTACCATTCCAGCGTGCCAGTGCCATTGTGTATCCCCAGCTGCGCGTCTGCGAGCACGGGCGGCACGCACGCGCGTGTCTTCACATAGATTACAGTTTTTGACAGAACTTTCTCATTTTAAGTCCGAATTAGTTGGTTTTCGATTCTATGAACTCGTAAAACACTGAAATACACATCTATAGAATAATTTTAACATTCCAAAAACTTTAACAAATCAATTTAAGGGTTCCAAATTCCTGTTCATGCTATACTTTCATGTTTTAAACACATTTAGCGATTTTATTCGCTACGAATTCGTTTTACATCCGTTTTGACTCGTTCAACTTGGGTTGTTTTCGTTTTTCAATATACTAACAATATCTAGCACCATTTTCGGATTCTATTCATGAACTAACTAACAATTTTGACTCCAACATAAGTCAAAAATGTACATATTCAACCAAAACTCAATTACTTATTTTAAAACATGTTTCATATGAATTTGATTTCTGAAAATCATTCTAGATAACAACTAATAGATTATAAACATCTAACAACATATATATTACATCTATTTATCAATTCATCCAACTAAATTTCCAATTTTAAAGGAAACATCAAAACTAAGAAGAAACTAGGTTATTTACCTCTTAATTCTTGTTCAACTTTGTTAGGAGATGTTAGAGAATTGCTACTTCCTTCTTGTTTTCAAGGATTTCTCTTCCAATTGTCTCCCAATTCCTCTCTAGAGCTCTCTCTCCCTCTGTATGTTCTTTGTAAACTCTCCCTTCTCTCTTTGGTCAAACCTTTTCACGTACAACCAACTAAAACCAACGCACAAAGCTAAACGTCTAAAAACCGACGTTTTATTAAATATAATAATGATATATCAGTTATAAATTTTAATATATTTTATTTATATTTTCATTTTCATTTTATTATTTATTATAATTCAAACTCAAAATTCAAAAGCCATAAGGCTTCGTTTGGCAAAAACACTTTTAAAATAAAGACTTAATATTTTTAAGCCTTGTTTGGTAAATCCATTTAAACTACTATAATTTACTTCAATAAATCATTTATAATATAGTTTATTATCCCACATTATTTACTTTGATTTTCATATCCAACCTTAATTAAATAAACAAAATTAATTACCACAAAATTATAAATTTCATTATACTTTTACTTAATAACTTAACATATCACTTTAATTACTAAATTAAATTAAAACAACATTCTAGCAAACTATATAATCCTTAACAACTCTCTAATTTAGTTATTAAGTTAAATTAGAGTATTATCTCATAAATTTAATTCATCACTCATTTATCTTAATTAAGTTAATTTCCATAACTCATGAATTATTTACCTCATGGATTATTTACTTACTAATAAATACTCCAACAAATATCTACTAAATAAAAAACATATCAATTAAAAATATTATTTAATTCAATAAATATTTAAAATTACAAATAAAATTCTGGATTATTACAGAGTTGGTGCAACCATTTAAAAATACAAACTGACGACTCTTATAGTCCAATTGTCGACATATACATGTCGGGCCTTTTCACAACTTGTTTTTTTCAAACAAATCTCACCTAATATGAGAACACCAAAAGACAAGAACAGAAAAGTGACAAATAAAATCCCGACGTCGACAGGTGGCGTCACAATGAACCTCGGGGAAGATACAAAGGTCTGAATATGAAACACTCCCGTGTGTTCTAATCTATTTTATGGACCGAATGGTTTCTTCCATTTGTAGAACCTTCTTCCGAATATCATTGGTGTCTTGATCTTCTTTAAGATGGGTGATTTCAGGGGTTTTGTTGGTTTTATCAGACTGAGACTCAGGTGATGGAACTTCTTTGTCTGGACCCTGGATTCCTCCATGTGCAGAGGGTTTTGTGTGGATGGGTATTTATGGACCCTGAGTTAACTTGTGTAATTCTTTGAGCAGAATAACCAACTCTGTAATTTGATTGCTTAACCCTTCGATCTCCTCACGGACACAGGAGTAGGATTAAGCTGGCCAGATGTAGCCATGTTTGGATGTAGGCTTTTGCCTTTTTGGACTTTGAACAAGTAACTGGACCAATCGTTTCCCTACAAAAAGACTTATGTAGTTTAGTCTTGAGAAAACGTGAAAATGTTACATGTTATGTAATGTGTCCTTTTTTTAGGAGTGTTATCTTGCAAAATGGATGTCAGCTAATTTAATGACAGGATATCATGACATGTTTTGATATGAAAGGGAATGCATGTTCACATATTCCTTTATATTTTCCATTACATTAAGATTGACATGGAAATAAAATTACAAGTAAATAAAATGGGAAGGTATAAAAAGACTTCCCTCCGCGTTTGGTTTATCAGAGGCTGACCTATCTTAGGCTACTCTCACGACTTTTTGGTATTAAGGTTCCCAGATCATAGCAATTTACTCGATGGGAAGTTAATCTGATCTTTCAACTGGAGAGAATCTGGGTGGTACCTTTCCTGAGCCTCGTGGAATTAGTCTCCCGATGAGTCCAGTAATCAAACACCGATGAGATAGCCTCCTGGTTGAGGGACCACACAACATACATTCACATAAGCGTCTCACCGTATAGAAATGATGACATGTGTGAAGCACTAATATCATAGGTAGATATGGTGCAAAGCACTAAGTGCAATAAGTAAAGCATTAATACACATTCATTCAAATGTAAATGCAACATCCACACACAAGTAGGTAAAAAGTTTTGAAAAGCTTTGATAGTGGCTTAAACCCTCTTACTAGAGTCCCCAGCAGAGTCACCACATATCGACGTCAGGATTTTTATTTGTCCCTTTTTATTCTTGTCTTTTGGTGTTCTCATGTTAGGTGAGATTTGTTTAAAAAAACAAGTTTGAAAAGGTCCGACATGTATATGTCGATGATTTGATTGTAAGAGTCGTCAGTTGGTATTTTTAAATGGTTGCACTAACTCAATCGATAAAAGATTTGCACATAGACCTAGTGATGTGACACTGTTTAACTGGTCTGCAAAACCGAAATTCGTTAGGGTCCGGGGGCTTAATTAAGCGGAGGGAAGGTGTTAGGCTCCCCCCGACTTCCGTGATAACATAGTTACCACCACTTTTCAATTTAAACTTTTATCTGAATGTGTGTGTAGGTCATATGTGCAGTTGTTTGGAAGTAGTGATATGCCTCATTTGCACCTATATACGAAGGGTTTTATTTTTTGTATAAAAGTTCAATTTTAACTAGATATAGCAATGATGTTTTGTAAAACAGGTTTTCAAACCCTTATGCTTAATAGTAATTGAGGCCTTTGATACTTCCATTTTTATTATGTGTTCGGCTGGATTGCTTTTATTATTTTTGAGATGCGAAGCATCTTCGAGAAAATAAGATATATAGTAGCGCCAAACTTCTTGTGGGCATGAGAGCCATCTAAGGAAATTCAGACACCGTGAATAATTTACAAGCTGGCTGCAGCTGAAAATGTCCATCACGGGAACCGAATCTAGATTTAGGAACTAAATCCGTGATCACATGAATCTAGGCTCACATGACAGAACAATATGTACAAAAGCTAAAACAAGAACTAGATTTGAATAAATCTAAACTATTTCAGCTTCATCGGTTCCAGTTTAATCACCATGAACAGGCTAAAGTGAGAAATAGCTAGATTGAGACAAATCTAGCCTATAACAAAAACTAGAAAATGAATTAGATTTGAGTAAATCTAAGCATTCCAGCTTCAACAGTTCGAGTTTAGTCACCATGAACCAGTTAAAGTGAGAAATAGCCAGATTTAGGCAAATCTAACCCACAGTGATGATAATTATATATATATATATATATATATATATATATATATATATATATATATATATATATATAGTGGTAAGCGTACGGATGTATATCCGAGGCTCAATCAAATAAAGTTTGATGACAAGATATATATATATATATATATATATATATATATATATATAAGTGTTTATATATATATAAAAGCGATGGCGCTAGGATGTATTTTCGAGGCTCAATCAAATAGAGTTTGATGACAATATATATATATATATATATATATATATATATATATATTATCAAACATATATATATATATATATTATATTAGGGCTCTATCGATGCATAGTTTGATAATATATATATATATATATATATATATATATATATATATATATATATAAGCAATAAAAGCCACGGATCGACGATCCGGGCATACACACAACACGACTCTCAACGTGAATAGATATGTATGTATAAAAGTGATAAAAAGCTTAAAAATCTGAAATATCTTACAGTGGGCTGCCAAGAAGACTTCAGATAGCTTTTGATGCCTGAAAACTCGGTTTCCACCTGTTAAATTTTAGTATGTTGTAAAACACGAGCTCACAAGTGTTTAGAAAAAAGAAGCACTCAATTTGGAGCACTATAGAAGTGTGTACAAATTAGTGAAATGGACAGGGTTTTCTCACCTTTTTACTTTCTAAAATGGCCACCCTAAGCCCTCTATTTATAGAGGGAGGAGTTCTTGAGTCTACTACTTGGTGCCGGGGTGCCCGGGCTCTCTGGTCCTACTAGTCTCAAAAAGAACGTGCACTCGTGCAACGCATTGTCCGCTTGAACCTTCATAACTTCCAATTCGGGCATCCGATTGAGGCGTGCTATACCTTTCCATAATGTTCTTGTCGAGAGCTACATAATGACATGGGATAAGAGGTTGTACAAAGCCGAGAAGATGGGTCCATAACCAGATCTTCAAGTCTTCAAATTCTATCTGGTGTGTTGTCATGCCTAGTAGTTACTCGGGATTTGAGCTATGGTTCTTGTGGGACACTTCTGTTTGAAATGTGGATTGAATTGATGTTGAGACGGTATGAATATAGCATCGAGGTGGAAAAATGACGAATTTGCCCCTCACTGGGGTTATCTCCGGCTCTGGACTGATGTAGCCATCGTTGCTTAGGGTTATCTCTAAGATTGGGATGTTGTGAGTGTTGAATGTCCTTAGGGGTGTTTTTGAGGTGTGATTGACCTCCTGGGGTTATCTCTGGGGTTGGATCTGAGTGCCTCGAGGTTGCCTCCGAGGTTAAAACTGACTTCTCATGGGTTATCTCCAGAACTGGAACTGCATTCCTTGAGGTTATCTCCGAGGTTGGAACAAAATCTCTCGGGGTTGTTTTCAGGGTTGGAACTGAATCTCCTGGGGTTGTCTCCGGGACTGAAAATGAGTATCTCGGGGTTGTCTCCGAGGTTGAAAATTGAGTATCCCGGGGTTGTCTCCAAAATTGAGCTGATTTGACTTCTAGGGTTATATCTGGAAGACAATTTTTCCCTCCTGCAAGGTTAGTAACAGGAATGCAAAAATTTGAGTGTCTACACCACTTAAAAGTGTTCATTGGAGTACCCGGATCCTATGCCGAGGATGAAAAGTTGAGAATGCAGCTATTTCTAAAAAGTCTTACTAGAGAAGCCAGAGCATGGTACACCAGATTAGATAACTCCAAAATTTATAGCTGGGATGAGTTATCCCATGTTTTCCTCAGTCAATACAACTTTCAAACTCAGATGGCTCCAGACAGGTATCATATTACCAAAGTTAAGAAGCAAGTCAATGAGTCATTCAGAGAGTATGCCCAGAGATGGAGGCGTCTGACTGCTTAAGTTATCCCATCCATGACAGAGTCTGAAATGGTGATGAACTTCATAGATATTCAAGAAGCTCCATTTTATGAGAGGTTCCTAGCTGGAATAGGAAAGTCGTTCTCATAAATGATCAAGCACGAAGAAATGGCAGAAATGGTGTAAGACCCCAATTTTTTAATGAATAAAATCAAATTTCCTCTATTTATTATTGTGAACAATAAAGTGTTAATTTGATATAATGCTTTGATTATGAGTGAAATGTGCAAATTTTACAAAATAAGCAAGTGGTTATAAAATATTCATTGTTGTCGGGGAATATTCATACGACGGCGCAGCCATTTGTGGGCCCCATAACGGAAAATGGTCGGATGAAGATAACGACAAGTTTGAGTTTTTATAAATAATGGCGTAGTTGTTACCATTAACACTGTTGGAATACCCGGTGGTTAAATTACGATGTCGTGTGGTTTTGCACGATGGCGAGCGGTATTGTACCGCAATATTTTTGAATTATTTATTCTTACGTAAGAAGGCCTACTCGATAATTGTTAGAGTAATTCTTTGTTCAATATTTTATTTTATTAATTCAATAATTACTACGTTGATATTTTATATTATTGTTGTTTCAATAATTGTCACGCATAGTGATATTTCCATTATCAGATTAATAATTCATATTATTTGAATAATATAATTAGATAACATTATTGGCAATGTCTAAGGAAGTTATGTCTAGGAAAGGGGTTTGGTCACCTAATTGCGCGCCAGTAAGGAGAAATCCTTATCGAAAAGCCCCCTCTTTCCTGGGAACGACCTGGTTATCATAATTGTGATTCTATAATATTATTTGTGAATAATTAATTATTGATTTATATGACAATGAAATATTTATTGTGGATATAAATGATGGATATATTTATTTTATGTGGATATAAATGAAAGAATTAATGCTGAGATATTTTATCAGTTTTTTGTCGGAATGAAGGTATTAAAAATCGTCCATATGTGGATTGGGCATTTTCTGTTTGGAATTTGGAAAAACTTTCTTCTACAAAGTTGTAGAGAATTTAATTTCCTATGGAATGGACATACAATTCGTATTTTTCTGATAAAAGAGCTATTTATTATGAATTATTGAAGTTTTGGAAATAAATGGTTTTATTAAAAATATGATGGGCCCCACTTTTGGTTCGTGAGAAATGAAATATGTTGGAATTTATTTTCAAAAGTGGTGGGCGTGAATAGTAGCAGGTAAAGCCATCAGGTAGCATGTTAGTCTGCTATGTCGTTCTAAGCATTTTTCTATAAATAGGGTGCTTAGTTAGAATTGAAAATCACACCAGGAACAAGTTTTTTCTCTTTCTCTCTCTATATTATCGAGCGTATTTTGTGAGTATTTAGATACTTTGTGAGTTTCTATTCATCGCTCTGCAAGTTTTCTTTAGCCTTATACGATATTTCACCCGAAATACTGTTCTTTTGAGGTAAGGGATGCTATTTTCTTCGTAAATGATATTATTTTCTTCAATATCATTATGTCAGAATATTGATATGAATTTTATTATGGAATTTCTATCTTTTTTGTGTCGGGGTTACTGTAATAACCTGATATTTCCTATATAAATAAACATGAAATTTTGCATATTAGTTTTTTTATTATTATTAAAGATGGGAATATGTGCCAAATAATGTGTATGTATATATGTGATAAATAAAATTTATTTATTACATGAATAATTTCAAATAATTTTATTTTAGGATTATTGCTCATTATCAAATATATACTTATAATAATTAATTTTATAGTAGAAATGTCTTTATTATTTATTTTCTAAGAAAATATGAATTTTATATTATTTAAATAATATATGAGATGATTATTGGAATTATTATAATTAATATTTTATTATATGAATTTTAGTTCATATTATTATGTTAATTATTTTTAACTTAACTAATAATGCTATATATGAAAGATAAATCGAGATATGGAATCCAAACCCTAATTTTGGATTTTGAGTTATGAATGAGAATAATAATATTATATTAAATATAATATTATTTTTTAGTGTTATAAATATACAGTATATGTGTAGACTGATATTGGTTAGTAAATTATGGTGTATGACAACAAACCCTAGTATTACTGTCATAAACCATAATTGGAAACTAAAAACTGGAATTTAAGATCGGTCAAGAATTGTGTTATATGAATTATGTTGCATATTATAGAATTTCTGTTAATTAGGAAAAATCTAATTAATATTTGAAAACCCTAATTAAAAATTAGAAATCCTAATTTGCTAATTAGGAACCCTGATTGCTAAAATTAGAAACCCTAATATTATTTTAGTAAATTGAATTGTTAATTAAGGAACCCTAATGATAATTAAGGAAACCTAATTATTTAAACCTTAAATTTTTATTAAAAACCCTAATTTTAATTAGTATGTTTTAATTAAAATTTTACTACACTTTAATTTTTAATTGTCCAAACCCTAGAAATTATTTGGGAAACTTTAAGATTTAAAATCTAGTGATTAAACCCTAGATTCAAGTACCATGGACAAAAATACCATTAAATTGATAACCAAATTACTATTTTACCCCTTTTGTCCCATTTGGTGAATTATTGATAACAAAATCTTATCAAATCCTAACAAAGCCACCCTATAGTCTAGCTATGAGCTATAGCACTCCTAATCTCAGCCATGTGATCAACCACATTCATTGTATACAAGTTTTATATAAGATCAAGAGAGAGAAAGTGCATTATTTTTCCCCATTTGTTCACTTACACTTAGCCAAACTCTCTCAAGCTCAAACCCATGAAATTTCCTTGCTAGATTAGTTATAAATCAAGCCCCACAATCATAATTAACAAATCAGAAGCCAAGAATCAATGATTTGTTCATAAAGGTATAGAACCTAAACTAAAAATCTGACTTTCTATGCTATGTTAAATGTTATGATTAAGTGTTAAAATATGTTGTTAGTAGTGTATAATGATGATCTGGGTTGATAGATGTTAGATCCATAACATCTATAGGCTCAGCTCTAACATTTTACAAAATCTGGAAATTTGTGTTTTTGTTGTCTGACAGTGAATGTCAGGCCTTGTAGATCTGTGCTCGTTTATTGTTTTGGTGATTTAAAGATTTGAAGTTGTAGTCTGGGATGTTGTTAGTAATCTGCAAGTGGGTTCATGATCATTGCATGTGTAGATCGAAAGTTATTCACGGTCAAAGTTCGTTGGCCGAACACAAAATAAGTTTTCTGGGTAACCCAAAAAACTGAAGAACGTGTTCTGGCCGTGACTTTGACCGACCTTGATTTGTTTCTGGAACGTTGTTAGGATGAATATTTGTATCTAGATTATAGTATGTCATGAGTACTACAAGTTCAAAGCACGTTCGATCTTTATAAAGCCTCAGATCAATCGTAGTAATTGGTGAACCTAATTAGCAGTTAAGCAACTTTACGGGTAACCTGAGAAAGTATAAGCAGTGGTTTGACAAGTTTTTGTTTAATTAGATCTTGCATCTACATTATGTTTAGACATTATAAATGCTCACAACTTGTACTCTATTGATTTGTCTACAAAGCCCGACGTCTATATCACTTATATAACCAACAGACTGAAAGTAATGTATGGTCAAACTAGCCTACTCGTTCACGAATTCGGTTTTCTGGGAAACTTAGAAAACTCAAGAACACCATTTCTGACATGGTTTGACCGGCATAGATCTAGAGATTTTGTTGTTGTTATGATGTTTTTATGTAATAGATCTCTTCACCTACATGTTGGCTGCAATCTGGAAACCTTATATCACAAAAATAATGCAAGTACAACAAGTAGTGGAAGCCCAAAAAGTAGCCAGTCGAACTGTTCTTCATTTTTGGGTAACCCAGAAAATGAAGAACAGCTCTGACAACTTTTTCAAAGCCTTAGATCTTGTTCCTTGATGATGTTTAGGCTTGACTAGTGCTCGACTCATGTTCTATGTTAGTTTGGCTACACAGCTCGACGTCTAGACTACCCATATCAGCAACATATTTGTTTATATAAGGCCATCGATAAGCGTTATTGGCCATGGATTGAAAATTATAAATGACCGAAATATGATGAACACGCTCGATGTTGATTTCAAAGATTTTTAACTTTCAATTGTGATGTTGTATGACCTTGTTAATTGTTGTTTCATGTAGAGTTACATTAACACTACAAGATCTGACCATTAGTTAGCCCAGAAACATAGTAGACACTAAATTAAGCTTGGTCAAAGTAGGTTGCTCGAAACTGACTTTAAAGATTCTGGGTTTCTCAAGAACACAATAGGCGACACTTTATGTCGCCAAAGGGCTTTAGCGACAGACTTATTATAATTAATTAATTTAATTTCTAAAAATTATTTTAAAATAGTAAATAAATTTCTAAAATTACAAAAAATAATTTTAAAAATAATTTGAAGTTATAAAAATTAACTTTTAATAATTTGACATATTTTCATAAATATTAATATTTATTTGGATATTTTTGGTATTTAATTTATTTAATAAATTCATTAAATAAATTTATTAAAAATAATTTTATTGTATTAAAAATTATTTTAAATAATAATAAGGTATTTAATAATATTTTAAGTTATAAAACATAACTTTTA
Source organism: Panax ginseng (assembly GCA_020205605.1). Lineage (NCBI taxonomy): Eukaryota > Viridiplantae > Streptophyta > Magnoliopsida > Apiales > Araliaceae > Panax > Panax ginseng. The sequence continues at coordinate 19,920,311 of CM035142.1, forward strand.
ATATTTTCAGATAAGTTTCATTAATTATTAAATATTAATGATATTAGATTTATTTGGTAATTATATTAAATAAATTAATTAAAAATGATTTTAATATTATAAAAATCATTTTAAATGAAAATAAATAACTTTAAAATATTTGAAGTTATAAAATATAACTTTTGATATTTAATGGCAAATTTCATTAGTAAATTAATATTAATGATATTAAGTTTATTTAATAATTATATTAAATAAATAGTTTAAAATGGTTTTATTGATTTAAAAATCATTTAAAAGAAAATAAATGAATTAAAAATATTTTAAGTTATAATAAATGACTTTTAATATTTTGATAAATAATAAATTAATATTCTAATATTAATGGTAATTATTTAAAATGATTTTAAATGTTTTAAAAATCATTTAAGGGTAATATTAATACTTTAAAAATATTTTGAGTTATTATAAATGACTTTAATATTTTGGTAATAGTTTCATTAATAGTTTAATATTAATTAAATATTAATGATAATAGAATTAGTAATATTTAAATCATTTAATAATGATTAGATGTTTGAAAAATCATAAAAATTATAATAATTGTTTAAAAATTATTATAAAGGCTGAAAAAAATAATATGGTGATATTTAAAATATCTAATCGAATATTGAACTACAGAGATGAGTCTTAGACTCGATATTTACCCGATAAAAGTGATCGGCACAAACCGACATGTTTCAGAAATTGATTTGGACTTAGATAATTTGACTAGATACGTATTTGTTTGTGATGCAATGACTGTTAAACATATGTGATATGTGATTAGGTTATGTGATGACTGTAATTAGCAGTACTATGTGATATGATATATTATTCTAATCGAACGAATGATCTTATTAATGATAGGTTTTGGTATAAAAGATAAAACTAAGTTGCGTTATTGTAAGCAGCAGCTCAGGCAAGTATCTGAACTATTCTTTACATTGTGCAAGTATCCTAACTTTGCATTTCCTTTATACAATGGACATGAGTAAGAAAGTTTCAAAATCATATTATTGTGCCAGATTATTAACTCTATTGTTATTGATTATGTATCCAATCTTTGTATTCATACAAGTTTTTACATTATCCGATCATTGTATTATTGTATAATTCAGATATTTATTCTGTTCGTTAAATTCCTATATAGGGTTAGACAAGTGTCCCCACTTGAATAACCATTGTATTTAATCACATGTTGATACATACTTATTGATTTCGAGTATGTATACGTTGACTTAAAAGCCGTCTAAGCTATTTGATTTGGCTAGACATAAACTTAAAAATATTGTTAAGCAAGATAGAACTTTATTGTATCCAACCAGATTGTTTTTGGTTGATTCAGGCTAAATCTGAACATCCCGAACATGGGAAAACTTTTGTGCACCTAAGGTGGATAGAGTGAACGATAATATCGTTTCTTGCATGTAGTATTGATCAATCTGAGGCGCATTGGGATGATCACCCTGCGTGCTGCGTAAGTTATGACTGGTTTGCGGATGAAGTTCTACTAAACCCTAGCAAAAATTAAAAACAATGTTCATAGTCTGTCGACTAATCTCCAGTTATAGTCAGAACGTAGTTTCAAAAATTTGAGATAGATTTGGTATGTTGTTATTATTGGTTGACTTACTTCTCACAATTTGTTGATTCGATTTGTAGAAGTGTTATTCAAAGAAAACATTTAATCCTTTCAGCTTATATTTATTATTGTTATTACTTGTTGGGCAATCAAATGCTCATTCTTGCTTTAAATTTAAATGTTTTCAGCTAAGCATGATAAACCGGAATGTTCAGGCCAGAACAAGGGAAAAGGAAAGCAATCAGAATAATCTTATGTTATCTTTTGTAATAGTTGGACAGTATTAAGACAATGATATTTATTATCTATCATGTAATGTATTGTACTAAAAGTTGTGTACTTGGGATTAGACTTTGATATATGTAAATTAAGTTTGATATTGATATTTATATTATTATTTTTAGTATTATTCCGCTCATAGAAATTGTATCGTAAAGCACCGAGTTCGGGTTTCAAGTACCCGAGTTTGGGGGCGTTACAATTACTATTCACATATATAGCACTATTCACGAATACGACACTATTCACCAAAAAATGAAATTTTCTTCTTTTTGTCCAAGATGTCTAATATGGTTACTATCTTTGATTGTATCCATGTTTTATCTTTATTTTTGAATTCTGCTTCACAATTGGTTATTATGTAGTATTATTAAACTTGGATAAACTGTAATACGAATCCCTAATATTTGTCCTTTTGTCTCCTTTGGATTCGTTTTCTTTAAGATATTTTCATCATCCTGGGTCCTAAATGATGATATTCTTTGAATATCTTTGGCCTGTAGTGTAAAGATGAATGATTAACTGATGAATATCTTTGGCCCGTAGTGCAAAGATGAACATGTGTTGAGATGAACATGACCAACTGGTGATACAAATGAATATCTTTGGCCTATAGTGCAAAGATGAATATTTGATTCAAGATGTATATTGATTGATGTTACAAGGATAAAATATTGATGATGGACTTTTAAATCTTAGAAGATAGTAGAATTCATTCTCTACTTGACTCTTCTAATGGATTGATATTTTCGCTGCAGTTGTTGATCTAAAACTTGTTGTCTATTATATTCTATCAGATTTTTCCCTGTTGAAGACTATTGATAATTTGTTGTATATTATCTTAGTCATAATATTCTTTCTTTGGGCTAGTTGAGCTCACCCTTTTCCTTTTTGTTCCATTTTCTTCTCGGAAGGTGAGAACATACTTGAGGAACTAATAGGGGGTATAGAGTGATGGTTCGGGATAGTTGTTTTAGTAGTCCTCACTATTTTGTAAAATAGTGTATCAATAATTGTAATGAGGACTCCTTTTGAGTTTGTATACTGTCTATTAGACAATATTTGTATTCAAACTCATAGTATACGTGTTGTCGTATTTTGTACAACAATTATATTACTGAGGTTGTATTTGTTTTTGTACCATGTATTTAGTGACTCAGAATGGGTGATGTATACCTATTTTGGGGGCGTCACAATTGGTATCAAAGCTTAAGGATATGATCCCTGGCTGAGATGTGAGACAAGAACTAGAAGGGGAAAGACGGGGAATTCCTTCGCTAGTATGACCTGACTAAGTTTATTTGGTATTTATTTGGTCGGTCAGAGTATAGGGATAATATGTGACATGTCAATTAACCCTTGTTTTGTGGCAGTATTTGAGAATGACAGCTGCAAATATTAACAATGGATTGAATGAGACTGTGGAAACACCTTTAATCACCACCTAGGGGAACGTGCAATAGAAAGGTAATATTCCTCCTGTAAATAACACTACCGAACAAATGATGAATGATGGGATGTTTAGAAGCTTTTTGCAGTTCATGCAAAACCAGACGAGGGAGACTCGTGTACAAAATACGGGTGGAAATGATAGCAATGCGCGGCTTGTCACAGCCAAGCTATTCAAAGGGTTGGGACCACCAAAATTTGCGGGAAAGCCGGATCCGATCAATGCGGAAACGTGGGTCAAGCAAATTACCAAGATATTCGATGTATTGGGATGCACGGAGAAACATAAGGTTCCATTCGCCACCTTTATGTTTCGTGGTGAAGCAGTCTTGGTGGGAATCTGTGAAAGCGTACCAACGACCTACACTCAACATGTCTTGGGAAACATTTCAAAACTGTTTAATGACAAGTACTTTCCTAAAAGTATTCGTCATATGAAGGAGGTAGAGTTTATTAGACTGGAACAAAACAACATGACGGTGTCCCAGTATGAGGCGAAGTTTACAGAGTTATCAAGGTTTGTACCTCATTTGGTCGAGAATGAGGAACGAATGACGAGGATGTTTCTGAGAGGTCTAAAACTTGAGATTCGGCAATATCTTATCTCTCATAAATTTTCTTTATATTCATATATTGTAAACAGGGCTCAATTATTAGAGCGAGATAATGAGTATGTTCAACCGAGGGACCACAACCAGGGTTATACCGGTGGTAGCAGTCATCGGAGCAATGACAACCAGCGGGGAGGAAAACATTCGGACAAAAGCGGTAACCACTCTAGTGGTAATCATGGCCATAAAAATAGAAGAAGAGAGTCAGGAGGAGATTTCAAGAAGAGAATGTACAACAATGATAATGTGAAGACGTTAACACAAACATCAGCGGTTTCTAGGGGATGAAAACGAGCACCGGTCGTTTGTTATAAATGCGGGAAAGAGGGACACATCAGCCCAAACACAACAATCCAAGGTGTGTTATAACTGTGGAAAAGAAGGTCATATAGCTAGAGATTATCTTGTTGCAAAACCAAGTTCAACGTGGATGGTGACTCCAAAGGCTGTCCTGGACAAATCAAAGTCGGTGGTTCCTGGAAGGGCGTTTGTCGTGACTGCCCAAAATGCGAGGAACCCAAACGAGGTGATCACGGGTAAGATAATCATAAACTCTTGCGAAGTTTATACCTTATTAGATACATGTTCTACCCATTCTTTTATCTCTTCTGCTTGTGGTCAACGTTTGAACTTGATTCCGGAGAAATTAGACCTTGACTTATCTGTTGAGACTCCGTTAGGAGAAACTTTCATTACATCTACTGTTTATAAATCTTGCTTGATTAAATTTGGAACCATAACATCACCTGCCGATCTTATTTCGTTGAAAATACTTGCATTTGATGTGATCTTAGGGATTGATTGGTTAACCACTCATCATGCTAAAATTGATTGTTTTCGTATGGTTGTTAGTTTTCATATTCCTAACCAACCTGTTATGCGAATTCAAACAACCAAACCGCTAAAATCAATCACTGTCATATCAAGACATAAAGCTATTTATTTATTAAAAAATGGATGTCAAGCTTTCTTAGCCCATGTCACAGACTTGAACAAAAACATGTCAAATTTGAATAATATTTCTATTGTTAGTGAATTTCCTGACGTTTTTCCTGAAGAACTTCCCGGTCTACCCCCAAAACGTGAAGTTGAATTCTTTATTAACCTTGAACTTGGTACAAAGCCCATTTCTAAAACCCAATATCGAATGGCTCCTATTGAACTTTAGGAGTTAAAGGTCCAACTACAGGAGTTGTTGGACATCGGTTTCATTCGTCCTAGTACATCTCCTTGGGGTGCTCTGTGTTATTCGTAAAGAAGAAATACGGGAGTATCGACTTTTGTATTGACTCGAGAATTGAACCATGTCACCATCAAGAATAGGTGTTATTTACCTCGCATTGATGACTTGTTCGACCGATTGCAAGGAGCACAATTCTTTTCAAAGATCTATCTTCGATTACGGATATCATCAATTTGAAGAATAAAAGCGAGGATATTCCAAAGGCCGCCTTGGAACTCTGATGCGGGCATTATGAATTCTTAGTCATGTCTTTTGGATTGACTAATGTTCCTGCTGCTTTCACGGATATGATGAACCGTGTGTTCAAAGAATATTTGGATCAGTTCGTTATCGTCTTTATTGATGACATCCTCATCTATTCCAAAATCCGTGAAGATCATGATCACCATTTGAATCTAGTACAAAGGCTTTGTGATAACAAGTTATATGCTAAGCTGAAGAAATGCGAGTTCTGGCTTGAGGAAGTAGCATTCCTTGGGCACGTGGTGTCAAAATATGGAGTATCTGTCGACCCGATGAAAATTGAAGCAATACAAAGTTGGGAGCAATCGAAGTCGGTGACCGAAGTACGTAGCTTTCTGGGCTTAGCTGGTTATTATCGGAGAATCGTGGAAGGATTTTCTCGAATCGCTACTCCATTAACTCAGCTGACTCGTAAAGATACAAAATTCGGTTGGAGCGAGGATTGTGAGAAGAGTTTCTAAGAGCTCAAGAGGAGACTCATTTCGGCACCTATTATGACAATACCATCTGGTTCGGATGGATTTATTATCTACAATGATGCTTTAGGCAAAGGGTTAGGATGTGTTCTCATGCGATATGGGAAAGTCATAGCCTATGCCTCGCCACAACTCAAAGAATATGAGAGGAATTATCCTACTCACGATGCGGAGTTAAGCGTGATCGTGCCAGCGTTGAAGATCTAGAGACCCTACCTGTATGGGGAGAAAGTGGAGATCTATACAGATCATAAAAGCCTCAAATATTACTTCACCCAAAAGGAACTCAACATGCGGCAATGACGTTGGCTCGAGCTGTTGAAAGATTACGATCATACCATCCAATTTCATCCTGGAAAAGCAAACGTGGTAGCTAACGCATTAAGTAGAATATCATATGCGGGTACGAGTGCAATGTTGTTAACACAAAGGCCTATTGTGTATGACTTGCAAAGGATGGAGATAGAATTAAAGGCTCTAAGTACCCACGTGATGATATCAAGCATACGAGTAGATCCGACTTTAATCAATAAAGTTAAAACTGCTCAAGCTACGGACATGGAGCTGATGCGTATGAAGAAGAAAGTGCAAGAAGGTGCTATTCCAGAAGCAAGAATCGATGAAGAAGGAATACTTTGAGTCAACTCCAGATTTTGTGTTCCTAACGATTCTGACTTGAAGCATAGAATCATGATGGAGGCACAAAACACATCGTTTGCAATCCATCTTGGGAGTACCAAAATATATCATGATCTTCGACATACATTTTGGTGGAGCAATATGAAGAGAGAGATCGCAGAGTTTATCTCGAGGTGTTTAACTTGTCAACGTGTAAAGGAGGAGCATCAAGTGCCAAAGGGTCCATTACAACCACTTGAGATTTTGAAATGGAAGTGGGAACATATTACTATGGATTTTATTATGGGTCTTCCCGAGGTATCTCAAGGCATAGATGCGATTTGGGTCATTGTTGATAGATTAACCAAGTCTGCCCATTTCTTGCCTATACATGAGACTTAATCCCTTAAACGTCTTGCTAGTATGTATGTAAATGAGATTATGAGATTGCATGGCATGCTAGTATCCATAGTTTCGAATCGTGATCCAAGATTCACTTCATAATTTTGGGTTTGCTTGCAGAAAGCTATGGGCATGGATTTATGATTCAGTACGGCATACCATCCTCAAACGGATGGGCAATCAGAGAGGAATATTCAAACTCTTGAAGATCTATTAAGACTCTGTGTCCTAGATTTCAAAGGGAGTTGGGATAAGTACCTACCATTGGTGGAATTCTCCTACAACAACAGTTATTAGGCAAGTATAAGTGTGGCTCCATTTGAAGCATTGTATGGACAAAAGTGTCGCTCTACAGTATGCTGGGATGAGGTGGGAGAAGCAACGTTGTTGGGACCAGAGTTGGTACGCATAACTACAGAAAAGATCCAAATGATTCGACAACGTATACAAATGGCACAGGATCGACAAAAGAGTTATGCAGATCTTCATCGAAATGACGTAAAATTTAATATTGGGGATCATGTATTGTTACGTATTGCTCCATGGAAGGGAGTTACAAGATTTGGGAAAATAGGAAATCTCAATCCAAGATTTGTTGGTCCATTTGAGATTCTTGACCGATTAAGAAATGTGGCCTATAGGCTCGCATTACCTCCAAGCATGTCTCGTGTTCATAATGTTTTTCACATATCTATGCTTCGTAAATATGTTAAAGACCCGAACCACATTATTAAAATAGAACCAGACGAGATAGCCAAAGATTTAACGTACGAGGAGGTACATGTTAACGTCTTGGATAGGAAAGAGCATGTCCTACGCACCAAGGTTATACCACAAGTTAAGATTTTGTGGAGAAACCATGCTATTGAAGAAATAACCTGGGAGTTAGAATCAGAAATAAAAGCGAGGTATCCTCACCTTTTCGAAACACCAGGTACGTACGTCAATTTCGAGGACGAAATTTCATAAGGAGGGGAGGTTATAAGACCCCAACTTTTTAATGAATAAAATCGAATTTCCTCTATTTATTATTGTGAATAATAAGGTGTTAATTTGATATAATGCTTTGGTTATGGGTGAAATGTGCAAATTTTTCAAAATAAACAAGTGGTTATAAAATATTCATTGTTGTCGGAGAATATTCGTTTGGTCGTGGAATATTCTTACGCATCGGAGAATATTAAATGCGCTGACAGGCTTGCAACTATTTGTGGGCCCCATAATGGAAAACGGTCGGATGAAGATAACGACAAGTTTGAGTTTTTATAAATAACGGCGTAGTTGTTACCATTAACCTTTGTTGGAATACTAAATTGGTTAAATTACGATGTCTGGCGTGGTTGAAAGCATTAAGCGTGCGGTATTGCACAATATTTTTGAATTATTGATTCTTATGTAAGAATACTCAATAATTGTTATAGTAATTACTGTTCAATATTTTATTTTATTGATTCAATAATTGCTACGTTGATATTTTATATTATTGTTGTTTCAATAATTGTCAGCGTCTGATATTTCCCATTATCAAATTAATAATTCATATTATTTGAATAATATTATTAGATAGCATTATTGGAAATGTCTAAGGAAGTTCTGTCTAGGAAAGGGGTTTTGTGACACCCCCAAATCCAGGTACTTTATTCCCACAAGATTCGGTGTTCACTTAATCAAAACATTCACTTCTAACTACCCAATTATAATAAAATTGAATAATCAAAACACGCCTTACATCTGAGATTAAACTTAAATAAAATATCCCGGTTATCTAACCTTTAATCATCATTCAAATGCAAAAATATTACATAACTTCTTTTAAATAAAGTCTAAGATCAACATAATAAAAGTCTAACATCTTAATCAAAGTAAAAATTACAAGTCTTCATCACTTGTACATTTTCCCTTTCTTTAACTAGTCGAAGGTTCACCTACCTTCTTCTTTAAATTTGCAACGAGTTTATAAATATGCAAGAGTGAGCAAAACAATTGCTCCTTTGGATATAATATGGAATCAACAGAGTATAACAATAATAAGCTTTGTCGAAATAGGCTCATCAAAGTGAATAGTACTCTATCAATAATAATCGAAGCTGAAATCCCAAAATATGGAAAATATACATCATTTGAGGGTCGTAAGACCATGAACTACATCCACGTTGCAAGTAATCTTTCAACTCCAACTTTAATGATCGTAAGACTATAAGGACCTAAATCTTAGGGGGATCGACCCTTCAGTATAATGTATTGTGCATAAACATTTTTAACGCTTATGCGTAAGTTAACCCCTAATCATAACAATAGGGTTGTTCATCTCAGTATTTAGAGTATAAGTCCGCACCAAAGGAAGTTTGGTTTGGATAAGCTTTCAAGGTGATTTAGAATTCAACGAACATCAACTAAGGGACTAGTTGAATAAAATCAATGACATTATACTATAGAATAATCATGATTGAATCAATCATAGTAACTAAAATCATGCTTTAGGAATACATGGTACATAAATAAATACAACCTCAATAATATAATTGTCTTGAAAAATACGACAACACATATACTGTGAGTTTGAATACAAATATTGCCTAATAGACAGTATACAAACTTAAAAGGAGTCCTCATTACAATTATTGATACACTATTTTACAAAATAGTTAGGACTACTAAAACAACTATCCTGAACCATCACTCTATACCCCGGCTAGTTCACATTATGTTCTCACTCTCTAAGAAGAAAATGGAACAAAAAGGAAAAGGGTGAGCTTAACTAGCCGATAAAGAATATTATGACTAAGATAATATACAAAAAATTATCAATAGTCTTGACGAGGAAAAATATGATAGAATATAATAGATAACAAGTTTTAGATCAACAAGCTGCGGTGAAAACATCAATCCATTAGAAGAGTCAGTAGAGAATGAATTATACTATCTTCTAAGATTTAAAAAGTCCATCATCAATATTTTATCTTTGTAACATCAATCAATATACATCTTGAATCAAATATTCATCTTTGCCTTTCTGGGCCAAAGATATTCATTTATATCACCGATTGATCATATTCATCTCAACACATGTTCATCTTTGCTTTCTGAGGCCAAAGATATTCATCGATTAATCATTCATCTTTGCACTACATGCCAAAGATATTCAGTAATATCATCATTTAGGACTGAGGATGATGAAAAATATCTTAAAGAAAATGAATCCAGTGAGACAAAAGGACAAATATTAGGGGATTCATATTACAGTTTATCCAAGTTCAATAATACTCCATAATAACTAATTATGAAGCAGAAGTAAAAAATAAAGATCAAAACATGGATACAATCAAAGATAGTAACCATAATAGACATCTTGGACAAAAAGAAGAAAATTTCATTTTTCGGTGAATAATGTCGTATTCGTGAATAGTGTCGTATATGTGAATAGTGTCGTATACATGAATAGTAACCCCAACACAAAAAGGTAGAAACTACATAATAAAATTCATATCAATATTCCGGCATAATGATATTGAAGAAAATAATATCATTTACAAAGAAAATAACATCCCTTACCTCAAAAGAATAGTACTTTAAATTTGAAATATAGGATATAAAATTTGAAGGAAACTTACTGCGATGAATAGCAACTCACAAAGTATCTAAATACTCACAAAATAAACTCGATAATATAGAGAGAAAAAGAAAAACTTGTTTACGGTGTGATTTTTAATTCTAACTAAGCAGGTTATAGGAAAATACTTAGAGGCATATAACAGACTAACCTACTACACGATGGTTTACTGCTACTTATTCCGCCCACCACTTTTGAAAATAAATTCGATTACATTTCATTTCTCACCAACCAAAAGTGGGGCCCACCATATTTTAATAAAATATTTATTTACGAAACTTCGATAATTCATAATAAATAGTCCTTTTATTAGAAAAATACGAATTTTATGCCCATTCTATAGAAAATTAAATTCTCTACAACTTCATAGAAGAAAGTTTTTCCAAATTCCAAACAGAAAATGCCCGAAATCCACATACGAACGATTTTTAATACCTCCATTAAAAAAAAGCGATAAAAACACCGGCATTAATTCTTTCATTTATATCCACATAAAATAAATATATCCATCATTTATATCCACAATAAATATTTCATTGTCATATAAATCAATAATTAATTATTCACAAATAATATTCTGAGAATCCTGATTATGATGACGGATGGATTTCGAGGAAAGGGGCTTTCAGATAAGGATTTCTCACTTCTTGGTGCTTTGATTAGGTGACCAGAAGCACTGTAATATTCGGTATTTATATGACAATGAAATATTTATTGTGGATATAAATGATGGATATATTTATTTTATGTGGATATCATCGTTAAAATTGAAATTTATATTAGGAAAAATATTTCTAATTTCGTTTATTAATGGTATTTATCGAAAGTTATTTTCAAATAATCTTCATTTTTCTTGTAAAACAAATTGAAACTAAGTATTATTCAATTGTATTGAGGTTTATGTGTTTGGCGACTTCGAGAATGGGTGATGTATACCTATTTTGGGGGCGTCACAAATGGGATTGAAGTCTGGGAAGATTCAAGACCTCGCCGCTTTAAAATTCGTGGCTGAGCATATCCAATCTGGAAGTTATGGGAACAACCCCGGGAGGGTCCATAAGAAGAAAGAAGAGGATGTTTCCTTGATAATTCAAGGACAAAAAGGTAATTAAAACTTTCCTATTCAGAGGAAAAACTATTCCCCTTTTCAAGCACCATCATAAAATCCTCACTTGCCAAAGAGTGGAGAAGTCAAACGCTCAAGAGTGTTCACACCCTTAGGAGATTCACTCGAAAACATTTTCAAACTTCTTACAGCTCAGAAGAAAATCACTCATCTCCTTCCACCAGCCAATCCATGTGGAAAGGGTTTCAATACAAGTAAGAAGTGTGCTTACCATTCTGGAGCTCTAAGCCACGACACTCAAGATTGTTGGGCCCTTAAGCATAAGATCCAGGACTTAATAGACATTGGTGAGGTCGTGGTTACCAAGCCCGAATAACCACATGTTCAAGATAACCCTCTCCCTCAACACAAGGAAGAGGATGTTAACTTGATCAACAAGGGCATTGAAGAAAGCTCCAAGTACCTCAAATATGTGGGTAGTTCTTCCCAAACCAGCAAGGATAATGCTGACAAGTGGGATTATTCAAAATTCCAGTTCATGATGGAACGAGAGTTAAAGTCTCTTGACGAATAGGTCAATCAACTGGCAGAACTAGTGATACATCAACACCAAGTCACACGACAGTTGTTCATTCAGGAGCATGCTAGTCTCCTCTCCCTTATCACAAAGACTCTACCACTTACCCAAGAAAGTGAAACCTTGGAGGAAAAGCTTGCCAGAAAAACAAAAGCTAAAGCCCGTCGGGACTTTGCCAACAAAAGGGAATTCACCTATTTATGCCAACCGATGGAAGAAATATTGCAGATGTTGATCAATGAGGGAAAAATCATAGCACTGCTACCTCCAGTCAATTCGTGCTCAAAAAGATTTGATGCTACTGGAGTATGTCAATACCACTCATATTCTCGCGGTCACAACACTAAGGAATGTTGGGCACTCCGCCATCTTATTCAAAACATGATTGACAGCGGTGATCTATAAATGGCAGACGATGACGCTGTATCACTTGAGAGTGGGAACACATTTCCTCCATGATGGAAGGAAGTCATAGCAGTTATATCCTTTAAGGGAGATTTGGCTGCCACATCACTTACCATTCAACCAATTCAGCTCAATGGAGTTAAAAACCCTTTGAAAGTGGCTACTCTAAAGCCAATCATATTGACATTCAGACCACAATATCTTATCATCAGCCTTAAGAAAGTCTCATGCAACTATGGAGAGGTTGAATGATCAACATCAAACACAATTATTGCGATATCTAAGGAAAATCCGCTATATCTCCCTCAACGAGTGACGAAGCTGATCATCAGATCTCAAGGGAAAGTGCCTAAGGAGAAGATTGAAGAATTCCTCCGCAAGATGAGACACAATGAAGCCAAGGTGGTGCAAAGCTTGAAAGAAGCACCACAATAGATCTATATTTCGGACTTGGTATTCTCTTCAGAGGATCATCGGAAGGTCTTACTGAAAGTTTTAGAAGAAGCCCACTTGCCAAAGACAGTAGATGTTAAAAAGTTTCATCATCTGGTAGATCACATCTTCAATAGCAATGTGATATCCTTCACTAATGATAACATACCTCTCGAAGGGATGGGTCATTATAAACTGTTGCATATAGAGGTGATGTCTACCAGATATGTGGTCGGAAGAGTGCTAATAGATGGAGGATCATCCCTAAACATCTACCCCTATGCCACATTAGAAAGAATGAATATCAATCTCAACAAGATTTGAAGCAGTCATATAATCATCAAACCCTTTGATGGATCTCGGCGAAATGCTTTCAAAGAGATTGAATTGCCCGTGGAAATTGGTCCACATACATTCTACATATCCTTTCAAGTTCTCAAAATCACTAAAGGATATAACTTACTGTTGGGAAGACCTTGGATCCATATGGTGGGAGCCGTCCCATTCACGCTTCATCAACAACTCAAGTATATCATCAACAGTAATCTAGTTACTGTTAATGCTGAGCCAGAGTATCCTGTCCAAAGTGATATACCTCTCATCAGTTTCAATGAACAAGTTGAGCCTGTCAGCTTCCAAGCCCTTGAGGTGAGCAACACTCACTATCAACTCATTGGGGATCCACCTTTCAAACCCAGAGTTTCTGCTGAGGTAATGTCGGTCAGTCAAGAAATGATATCCTTGGGTTTCCAACCAGGACAAGGGTTAGGAAGGAATCAGCAAGGAATCAAATGCCCAATTCAAATTCCCAGCTAGACAGGGAAAGCCGGACTAGGCTACTCCTCTGGGTCTAGTCACAGGAACCCGCACAAGCATACATCGGTTCCTTTATCTACAAGGCTGCTGCCTAAACCTACAGATGCAAATTTTGTACAGTCTCGAAGGAAAATTCATGTCTCTGTGGCGGGTATACTTTTTCTGATCAGTAGGTTTTATACCTACTTATTTGGTATCTGTTACTTGAATTAGTTACTTAATCTCATGTTTCTTAGTTACTTTTCATGCATTTTGTGTTCATTTTGTAGATTTTATTCTTGGGAGCTGAAATCGTAAGGAATTGGTATAAAATCACAAAGAAAAGCAATTCAGACATTATTTGGGCTTTCATGTTCATTTAATGTTCTTGGCTTAGAACTTGGATTACATTGTAGAGCTTCTTCTTAGCTTTTTGGAAAAACTTGAATCATTCCAATCAGAGTTCGGATGCAAGAGTTATGACCTTTGTACCAACGGACGTCGAACTTCACTGTTTTGGGTGGCCGTTTGCATATCATTCACTTCCAGCCTTATTTAGACCTTTATCAGTCCGTTATTTCTCAATTCTTAAAGAATGAAAGTTGTACAGCTCGTAGATATCTTCGATTCGATAGGTGGCGGGCCTCGTAACTCCTCCCAGATCAAAAGTTATGATCGTTTTACCAGAGGACACTTCAGTAGAAAAATTATGCCCGACGGGGCGGGCTTTTACTAAGGAAAACCGCCGCCGGGGCTGGGGTACCAGCTGGAAAACAGAACCCTAGCCCATCGGGGTGGGCCCTTTACAAGGCTAAAACCCTGCCGGGGTGGGGGTACGCGTAGAAAAAGAGAATTTTGTCCAAATTTGAGTCCAAGAAGTATTGGTTAGATCCAATTGACTCAAGGACTTCCAAGAGAACTTAAAGACATATAAAGAGACTTATAAAAGGAGGAGAATCATAAGGATTAGAGAGGGAAGGGGGATTCCATTAGATTAGAGTAGAGTAGAATAGGAGAAAACATTAGTTCTTATTAGATTTGGAGATTGAAGCAACTCTGAGACCATTGAAGATTTAAAGTAGGAGCAAGGAGGGAGCTTCAAATCTGCAAACAACAGATTCTATCTTCTTATCTTCTTCTATCTTTGTCTTTTAATGATTACTCAATTATGGATTCTTAGTTTTAATTCAATAATCATAAACTAATTCTTTGTTTGAGATTACAATGGATCTTATTGTGTAGTTTATTTTAATATGATTCGCTATCAATTATTATGTTCTATCGTGAGGATTGTCTATTATGATTTGGACTTAATTGTTTAATTGTCTTGCTAACAATTACCGTGATAATCTATATGAACTCGAGAAATGAAGTATAGATTTAGATCTGATCATGATAGCATATGTTTGTGATTTCTGCATAGATGGAATTCATGGTTCGTGTTTAGGATAGAGATATGCCTTTACACCATATGTAATCTTATAGAGAACTTGTGCTTTAAATCCTTTTTAATTGTAATTCACATAGAGATATAGTGGATTAATTAATTAGGGTTTTTTGCTTAATTCTATGATATGTGGATTTAAGTGAGTATGGGTACTCTGCATCGAGAGATGGTTTTATCTGCTTTAGTGTTCTTAATTAACAATTTAGGATATAAAATAATTGATGATAAGTGTGTTAACTTAAATGAAGCAATAAGTGAAGTTGTGATTTTAAATCTCCGTAATCTTAATTTAATTAGTGGAATGTAATAGTAGTTTAATTATATAATCTGAAATTCATTCGTTTAAATAAGATTGAGTTGGTTACGGGTTAGTACTTGGTGATTTTTATTAAACAATTTCTCGTGGGAACGATACTCTACTTTCACTTTATTACTTGTTAACCACGTATACTTGCGTGTTGTGTGTAATTAGATTTTACCCAACAGTTTCCTAAGACGATACCGATTAAGGAAAAGAAGCCTTGATTCCAGACCCAGGCATGGAGGAAAGGAATCAAAGGCGCAAACAAGAGATAAAGAGACATTTATCAAACATGTGTGTCCTGATCTATACAGAGGGTATGAACAGGGACATCCTAGATGATGATTATCCAGACATCATGGTCATCATTCAAGAGGAGGAGGAAGATAACAGCCCCTTCATCACAACTTTCCACCATGACTTGGCCCTTGGCAATTGGAGCAGCACTCCTTGTATTTGCCAAAAAAGGTAGAAAATCCCTCTGCCATGTAGATAGCAATAACAGTTTACTTTTGTTGCATAGTATTTGAAGTTTTTTTTGTCATGTCATGCTAACACTCTGTATGATTAAACAGTTTCATATATTAAGTGAAAGTATTTTTTTTTCAGGACTCTAACGTTAGATGTGCCTAAACTTATTCATGGAATGCCAATTCTTCACAAGGACTGCAACTTTGATATAAAGTTGGACTTTGACTTCATGGAGATTGAACAAGAGGACTATGAGGTGCCTGAGGAGATCAAAGAATGGGTCGAAGACAAACCCAAGCCAAATCTTGATCAAAATACCTCTTTAAACCTTGGAACCTCAGAAAACCCCAAACAAATCCAGATTGGTACGAACCTTACTCCAAGCCAAAGGAATGACATGGTTACTCTATTGACCCAATTCTAGGATGTGTTTGCATGGTCTCATGAAGACATGATTGGTTTGTCCACTAACATTGTCATTCATCGCCTTCCCATTAAAGAGGGATTCAAGCCAGTCAGACAGAAACTCAGGTTATTAAAACATGAGTAGAGTTTAAAAGTCAAAGAAGAAATTGTGAAACAATTTCAAGCCGGCATCATCATGGTATTAACATACCCTGAGTGGCTATCAAACATAGTTCCCGCACCTAAACCCAGAGGGAAGGTGCGAGTTTGCGTGGATTACTGGAATATGAACAAAGCTTTACTGCTTTGTTGGGTACCATCAAATCATGGTTGCTGAAGAGGATCGTGATAAACTGCATTCATCACTCCTTGGGGAACCTTTTCCTATAGACGGTTGTTATTCGGCCTCATCAATGTTGGAGCTACCTATCAGCGATCCATGATGGCTCTTTTCCATGATTTAATGCATAAAAAGATAGAAATTTATGTGGATGACATCATTGTCAAGTCCCGAAGGGAAGAAGACCACATAGATCATCTCAAAAAGCTTTCCAACCGGTTACGTAAGTACAACTTGAAGCTAAATTCGGCCAAGTGCACATTTGGCGTCAAGTTAGGCAAGTTACTAGGATTCCTAGTAAGCCACAAAGGCATTGAGCTGGATCCTGCAAAAATAGAGGCCATTACAGAGATGCCCATACCCCAGACAAAGAGGGAAAACATGGATTTCTTGGAAGAATCAACTTCATCAGCCGATTCATCTCCCAACTCACAACAACCTGTGAACCCATCTTCAAGTTGTTAAGGAAGAACTCTCCCAAGAAATGGAATGAAGAGTGTCAAAAACCCTTCCTTTCCATCAAAAGTAACTAGTCAAAGCTCCTATTTTCGTACCTCCCACGGATGGTGTTCCCTTGTTTATGTACCTGTCAATCAATGACCATGCCATGGGCTATATGTTGGGACCAAAATGCTGGTACTGAAAGATGATAGAGGCCAAGAAAGAGCTATCTATTACCTCAGCAAAAGATTCAGGATCATTGAGCACAAGTATACTTTGATTGAGAAAACTTGTTGTGCATTAGTATGGGCTTCCATGAGATTACAACATTATCTCCATGGTCACACAACCCATCTTATATCCCGCATGGATCCTCTCAAGTACGTATTCAGTAAACCTATGTTGAATTATCGACTGTCCAAATGGCAGTTGATCCTACATCAATTTGACATCATCTACGTGACTCAAAAATCTATCAAAGGTCAAGTAATTGTGAATCAACTGGCCGCCGCACCTTCAGGGGACTTCAAACCCTTGGAAATATATTTCCCCGATGAAGGGGAAATGACAATTCAACCACACCATCAGGACAATGCAACTCAACCATGGAGGATGTATTTCGACGGTGCTGTAAACATGGAGGGTGCCAGAGATGGAGCAGTTCTAGGGTCCATTTTGGGAGAGCAGTATCTCGTTGCCATCAAGTTGCAGTTTTCAACACCAATAACACAACTGAGTATGAAGGTTGTATCATGGGGTTGAAGCTAGCCCAATCCATGGGCGTTAAACGGTTAACTGTCTTTGGAGATTCCGAACTAGTGATCAAACAAACCACTGGAATGTATCACAACAAAGAATTACATGTGTTGTCTTACCATCGACAAGTTATCTAGATGGCTTCAGAGTTTGAATAGATATCCTTCCTCCACATTCCTCGGAATGTACTAGCAACTTTGGTCTCCTTGATCAATATACCTGATAAAGAAGACATGCCAAATATCACATTTGCCCGCCAAAAGGCTCCAGCCTACGAGAATTACATCGGAGAAGTATCGGATGAACTACCTCCCATCCAACACCCTTGGTATCAAGATATCAAGGAGTACTTACGAGATGGATCTACACCCGCTGAGGCGAGTCAAACTGAAAGAAAGCGGATCCATCAAATGGCTATGAAATTCTATCTGAGCGGAGACGCACTCTATAAAAGAGATGCAGGACTAGGCTAGCTAAGATGCCTAGACAAAGACCAAGCTCAGAGGCTCATGGATGAAATCCATGGTGTAGTATGCGGCCCATACATGAGCGGCCCTCTACTTGTCAAGAAGATCCTAAGAACATGGTATTACTAGATCTCTCTCAAGGCTGACTATGATGATCACGTTAAGAGATGTTACCAATGACAAATTCATGGAAATGCTATCCACGCCCCTCCAAGAGATCTCCACAATATGAGTTTTCCCTGGTCCTTCTCAATGTGGGGAATGGACGTGATCGGGCCCATCGAGCCCAAAGCTAGTAATGGTCATCGGTTTATCTTCACCATGATCGACTACTTCACCAAGTGGGTAGAAGCAGCCTCCTCCCCCAAGGTTACTAAAGAGTTGATCATTGGTTTCATCAAAAACAATATCATTTGTCGATATGGACAACCAGAGGTGATTGTATCAGACAATGCCAAAAACCTCAATAACCAAATGATGGAGGAACTATGCAGTAAATTCCACATCAAACATCTCAACTCCGTCATCTATTGTCCAAAGATGAATAGTGCTGTTGAAGCAGCTAATAAGAATATCAAAAAGATCATGCAAAAGATGTCTGCCAATCATAAAGGATGGCCTGACCTGTTGCCTCTGACTCTATTAGCCTACAAAACGTCAATGCGCACTTCCACTGGGGCAACCCCCTACTCATTAACCTATGGCATGGAAGCAGTGCTCCCCATAAAGGTGTAAATAGAATCCCTCACAGTGTTGATAGACACTCAGCTGGATGAAGACCAATGGTTACAAGATTGGTACCACCAATTGTCTCTAATAGATGAAGGGCGGGCCACATCCATCTTTTATAGTCAATTATACAAACAGAGGATCGCTCGATCCTATAACAAGAAAGTCCGGCTACGGTACTTCAAAGAAAATGACTTGGTCTTGAAGAAGGTCCTTGACAATTAAGATCAATCTAAAGGAAAATTCATCCCAAACTGGGAAGGCCCATTTGTTGTCAAGGAGGTATTGATAAGAGGAGCTCTCAGATTACAAGAGATGGATGGTGAGGAATTTCCCCAACTCATCAATTCGGACACCATGAAATGGTCCTATGTCTAAAGTTACCTGCAAACCAGCATCCTGGTTCTGGATCATCAGATCCATTAGTCAATTCAGGTTTTCAAAACCTTTCTCACTACATACATCTTTCAACCTTTTTATGCTAGGTTAGAAAAGCTACACCTTTCACCACATGTGTTTGTCCCATCAGGGACGAACTACGCAGACCTGATCTCCCCAATACACGGGAGTGCATAGGCAGCCATTTTTATGGTCTGGTCTCACTACAGAAAAAACAAAAAAAATTCTCTACACCCTTCCACATACAACTTTTAACCTTTTCACGCTAGGTTGGAACTATGCAGACCTGATCTCCCCTTCTTAATGGGAATATGTAGGCAGCCATTCACGGTGCGGTCTCACCCCTACCAAAAACACAAAACCATGTCAACAGTACTGGGATCATCCTTCAACTTTCAAACCGAACCATAAGAAATGGAACTACTTGATCTCCCCAATACACATGAATACATCAGCGACCATCTGTGGGGCGATTAAACCACACCTCATCGGCTTAGACCAAAGGGATGGAACTACCTGGTGTCCCCACACAAATGGGAGAAAAACCGGCGACCATCTAAGCTGCGCTTGAATCCTCAAAAAGAAACACCAATTCATAAGAGATGGAACTACCTGATCTCCTCCATACAAGGGAGTACCGACGACCATCTATGGGGTGGTCAACCTCAGAGAGGAAAACCACAATCCTCTCCACCAACACATTCAGAACCCAGTCCCAAGACACCAAAGGGTAGGGGAATAGAAAGATCAACTGTCCATTCTAAAAGATCCTGAGACATCTCAATGTCCATCCATCAAGGAGGAGTTCAGAAAACATCAAGATCACAAGCCCTGGAGAACAAGCAACTATCAAGCAAGTAATAAGGCAAAACTAAAAGGGAAGTGAATCAAAACATATTTTCTTACCATATAATACTGTTTGATATATACAATGTGTCCTATACATGACAAAAATGGCTAACCTAGTCTATGCAGGAAAATCAAAGCTAATCTACAAACCAGTGGATAAGCGAGCCATCAAGTCTAATATGGCATCCCTCTCAAAAGATGGAGGTAACTCTATGAGTTCCTGCCCTAGGGTATCCACGCGAGCTAAGAGATCCACGGCCATCTGCATGGTGATACTATGATCATCAATGAATACACTCATCTCTGCAATGATGTTAGCATTATGGGATCTCAGTGCAGTGTTATCTGTAGTGACAACATTTCGGGCAGCTAGAGCACCATCCCACTCAATAATAGTTGCATCCCTAGATGATCGAGCCTCATCTCGCTCAACAACAGCGGTATCCATATAAGCGAGAGCATCATCTCTCTCAACTAGAGTGGCATCTCTACCAGAAAGAGTTGTCAGCATCAAGGCCCTAGTCTGATCCCTCTCAAACGTCATTAGATGTAGACTATGCTCTAAATACTCTGCAGAATGTGGAGTCACAGTAGCAGGAATATCAGGGGAATCAACCAGAGCTGCTGACAACCCAACAAATAGATCATCCTCAATGAGAGAATCAGGGTCCTCCATAGGCTCCCCAATATCAGAATCAGCACCCAGCTCTGAGGATACAATCCTAACCGATGCAATCTCTACCTCCAACCATGCGGAATACTCTGCAGAATGACCTCGATGGCTAGTAGAGAAGTCATCCCTCTCACACTGGGTCCAACAGGTATAAATCCTAGACAAATCCTCTGTTGACAGAAGCCGAGATGAAAAATGCTTACCCAATGCCCCGTCGAAGGGATGAACATCCTGAAACTAGTCAAATTGTGCCATAATAGCCAGTGGATGATATGTGGTCACACCCCTCAAACTGGCCAGGGGAAGATAATCCATGTCAGGTGCATGAGTGATAAAGCTGTAAGGAGAGCTGAGCCCTAAACACGATAATATATCAAACAGATCCTCAATGCCTGATAAGAAATCCGACCAAGAAGTTGCGTCTGTACACTCTGCCGGATAGAAGGAGTATGACATGGCTATCTCATAGGAAAAACAATACCCATGGCGTCGAAAAGTGCCAATCGGTCGTAAATGTGTCATAAACCACACATACAACAAGACCGAACTGCCTGTAAACACACCTGCAGAATGGGTATGGTAATATGTGGCCGACCTTAAGGTCTCTGCCAGAATCGTCGGTAAGATGGTATGTCCCTCCCGGAGAACTCTAACTACCATGATCACACCGATATGTAAGTGTTCCATGTACAATGGCATGTACAAATAAGCCATTATACACATCAAGAGTGTGTCTACTCGGGCTATACACCAATCATCCTCCGAAGTGGTGAAATCCCCGGAGTGCCGCAGATAATTGTCCAAAGACCTAAATTTGTCTATTAAAAAACTCATGGACACTACATGCCCCGAGGAGATCTCATCCAGGGCAACTCTTTGTCTCAAACCTGTAAGGGTCATAAACTGTTGGCTCATGTCATGGACAGCCATCCGGCGTAAGTCCTATCTAATGGCAAGACTGTAAGACGCTTGTACTCCTCCAAAGTAGGAGTCAACTCCTGGGTATCAAACCGAAACACCTGCATATCCGCTACCCAATGCTCCAGCATGCCCTCTACAAAGCCCAATGGAACCTGGAATGTCATGAGGGTCATAGAGTGACGCAATAGCTGATCAACTATCACCCAATCAAAGGAGGACAAATTGCCATACTACAATCTCAATGAAGATACCATCAATACTGGTGGGGTATGATCAATCTGGCTAACTATTAATGAAGACATATGTAAGGCCGTGTCATAAGACCATCCAGGGGTCAATGTTAAACTCATCTCTGGAAATGCATGTCAATAAACATAATGTATGCAACGTAAACAACAGATGACAATATGATGTAGGGAATGAAAAATTATATACATACATTCCTAAGTACATCATCATCTAAATACATCATCTCTATGTACAAATGAAAAATATAGGGAAATGGGGCACATCCACTCAATATCTAATAGAGGCCTATCAAAAGATATAGCGAGAAATGCATCAGAAGAATTAAGTCGATAGTGTTGATGTCTATATCATCCAACCTATCCACCTGATGTAACTCCTCTTGAGTCACTAAATCTCTGCCAATAGGGATATTAGGCCAATACAACGTAGGATCTGCACCGACAAAACCATCTAAACATGGGCCACCTGAAGGGCCAACCCTAGAGCTGGAAGGATTGAAAGAATCCACCTCAACGGATAAGGAAATGTGCTCGGTCCAACTGTTGGGTCTAACTATCAATTTACGTCAGATGAGTAGGCTTTCGGACGTAGGCAATCCAATTTGTCATCATCACGGATCCAGGAACCATATCCCCTATAAACTATGTGGCGCAGGTCTGTGCTCCAATGGTGTGAGGGAACCACCAGTGGTATAATGCCTCATGAGTGAATGTTCCCTCTGACAAAGTAAAGCCATCAACTCCTATCAACAGAATATCAGTGATCAGCGGCTGTGACACAGGCCAAAAGCGCCTAGCAGGAGGACAGATCGGAATGCGAATATCTTATGTAGTGCTCCTAATAACATATTCTCCTAAATAGAGCTCCCAACCTTCGTCTGTAAATAGAGGAACACGGCGGGTGTACAATATATAATCGATGTCAGTCGGGAAACCACCCTCAAAGCCAACTGTCAAATGGTCCTCAGAGTAAGGAACCCACGTAATGACATCGGTTGTCAATAGCTTCAATTATAAGCGTGAATGGGTGAACCCCTCAGCTATAGGAACCTCCACCAACATGGAGTGATTCCATCGCCATCCCCATGGATAGGTGTCTAAACCTTGCAGGAAAATGGGACGAAGATATGGGAGCCCCTCATAGGCCCAAAACTGCCAATACAAGATCAAACATCTGCGGTCAGTCAAACTCTCAACCCAAACAAGGGAAATCAAAAGAGAAATCCACCCCCAGCAGGGATTTCATACATCCTTAACCGTTGAAGAACATTTTAATGAAGGTCATGCAACCTTGACATTATCAGCCATTGGCAAGTAAATCCAACGAAGCATCGGAGGCAGTCCGATGAGTTTATCCATTAAAGCACATTTCAACGAAGGTCAAGCAGCCTTGACATTATCAATCGTTGACAAGTAAATCCAGTGAAGCATCGGAGGTGGTCCGATTATGTTAGTCATTGAAGGATATTTCAACGAAGATCAGGTAGCCCTGATATTATCAGTCGTTGGCAAGTAAATCCAGCAAAGCATCAGAGGTGGTCTGATGATGTTAGTCGTTGAAGGACATTTCAGTGAAGGTCAAGCAGCCTTGACATCATCAGTCGTTGGAAAGTAAATCCAGCGAAGCATCGGAGGTAGTCCGATGATGTTTAGCCATTAAATAACATTTCAGCGAAGATCAGGTAGCCCTGATATCATCAGCCATTGGCAAGTAAATCCAGCGAAGCATCGGAGGTGGTCCGATGATGTTAGCCGTTGAAGGACATTTCAGCGAAGGTCAAGCAGCCTTAACATTATCAGCCGTTGACAAGTAAATCCAATGAACCATCGAAGGTGGTCCGATGATGTTAATCGTTGAAGCACATTTAAACGAAGATCAGGCGGCCTTGATATCATCAGCCGTTGTCAAGTAAATCCAGCGAAGCATCGAAGGTGGTCCGATGAGTTTAGCCGTTGAAGGACATTTCAACAAAAGTCAGGCATCGCTGACATTACCAGCCGTTGGTAGTAAGTCCAGGGAAGAGTCAGAAATACCTGACGACACAAACCATGGAAAACCATCCTCATCGGGGAGGACCGATGATGGAATCTGTTATATAAATCCTCGCTAATCAAAGCATAATTCCTCAAGAGTCTCTCATAAATGAGAAGGACATCTTCGGTGGAAAGCCTGCACAAAGGACTAAGGACTTTAGTGATAACCCCAATGTCAACATCATGTGATCTCTATCATAGAGGTTCATGTGAGCTTTGGAAACTACCGGTCGAGTAAACATCCAAGCAGTTCATCAGGGTCATCAATGATAACTTCATCCCTCAACAGAAGCGGTCGGAGCATACGGTTATCACATCTCATTGGAAAAATGGTCCAAAAAACAACATTCATTGCATTTGCATCATGCTGCATTACATTGCATCATGTGTATCTTGCCTCATTTTAAGTGTCTAGTGATCTTTATCCTATCCATGTTGTTACACTGAATGAATATGATAAAGAAGGGCATCTGTAGACACTCAAAGTTTTTTTATTCCTGTTACTAACCTTGCAGAAGGGCAAAATCTTCTTCAGGAGATAACCCTGGAAGTCAACTCAGTGCCAACGTCGGAGACAATCCCGAGGGATGTAGTTTCAATCTCGAAGACAACCCTGAGAGACTCATTTTCAATCCCGGAGACAACCTCGGGATACTGGGCCCAACCTCGTAGACAACCCCAGGGATGCGGCCGATTAGGAGATAACCCTAAAAGTTAGTTCCAACCTCGGAGACAACCCTGGGACACTTAGTTCCAACCCCAGAGATAACCCCAGGAGGTCAAGCATACCTCAGAGACAACCCTGAGGACATTCAAGACTCACTCTGCCCTAATCTCGAGAGATAACCCCGAGCAACGATCGATACATCCAAAGAAGTCAAGATAACCTCGTTAAGGGGCAAAATTGTCATTTTTCCACCTCGATACTACATTCACTTCGTCTCAGCATCATTCAAACCCACATTGCATACAAGGTGTCCCACAAGAATCATAGCTCAAATCCTGAATGACTACTACACAAGATAGTACACCGGATAGAATTTGAATACTTCAAGATCTGGTCATGGACCCATCTTCCTGGCTTTGTACAACCTCTAATCCCATGTCATTGTGTAGCTCTCGATAACATCATTTTGGAAAGGTACAACATGCCTTTATCGGATGCCTGGATTGAAAGTTATGAAGTTTCGAGCGGACAGTGCATTGCCAAAGTACACGTACTTCGAGATGATAGGACCCACATGGCCTGGGGTAGCTCGGGCAGCCGCAGGTGGACCTGCAGCTGCCACGGGTAGTCCCGCAACCATTTAGTTTTAAATATGAGCTCTTGGTTGCTCATTTGAAAAAAAAAGAAAATGAGAGAAAACTCTATCCATTTCAGTTTGTAAACACTTCTAGAGTGCTTTAAACTGAGTGATTCTTCTTTCTAAACATGTGTAAACTCGTGTTTTGCAACATACTAAAATTTAACCGGTGGAAACCGAGTTTTAGGCATTTAAAGCTATATGAAGTCTTCTTGGCAGCCCACGGTAAGATATTTTAGATTTTTAAGCTTTTTATTACTTCTATATATATATATATATATATATCTACAAACATTGAGAGTCGCGTCATGTGGGTATGCCCGAATCGTCGATCCGTGGGTTTTTAGTTCTTTTATATATATATATATATATATATATATAAAAATATATATAAATACCATGCCCGTCAAAGGGATGAACATCCTAAAACTGGTCAAACTGTGCCATAACATGACGATGGATGATATGTGATCACACCCCTCAAACCGGCCAGGGGAGGATAATCCATGTCAGGTGCATGAGAGATAAAGCTGTAAGGAGAGTTGAGCCCTAAACACGGTAATATATCAAACAGATCCTCGATCCCTGATAAGAAAGCCGACCAAGAAGTTGCGTCTGTACACTCTGCCAGCTAGAAGGAGTATGACATAGCTATATCATAGAAAAAACAATACATATGGCGTCAAAAAGTCCCAATCGGTCGCAAATATGTCATAAACTACACATACAACAACACCGAACTTCCTATAAACACCCCCGCAGAATTGGTATGGTAGTATGTGGCCGACCTCAAGGTCTCTGCCAGAATGGTCGGTAAGATGGTATATCCCTCCTGGAGAGCTCTAACTACCATGATCACACCAATATCAAAGTGGTCCATGTACAATGGCATGTACAAATAAGCCACTATACACATCAAGAGTATGTCTACTCGGGCTACACGCCAATCATCCTCCTAAGTGGTGAAATCCCCGGAGTGCTGCAGATAACTGTCCAAAGACCCAAATATGTCTATCAAAAAACTCATGGACACTAAACACCCCGAGGAGATCTCATCATGGGCAACTCTGCGTCTCAAACCTGTGAGGGTCATAAACTGTCGGCTCATGTCATGGACAGCCATCCGGCACAAGACCTATCCAATGGCAAGTCTGTAAGATGCTCGTACTCCTCCAAAGTAGGAGTCAACTCTTGGGTATCAAACCGGAACACCTGCCTATCCGCTACCCAATGCTTAAGCATGCCCTCTACAAATCCCAATGGAACCTCGAATGTCAGGAGGGTCATAGAGTGACGTAATAGTT
The DNA here is from genome assembly GCA_020205605.1 of Panax ginseng. Classification (NCBI taxonomy): domain Eukaryota; kingdom Viridiplantae; phylum Streptophyta; class Magnoliopsida; order Apiales; family Araliaceae; genus Panax; species Panax ginseng. The sequence continues at coordinate 19,947,209 of CM035142.1, forward strand.
GATCAACTGTCACCCAATCTAGGGAGGACAAACTGTCATACCACAATCTCAATGAAGATACCATCAATACTGGTGGGGTATGATCAATCCGGCTAACTGTCGATGAAGACATATGTAAGGTCGTGTCATAAAACCATCCAGGGGTTAATGTTAAACTCATCTCTGGAAATGCATGTCCATAAACATAATGTATGCATGTTAAACAATAGATGACAATATGATGTAGGGAATGGAAAACAATATACATACATTCCTAAGTACATCATCATCTAAATACATCATCTATGTGTACAAATGAAAAATATAGGGAAATGGGGCACATCCACTCAATATCTATTAGAGGCCTATCTAAAGATATAGCGAGAAATGCATCAGAAGAAGTCGATAGTGTTGATGTCCACATCATCCAACCTATCCACCTGATGTAACTCCTCCTGAGTCACTAAATCTCTGCCAATAGGGATATCAGGCCGATACAATGCAGGATCTGCACCGGCAAAACCATCTGAACATGGGCCACCTGAAAGGCCAACCTTAGAGCTAGAAGGATTGAAAGAATCCACCTCGAAAGGATCTCTACCCAAATATGAATAAGGAAATGTGCCTGGTCCAACCGTTGGGTCTAACTATCAATTTACGTCAGATGAGTAGGCTTTCGGACGCAGGCAATCCAATCTGTCATCATCACGAATCCAGGAACCATATCCCCTATACACTGTGTGGCGCGGGTCTGGGCTCCAATGGTGTGAGGAAACCACCAGTGGTAGAATGCTTCATGAGTGAATGTTCCCTCTGACAAATTAAAGCCATCAACTCCCATCAACAGAATATCAGTGATCAGCGACTGTGACACAGGCCAAAAGCGTCTGGCAGGAGGACAGATCGAAATGCGAATATCTTCTATAGTGCTCCTAATAGAACATTCTCCTAAATAGAGCTCCCAACCTCCGTCTGTAAATAGAGGAACATGACGGGTGGACAATATATACTCGATGCCAGTCGGGAAACCACCCTCAAAGCCAACTATCAAATGGTCCTCAGAGTAAGGAACCCACGTAATGACATCGGTTGCAATAGCTTCAACTATAAGTGCGAATGGGTGAACCCCTCAGCTATAGGAACCTCCACCAACGTGGATTGATTCCATCGCCGTCCCCATGGATAGGTGTCTAAACCTAGCAGGAAAATGGGACGAAGATATAGGATCCCCTCATAGGCCCAAAACAGCCAATACAAGATCAAACATCTGCGGTCAGTCAAACTCTCAAGCCAAACAAGGGAAATCAAAAGAGAAATCCACCCCCAACAGGGATTTCAAACATCCTTAGCCGTTGAAGGACATTTCAATGAAGGTCAAGCAACCTTGACATTATCAGCCATTGGCAAGTAAATCCAACGAAGCATCGGAGGCGGTCCGATGAGTTTAGCTATTGAAGCAAATTTCAACGAAGGTCAAGCACCATTGACATTATCAGTTGTTGGCAAGTAAATCCAGCGAAGCATCAGAGGTGGTTCAATTATGTTAGCCATTAAAGGATATTTCAACGAAGATTAGGTAGCCCTGATATTATCAGCCGTTGACAAGTAAATCCAGCAAAGCATCGGAGGTGGTCCGATGATGTTAGTCTTTGAAGGACATTTCAGCGAAGGTCTAGCAGCCTTGACATCATCAGTCGTTGGAAAGTAAATACAGCGAAGCATTGGAGGTAGTTCGATGATGTTTAGCCCTTGAAGAACATTTCAGCGAAGATCAGGCAGCCTTGATATCATCAGCCGTTGGCAAGTAAATCCAGTGAAGCATCGGATGTGGTCCGATGATGTTAGCCATTGAAGGACATTTCAGCGAAGGTCAAGCAGCCTTAATATAATCAGCCGTTGACAATTAAATCTAGTGAAACATCGAAGGTGGTCCGATGATGTTAACCATTGAAGCACATTTCATCGAAGATCAGGCAGCCTTGATATCATCAGCCGTTGGCAAGTAAATCCAGCGAAGCATCGGAGGTGGTCCGATGAGTTTAGCCATTGAAGGACATTTCAACAAAGGTCGTGCAACCTCGACATTACCGGTAGATTGGCGATGAAGTCTAGGAAGCATAAGAAATACCTGACGACACAAACCATGGAAAACCATCCTCATCGGGGAGGACCTATGATGGAATCTGTTATACAAATCCACACTAATCAAAGCATAATTCCTTAAGAGTCTCTCGTACATGAGAAGGACATCTTCAGTGGAAAGCCTGTACAAAGGACTAAGGACTTTGGTGATAACCCCAATGTGAACATCATGTGATCTCTATCATGGAGGTTTCTGTGAGCTTTGGAAACTACCGGTCGAGTAAACATCCAAGCAGTTCATCATGGTCATCAGTGATAACTTTATCCCCCAACAGAAGCAGTCGGAGCATACGGTTATCACATCCCATTGGAAAAATGGTCCAAAAAACAACATTCATTTCATTTGCATCATGATGCATTACATTGCATCATATTTATCTTACCTCATTTTAAGTGTCTAGTGATCTTTATCCTATCCATGTTGTTACATTGCATGAATATGATAAAGAGGGGCATCTGTAGACACTCAAAATTTTTTATTCCTGCTACTAACCTTGCAGGAGGGCAAAATCTTCTTTCGGAGATAACCCTGGAAGTCAACTCAGTGCCAACCTCAGAGACAATCCCAAGGGATGCAGTTTCAATCTCGGAGACAACCTCGAGAGACTCATTTTCAATCCCTGAGACAACCTCGGGATACTCAATTCCAACCTCAGAGACAACCCCGAGAGATGCAGTTCCAGTTCTGGAGATAACCCCAGAAAAGTTAGTTCCAACCTCGGAGGCAACCCTGGGACACTCAGTTCTAACCCCAGATATAACCCCAGGAGGTCAAGCACACCTCAGAGACAACCTTGAGGACATTCAAGACACTCTGGTGACCCTAATCTCGAGAGATAACCACGAGCAACAATCGATACATCTCACAGAAGTCAAGATAACCCCGGTGAGGGGCAAAATTATCATTTTTCCACCTCGATACTACATTCACTTCGTCTCAGCATCATTCAAACCCACATTGCATACAAGGTGTTCCACAAGAACCATATCTTAAATCATGAGTGACTACTACACAAGATAGTACACCGGATAGAATTTGAAGACTTCAAGATCTGATCATGGACCCATCTTCCTGGCTTTGTACAACCTCTAATCCCATGTCATTATGTAGCTCTCGACAACAGCATTCTGGAAAGGTACAACACGCCTTTATCGGATGTCTGGATTGAAAGTTATGAAGGTTCGAGCGGACAGCGCATTGCCAAAGTGGACGTACTTAGAGATGATAGGACCCACATTGCCTGGGGTAGCCCGGGCAGCCGCAGGTGGACCCGTGACCATCTAGTTTTAAATATGAGCTCTTGGTTGCTCATTTGAAAAAAAAAAGAGAGAAAACTCTATCCATTTCAGTCTGTAACACTTCTAGAGTGCTTTAAACTGAGTGATTCTTCTTTCTAAACATGTGTAAGCTCGTGTTTTGCAACATACTGAAATTTAACCGGTGGAAACCTAGTTTTAGGCGTTTAAAGCTATCTGAAGTCTTTTTGGCAGCCCACTGTAAGATATTTTAGAGTTTTAAGCTTTTCATTACTTCTATATATATAAATATATATATATATATATATACTAACTTTGAGAGTCGCGTCGTGTGGGTATGCCCGAATCGTCGATCCATGGTTTTTTAGTGCTTTTATATATATATAAATACCATGCCCCGTCGAAGGGATGAACATTCTAAAACTGGTCAAACTGTACCATAACAGCCAGTGGATGATATGTGGTCACACCCCTCAAACCGGCCAGGGGAAGATAATCCATGTCAGGTGCATGAGGGATAAAGATGTAAGGAGAGTTGAGCCCTAAACACGACAATATATCAAACGGATCCTCGATCCCTGATAAGAAAGCTAACCAAGAAGTTGCGTCTATACACTCTGCCAGCTAGAAGGAGTATGACATAGCTATATCATAGGAAAAAAAAATACCCATGGCGTCGAAAAGTCCCAATCGGTCGCAAATGTGTTATAAACCACACATACAACAAGACCGAACTGCCTGTAAATACCCCCGCAGAATGGGTATGGTAATATGTGGCCGACCTCAAGGTCTCTGCCAGAATCATCGGTAAGATGGTATGTCCCTCCTGGAGAGCTCTAACTACCATGATCACACTGATATCAAAGTGGTCCATGTACAATGGCATGTACAAAAAAGCCACTATACACATCAAGAGTGTGTCTACTCGGGCTACACGCCAATCATCCTCCTAAGTGGTGAAATCCCCGGAGTGTTGCAGATAACTGTTCAAAGACCCAAATCTGTCTATCAAAAAACTCATGGACACTACACACCCCGAGGAGATCTCATCTTGGGCAACTCTGCGTCTCAAACCTGTGAGGGTCATAAACTGTTGGCTCATGTCACGGATAGCCATCCGGCGCAAGGCCTATCCAATGGCAAGTCTGTAAGACGCTCATACTCCTCCAAAGTAGGAGTCAACTCCTGGGTATCAAACCGAAACACCTGCCTATCCGGTTCTAAATGCTCAAGCATACCCTCTACAAAGCCCAATGGAACCTGGAATGTCAGGAGGGTCATAGAGTGACGTAATAGCTGATCAACTGTCTCCCAATCCAAGGAGGACAAACTGTCATACCATAATCTCAATGAAGATACCAACAATACTGGTGGGGTATGATCAATCCGGCTAACTGTCGATGAAGACATATGTAAGGTTGTATCATAAGACCATCCAGGGGTCAATGTTAAACTCATCTCTGGAAATGAATGTCCATAAACATAATGTATGCATGTTAAACAACAGATGATAATATACATACATTCCTAAGTATATCATCATCTAAATACATCATCTTTGTGTACAAATGAAAAATACAGGGAAATGGGGAACATCCACTCAATATCTAATAGAGGCCTATCAAAAGATATAGCGAGAAATGCATCAGAAGAAGTCGATAGTTTTGATGTCCACATCATCCAACCTATCCACCTGATGTAACTCCTCCTGAGTCACTAAATCTTTGACAATAGGGATATCAAGCCGATACAATGCAGGATCTGCACCGACAAAACCATCTGAATATGGGCCACCTAAAAGGCTTGTAAGAACCCGAATTTTCAGAAAATATTAAAATAAGAATTTGGTAGATAAAATTCTTAAAGCATGAGATGAGTTCGAACAAGAATATATATATATATATATATATATATATATATATATATGTGTGTGTGTGTGTGTGTGTGTGTGTGTGTGTGTGTGTGTGTGATACGAGGTATGTAGTATTGTGTTACATAGGGTAATATGAGCAATGTGATATTGTGTTTAATAAATATATATCATTATTATATATTTGTTATAAATCATGGAGATGGATTAGTAAAGAAGATGGGTAGAAATTTATCTATTGATATTAAATAATTTATGTGAAATTATTTTATCATAGTAAGTCGGTGACATTAAATACCTTTAATAATCACCAATTTCTTGAGTATATGTACGAGTAAGTATCAAGTCTAAGGCAGTGCAACCGTACCCTTTAATGGTGGATGTATAGGAGTTGAGCTAAACAATTCCTTCAGAGTGCGGAGGTATATACGAATTAGTAACCGATCTAACTCACTGTGAAAGCAGTGTAGACGAGACGGAAACCAATTTGTTGGTTGTTTGTGGGAAACCACTCAGTGTACTATATTAAATACTATTAAAGACTCGACGCGTGCTAAGTTTAGACTTGTATGTGTGTACGTTGTTGACGAGAGAAGAAAATCGATATACCTTTAAATTTTTTAGAGAATTATTAAGTAATTTGATACAAGGCGAGAAGTGAAGATTAAAGGAATATATGTATATGTTATATATATCTTGAATTATGTGATTTGGTGGAAAGAAAATAGATATATATGAGATCTTTATAGTTAGCTAAATATTAAGGGAAATATAGTTTGAACTTGAAGTTAATATCTAAATCATTGAAAAAGGTTGTGATAGATGTTAGTTAACTGGTATAACAAGTTAGTAATTTAAAAGCATGAAGTATTCATGAATTGAAGCTAAGGTTCTGCTCAAGCAGAATTTGTCTGCCTCTGAACTTGGTATGGCATAGTTGCGCCATTTCCAAGCCTGTGACCAACGCGGCTGCGCCGGTCTGTAGAAATTTTTGAGTAAAGTTATAAACATGTGATTTCAAGAAATGAATATTAAGGACTCATATAAATGTCATAAATGATGAATTAAGGATTTTGTGTTACATAAAGAAAATGGAATTAATATGTAAATTAAAAAGGAATTTTAATATATTACATTGTGTAATAATGTATGAAAAGATTTGATAGTTGAGTAATTAAATTGAGTCGCATTGGATTAATACGGATTAAGAAATGTAGAATTATGATGAGCATTTGTGAAGTGCCTTGTGTGGCATAATGTGAAAGGAGGGAATTCACTAAGTGAGTTGAAAGAAAACTAGGAAGATTAATTATGTGATTCCATATATGGAATGAATGAGTTTTAAACTAGTAATGTCACCAATATGGAAGTTATTTCAATTCGTGTAAAACTAGTATGGCGATAGAAGTTGAAACTGGCTTGAAGCTAAACCAATTTGGCCTGTTGTCGGGGACCAAAGTAAGCTAAGCGCCCTCTTAGAGAAATAAGCTGGCAAGAAATTGCTACCAAAGAGTCGATCTGAGATAGATTAGTTTTTACTGTAGCAAGGAAATGAAACACTTTTGTAATATGTGTGACGTTAATAAAACCATATAATAGGAGTATATTTTAATGACATGAGGTACCTAGTAGTACAATGAAATCCCATGTAATTGTAATACAGAAATAATTAAAATATATGTGTACTATAGAAACTGGGAAAGAAATTAAATGTTTAAATAAACATTAATATTAAATAATGTTATTATGTGGTTGAGAGAGTAGTACAAATAATTATGGGAGATACTCGGACAATAATACCAAACTGCGTTATTTTATTGCGTGTATCTAATGTACATGAATTATGTGATGTAAGTATATAATTAACCCTAATTTTCTAATATTGTAACAATTATACATTTAGATTACATTATGGGAATTAAAGAAACCAAACCAAGCTTTAGATAACTTATTGCTGAGATTTTGCTCTTGTCCCAAATTGAGTGACACAATAGTACATGAACAGTGACCTAAGGCTAAATTACGTAACTTCCAAGTTGCTAAACATAGGTGATGATTGCAAGGCCAATGACTGGTGGTGGGTTGTTAAACCACTCTCTATTAACCTTTGTTTTCTTCCATCACACCATGAACTTCAACCCTAGTGTAATGCAAATGTCCAGTCCAAATTTCCTTTATAAATAGAAGCTCCATTTTCAATTTTTGGTTGCTTGTAATTGTCTGATAAGTCTAAGTTTGTTGCTGAGCAATTGTAGAAGCATACTCAGTGTGTGAGGAGTCTAATTCAAGCTTAAGGAGGTATAAACTCTATTTGTGTTCTTGAATTGGGTCTTATTTAGTTCTTGAAATTTCTTGAATTTTTATGTCAATGAATATGAATTAACATGTTATAATGTGTTTAAGAAGTATGTTTGCATATAAGGAACCTTTAATTATGGATTGAGCATGTTTAAACTGATAAAAATGAAGGTTAGTTGATGCTCTGCAAAACAGAACAAGTTATTGCTTTTGTATGCGCAGGTAGCAATTGCGCCGCAAAGTATATACTAGGGTATAAATAGCATTGCTACCGATCTCCAGAACAAGAATTTGATTTCTGTTGGGCTATGTTGTTTGTAACTTGATGTTAACACCTAAACATGCATGAAAAGAAGTATAACATGTTGTATAAAGCTTTCTTATAAGATATGAGATTGTCCAACATGATTTAGTAGGAGATTTATAACTAAAAACTCAATGTTTCGGAAACGAACTTTGATGGAATTGTACTCTACAGATTCTGAGATTGATAATATACATGCATGACTGATTTCTGAACATAATGAGCATGAGTTATGAATTATAGTTATTGTATTCATGACCAACTTGTTAGGCTTTGTGTTAGAAAATATTTTAAATGAAAAGCTTGATATATCAAGGCAAATATGCATGAATACTATATGATGTACATTCTGATCTTGTCAAGATGTTAACATGCCTTAACTACATATAATAAGAGCTTTAAAGTTGTCTTATATGTGTTGAATTGCATCGTTCAAGTTTAAAATGATTTCAAAGGAGAACTTGAATATGTTTTCAAATCAAGTTGCATTAAGTATGAGTAGCTAGATTCTAAAGATTTAAGATGTCATATTTGTGTTTATTTCGTCTCTAAAAATGATTCGTATGTATTGGATATATTGACAACTAACCAAGTATGAGTTCAAGCATGTTTTAAAGTGGTAAACGATGCTAGCTATGAATAAATGATGTGCACACTTATGAGCATGTATAGATGTCATGTTTGTGTTTATTTCCTCTCTAAAAATGATTTTTATGTATTGGATATATTGACAACTAATCAAGCATGAGTTCAAGAATGTTTTTAAGTGGTAAACGATGCTAGCTATGAATAAATGATATGCACACTTATGAGCATGTATAGTACAGCTTATGTGGTCTCTTTATGTGAACATAAGGCTAATTTGTACGCATGATAATTATATGACCCTATTTGGCCTAGATTTCATAAAAATCCTAAACTAAAGTCCCTAACATATAAGTTTGATCTTGAAGTGATCATACAAGTGTGTAAAGACCTCTAGCATGTATGCATGTTAATTGTAAATGTCTAGGTATGTTAAAGATTGGATTGAAACCAAGAGAGCAGAAGCTCAACTCGTCAGCCGAGGATGAAAGAGGCAAGGGTGCATGAATCCCTAAGCTTAACAACAGTATGCAGCTGCACTACGAGGCGGTGATGCTCGATTATTTTAACTGTGATCCAGACCTTAAAGCATATAGGTATGAATGTCTAGAGTCATAATACTTGACATAAATGATGTTTTAAGCATAAGAGCATGTAATGGTTATATAAAACACAGAGTTGTTAAACTTTATTAGTGTTTGCAAAATACAAGAACTATGTGAATCATACATATATGCGTTTTAAATGTGTAACAAACACATAATGAAGTCAGTGTGTGATATATATATATATATATATATATATATATATATATATATATATATATGAATGTTGGTGTCAAGTATGAGTGGTTAAGGTATACCTATATATACCTAGCTATTCTAAGAGTATGATGAGAAAGTGAAATGTAGGGTTTACAAACCTAATTAGGAAAAAATGTAACATTATTATTATATTAAGAATGTATGAAATATGTGACTAATGGATGTGAATCCATGATTATATAACTGTGTAGGAATACACAAAGTGCAGATAACTATAAGCAGTTAAGTCGTAGTTGATAAACTACGAATCAGGCAAGTCTTTCAGTTCCTATTTGATATATGAATTTAATAACTGTTAGTTGAACTAGATTATGCTATGTGAATGTTGATGTATATATATGAAATGCATATGAGATATGTATGAAATTAAAAGTTGATCTTTGATGATATGCTTGTGAAGTAAATCTATATGCTTGTTATGTGAGAAGTAACAAGCGTAGTAAATATAAATTGATTATGAATGCATGAACTGAATATGCTATTATATGCTATGTTCTACATGAAAACTATTAGAATTGTTGGGTTGTCGAGCTCACCCTTGTAAATAATCACTTTTGCAGGTTAAGGACTCACGGTAAAGATTATGTTCTACTTGATTGATAAAGTGCAATAATATCGAAGGAGATTTATTTATTTATTTAAATATATGCTCTTGAACCATGTTCAGGTTCTAGGAGATGTACATGATAGTAGTTTACGATGTGTAATACATGTTAAGTTGTAAAGTTTTACTATGTGATACATAGAGGGATTTGAATCGAGTTATATATAAGGATTTATGCAGTAATTCGAATAGAATGAATCATAACATAAATTGATTCAAGGATATGTAATTGATTCAAGATAAGAAATCAATAAAAGATTTTATTCAAAGGAGATTGAAAAATTTTAAGTTATTTCGCATTTTTATAATATGGAATATGATGTACGACGGGAATGGTAAATGACTAAGATTTGAACTTATAAAAGTTTGGGGTCATTATACAGATCCTGGAAATTGAAAGAATTTATATTCTAAATTTTAATAAGTAAAGTTATATTCATTAAGTTATGAATAATAGATATAAATAGTTTGACGATAGTAGTATCGTGGCGGACCGGATCCGAGGTTCGAAGGGACCCAGATTGGGTGGCGTCACAGGTTGGTATCAAAGTTGTAGGTTATAAACTTTAGGTAAGAGTACCTTAGGCTATAACATGAGAAGGAGAGAAAGATAAAGATGACAAAGATAATTAGAATGAACTCGAATGGAGTTTAGTTGATAATGGGAAAGAACCCTAAGGTGAACCGATGATCACGATGTGATCGGAATGATATATGAAATGATAAATAGTCTGTAACGACTAAGTAGCTATAGCTTGATGCTATAAGAGAATGTATTATGAAATGGTACGAGATGAACTCATGAGGAGTTGTATATGATGAGATATGAAGAATTATTCGTATCGAGCAAAGAGCAAGTTAAGAGTGAGATAGAGTTAAGTGGGATTTCAATTGAGGACTCATGTGAGAGCTGAGTTGTACAAACCATTGTATGGGTGGAGGCTATGTGCTCGTGCTCGGTTCGTCACAATGATAATCAATGGAATGTCGGTGTCGCGCTATCAATATTCTTATGGTGAGAAGGTGATTATTTTCTCATATCATATTTGATAGATAGAGACTATTAAGACTAAGATAGAGAATATTAAGATTAGACGCGAGTTCTTAAAACTCATGCATATGGTAAGTTCCTGACTCATAATCATATGGTATATTTTGGAACTCCTCAGCGAATGGGCGCATATGGTCTGACTAGGATAAGTTCATAAACTCATATGATTGTGGCAAGTTCCTGAACTTCCAAAGTGTGGTAAGTTTGATGAACTATATTGGGTATAGAAAACTTCTGAGGTAAGAATTAAGAAATTTTGGTATAGTAAGCATTGATGGTATTAGAGATTGATAGAATAAAGCAATGGAGTAAAGATTGAAGTTGATTTTCTAAATCTTCTAGCTCTGCTAGATTTTCAAAATTTATTGACGTCGTGCTGATGTTTGCACTTCTGTTTTCTTAAAAAACATTGGATCATGTGATTGAACCAATGATGTTTAAAAATAATACCGTTATTCATATGTCTATGTTAATTGTTTCGGCTAAGATAAAAATGATTTGATATGGTGTAAAAATGGTAAACAATGGAGTCATTAATGCAGTCGAACCTAGTGTTGGTTGTGATCGAAAGATCGTCATCCCACTATGGTATGATGTAATATGACAAAGTCACATAATGGAGGAATCCTCAACGTACTATTAATTTGGTACGGTATCATGACGTCATAAAAGAATTTTTGGTTTTCTTTTAAATTATGAAGAAGGTCAATTAAGTTGTCTAAATTATTTCAATTGAAGTCCGAGTTGTTAAAAGTCTAAGCTATTTGATTCGGCTAGACGGCTGTTGAAAAAAATTATTTATGGAATTCAAGCATTCTTGAGTATTTATGCTAAACCAGATTACTCTGGTGCGGATTCAGATGTTGAAAAGCTAAGGTGAACAACCATATAAGGGGACATGTTTTCAGGGACAATAGTTCTGAGCGTAATGCATATAGTCGTTATTACACACTATATTGCGGCCCAACGTAGTTGTACAATAGGCTGGCCACCTAGTGTACGCGTGGAGAGTGTTTTCAGTCTTTGTGATTGATAAACACTCTGGTTTGCAGTGTGAAGAATTTTGTTGAAGCAATTGTAAACCTAAAGAAGAGTTCACGGTCTTGTGACCCCTCAGCATAATTTGGAATCTAAGATTATTCATACTACTTCCTGATTATTAAAAAATCATGGAAGATTCTTATTCTTCTGACGGATGAATATAGTAAGTAGAATGTTCCTTAGAAAGGAAAAAGTGGTAGAATGCATTTGAGAAAGTTATAATAATAAAAACTTCTGAAAAGAGAATGGATACAATTATTCAAAAGAATGTGTAATATTCAGAATAGCACCGAGTAGATGAGGTTTTGGTGATTCCGAGGATGGAATCCTTATAAGTGGGAGAGAATGTAAGAACCCGAATTTTCAGAAAATATTAAAATAAGAATTTGGTAGATAAAATTCTTAAAGCATGAGATGGGTTCGAACAAGAATATATATATGTGATACGAGGTATGTAGTATTGTGTTATATAGGGTAATATGAGCAATGTGATGTTGTGTTTAATAAATATATATCATTATTATATATTTGTTATAAATCGTGGAGATGAATTAGTAAAGAAGATGGGTAGAAATTTATCTATTGATATTAAATAATTTATGTGAAATTATTTTATCATAGTAAGTCGGTGACATTAAATACCTTTAATAATCACCAATTTCTTGAGTATATGTACGAGTAAGTATCAAGTCTAAGGCAGTGCAACCGTACCCTTTAATGGTGGATGTATAGGAGTTGGGCTAAATAATTCCTTCAGAGAGCGGAGGTATATACGAATTAGTAACTGATCTAACTCACTAAGAAAGCAATGTAGACGAGACAGAAACCAATTTGTTGGTTGTTTGTGGGAAACCACTCAGTGTACTGTATTAAAGACTCGACGCGTGCTAGGCTTAGACTTGTATGTGTGTACGTTGTTGACGAGAGAAGAAAATCGATATACCTTTAAGTTGGTTAGAGAATTATTAAGTAATTTGATACACGGCGAGAAGTGAAGATTAAAGGAATATATGTATATGTTATATATATCTTGAATTATGTGATTTGGTGGAAAGAAATTAAATATATATGAGATCTTTATAGTTAACTAACTATTAAGGGAAATAGAGTTTGAACTTGAAGTTAATCTCTAAATCATTGAAGAAGGTTGTGATAGATGTTAGTTAACTAGTATAAGAAGTCAGTAATTTAAAAGCATGAAGTATTCATGAATTGAAGCTAAGGTTCTGCTCAAGCAGAACTTGTCTACCTCTGAACTTGGTATGGCGCATTGCTTGCCATTTCATTTTATGCTAACCAACGATTCTTGGCGGTCTGAAGAAATTTCTGAGTAAAGTTGTAAACATTTGATTTTAAGAAATGAATATTAAGGACTCATATAAAGGTCATAAATGGTGAATTAAGATTTTGTGTTACATAAAGAAAATGGAATGAATATGTAAATTAAAAAGGAATTTTAATATATTACATAGTGTAATAATGTATGAAAAGATTTGATAGTTGAGTAATTAAATTGACTCGCATTGGATTAATACGGATTAAAAAGTGTGGAATTATGATGAGCATTTGTGAAGTGCCTTGTGTGGCATAATGTGAAAGGAGGGAATTCACTAAGTGAGTTAAAAGAAAACTAGGAAGATTAATTATGTGATTCCGTATATGGAATGAATGAGTTTTAAACTAGTAATGTCACCAATATGGAAGTTAATTCATGTCGTGTAAAACTAGTATGGCGATAGAAGTTGGCGGCTTTAAGTTAAACCAATTTAGCCTTTGTCTAGGACCAAGTAGCATTGCGCCCTCCAGAAGATACAAGTAGTGCAAATTGTACCGCACTAATAATCGGTCGAGATAGATTAGTTTTTACTGTAGCAAGGAAATGAAACACTTTTGTAATATGTGTGACATTAATAAAACCATATGATAGGAGTATATTTTAATGACATGAGGTACCTAGTAGTACAATGAAATCCCATGTAATTGTAATACAAAAATAATTAAAATATTTGTGTACTCTAGAAACTGGGAAAGAAATTAAATGTTTAAATAAACATTAATATTAAATAATGTTACTATGTGGTTGAGAGAGTAGTACAAATAATTATGGGAGATACCCGGACAATAATACCAAACTGCATTATTTTATTGCGTGTATCTAATGTACATGAATTATGTGATGTGAGTATATAATTAATCCTTAATTTCCTAATATGGTAACAATTGTACATTTAGATTATATTATGGGAATTAAAGAAACCAAATCAAGCCTTAGATAACTTATTGTTGAGATTTTGCTCTTGTCCCAAATTGAGTGACACAATAGTACATGAATAGTGACCTAAGGCTAAATTACGTAACTTCCAAGTGGCTAAACATAGGTGATGATTTCAAGGCCAATGGCTGGTGGTGGGTTGTTAAACCACTCTCTAGTAACCTTTGTTTTCTTCTATTACACCATGAACTTCAACCCTAGTGTAATGTAAATGTCCAGACCAAATTTCCTTTATAAATAGAAGCTCCATTTTCAGTTTTTGGTTGTTTGTAATTGTCTGATAAGTCTAAGTTTGAGAGATCTAAGTTGCTGAGAAATTGTAAAAGCATTCTCAGTTTGTGAGGAATCCAATTCAAGCTTAAGGAGGTATAAACTCTATTTGTGTTCTTGAATTGGATCTTATTTAGTTCTTGAAATTTCTTGAATTTCTATATCAATTGATATGAATTAACATGTTATAATTTGTTTAAGAAGTATGTTTACATATAAGGAACCTTTAATGATGGATTGAGCATGTTTAAACCGATAAAAATGAAGGTTAGTTGATGCTCTGAAAAGTAGAACAAATTCTTCATACATGCAGGCTTAATAATTAGCTTGGTTTATCTGAGGTCAACGCATGTTCAAGGCCATCCCCAGAACTGAATAACTGGTTTACTGTTGGGCTATGTTGTTTTTAAGTTTATATTAACACCTAAACATACATGAAAAGAAGTATAACATGTTATGTAAAGCTTTCTTATAAGATATGAGATTGTCCAACATGATTTAGTAGGAGATTTATATCTAAAAAGTCAATGTTTCAAAAACCAACTTTGATGGAATTGTACTCTGCTGATTCTGAGCTTGATAGTATACATACATGACTGATTTCTGAACATAATGAGCATGAGTTAGGAATTATAGTTATTGTATTCATGACCAACTTGTTAAGCTTTGTGTTAGAAAATATTTTAAATGAAAAGCTTGATATATCAAGGCAAATATGCATGAATACTACATGATGTACATTCTGATCTTGTATGTGTTGAATTGCATCGTTCAAGTTTAAAATGATTTTAAAGGCGAACTTGAAGATGTTTTCAAATCAAGTTGCATTAAGTATGAGTATCTAGATTCTAAAGATTTAAGATGTCATGTTTGTGTTTATTACGTCTCTAAAAATGATTCGTATGTATTGGATATATTGACAACTAATCAAGCATGAGTTCAAGAATGTTTTTAAGTGGTAAACGATGCTAGCTATGAATAAATGATGTGAACACTTATGAGCATGTATAGTACAGCTTATGTGGTCTCTTTATGTGAACATAAGGCTAATTTGTACGCATGATAATTATATGACCCTATTTGGCCTAGATTTCATGAAAATCCTAAACTAAAGTCCCTAACATATAAGTTTGATCTTGAAGTGATCATACAAGTGTGTAAAGACCTCTAGCATGTATGCATGTTAAGTATAAATGTCTAGGTATGTTAAAGATTGGATTGAAACCAAGAGATCAGAAGCTCAACTCTTGTCGTGCTGAGGATAAGCAAGCATTGCCAGATCCCTAATCTAACTAAGTGCAAATGTACTACGCCCAGGCGAAATGATGCTCCGATTATTTTAACTGTGATCCAGACCTTAAATCATATAGGTATGAATGTCTAGAGTCATAATACTTGACATAAATGATGTTTTAAGCATAAGAGCATGTAATGGTTATATAAAACACATAGTTGTTAAACTTTATTAGGGTTTACAAAATACAAGAACTATATGAATCATGTATCTATGAGTTTTAAATGTGTAACAAACACATATCGAGTCAAGTGTGATATATATATATATATATATATATATATATATATATATATATATATGAATGTTGGTGTCAAGTATGAGTGGTTAAGGTATGCCTATACATGCCTAGCTATTCTAAGAGTATGATGAGAAAGTGAAATGTAGGGTTTACAAACCTAGTTAGAAAATAATGTAACATTATTATTATATTAAGAATATATGAAATATGTGACTAATGGATGTGAATCCATGATTATATAAGCTGTAGAAATACGAAGTGCAGAGATAATTATAATTATTAAATAAGTAGTTGATAAACTACGAATCAGGCAAGTCTTTCAGTTCCTATTTGATATATGAGTTCGATAACTGTTAGGTGAACTATATTATGCTATGTGCATGTTGATGTATATATATGAAATGCATATGAGATATGTATGAAATTGAAAGTTGATCTTTGATTATATGCTTGTGAAGTAAATCTCTATGCCTGTTATATGAGAAGTAACATGCGTAGTAAATATAAATTGATTATGAATGCATGAACTGAATATGCTATTATATGCTAATGTGTTGCATGAAAACTGTTAGAATTATTGGGTTGTCGAGCTCACCCTTGCAAATAATCACTTTTGCAGGTTAAGGACTCATAGTAAAGATTACGTTCTACTTGATTGATAAAGTGCAATAGTATCGAAGGAGATTTATTTATTTATTTAAATATATGCTCTTGAACCATGTTTAGGTTCTAGGAGATGTACATGATAGTAGTTTATGATGTGTAATACATGTTAAGTTGTAAAGTTGTACTATGTGATACATAGAGGGATTCGAATCGAGTTGTAAAGATTTATGCAGTAATTCGAATAGAATGAATCATAACATAAATTGATTCAAGGATATGTAATTGAGTCAAGATAAGAAATCAATAAAAGATTTTATTCAAAGGAGATTGAAAAAGTTTAAGTTATTCCGTATTTTTATAATATCAAATATGATGTACAAAAGGAATGGTAAATGACCAAGATTTGAACTTATAAAAGTTTGGGGTTATTATACAGATCCTGGAAATGGAAAGAATTTATATTCTTAATTTTAATAAGCAAAGTTATATTCATTAAGTTATGAATAATAGATATAAATAGTTTGACGATAGTAGTATCGTGGCGGACTGAATCTGAGGTTTGAAGGGACCCGGATTTTGGGGCGTCACAGGGCCAGCCCCAGAGCTGGAAGGATCGAAAGAATCCACCTTGAAAGGATCTCTGACCAAATGCCAGATAAAGAAATGTGCCCGGTCCAACTGTTGGGTCAAACTATCAATTTACGTCAGATGAGTAGGCTCTCGGATGCAGGCAATCCAATCCGTCAGCATCATGGATCCAGGAACCATATCTTGTGACAACCCGGAAATTCAGATTGTCCAGAATTTAAGTTTAAAGAATTAGTTATTAATAAAATGAATTTTTATTAATATCTTATGACTTGCTGGGCAATTGAATGCTCACACTTGCTTTAAATAAAAACATTTTCAGCGAACGATGTTAGAAAGAACTTAAGGATCCTGTAAAGATCAAGCTGAACGGTATCCAGATGAAGTGTCATTCAATATATGAATGTGCATGAAGATCAAGTCAAGACTTGTAATGTAGAATAGTTTAATTGAACTATAGATTAGTTTAATAAACTATTATGTATCCTTGGTGGCGGATAAAAGTCACTCTTGTACGATGTAAAGAATAATGTAATTATCATTATTTGTAATGAACGAGGTTATAAGGTAATAGAAACTGGGATTTGAGAATGTATGTTGTTATATTTAACTATATAATGATATATTTTTGGTAAGAAGTGGGACCGTGACGTACAAAATCCGGGTGTGAAAATAGACCGGATTTTGGTGCGTTACATATCCCCCATAAATTGTGTGGTGCGGGTCTGGGCTCCAATGGTGTGAGGGAACCACCAGCGGTAGAATGCCTCCTGAGTGAATGGTCCCTCTGACAAAGTAAAGCCATCAACTCCAATCAATGGGATATCAGTGATCGGCGGCTGCGACACAAGCCAATAGCGCCTGGCAGGAGGACAGATCAGAATGCGAATATCTTTTGTAGTGCTCCTAATAGCACGCTCTCCTAAATTGATCTCCCAACCTCCGTCTGAAAATAGAGGAACACGACGAGTGGACATTATATACTCGATGCCAGTTGGGAAACCACCCTCAAAGCTAACTGTCAAATGGTCATCAGAGTAAGGAACTCACGTAATGACATCAGATGTCAATAGCTCCAACTGTAAGGACGAATGGGTGAAACCCTCAGCTACAGGAACCTCCACCAATATAGGAGCCTCTCATAGGCCCTAAACTGCCAATACAAGATCAAACATCTGCGGTCAGTCAAACTCTCAACCCAAACAAGGGAAATCAAAAGAGAAATCCACCCCCAGCAGGGATTTCATACATCCTTAGCCGTTGAAGAACATTTTAACGAAGGTCAAATACCTTTGACATTATCAGCCGTTGGCAAGTAAATCCAACGAAGAATCAGAGGTGGTCCGATGAGTTTAGTCGTTGAAGCACATTTCAACGAAGGTCAAGCAGCCTTGACATTATCAGTCGTTGTCAAGTAAATCCAGCGAAGCATCAGAGGTGGTCCGATGATGTTAGCCGTTAAAGGACATTTCAGCAAAGATCAAGTAGCCCTGATATTATCAGCTGTTGGCAAGTAAATCCAGCAAAGCATCGAAGGTGGTCCGATGATTTTAGCCGTTGAAGGACATTTCAATGAAGGTCAAGCAACATTGACATCATCAGCCGTTGGAAAGTAAATCCAGCGAAGCATCGGAGGTGGTCCGATGATGTTTAGTCATTGAAAAACATTTTAGCGAAGATCAGGCAGCCCTGATATCATCAGCCGTTAGTAAGTAAATCCAGCGAAGCATCGAAGGTGGTCCGATAACGTTAGTCGTTGAAGGACATTTCAGCAAAGGTCAAGCAGCCTTGACATTATCAGCCATTGGAAATTAAATCCAGTGAAGCATCAGAGGTGGTCTGATGATGTTAACCATTGAAGCACATTTCAACGAAGATCAGGCAGCCCTGATATCATCAGCCGTTGGCAAGTAAATCCAGCGAAGCATCGGAGGTGGTCCGATGAGTTTATCCATTAAAGAACATTTCAACAAAGGTCAGGCAGCCCTGACAATACCAGCTATTGGTAGTTAGTCCAGCGAAGCGTCAGAAAGACCTGACGACACAAACTATGGAAAATCATCCTCATCGGGGAGGACCGATGATGGTATCTGTTATACAGATCCTCGTTACTCAAAGCATAATTCCTCAAGAGTCTCTCGTACATGAGAAGGACATCTTTGATGGAAAGCCTTCACAAAGGACTAAGGACTTTGGTGATAACCCCAATGTCAACATCATGTGATCTCTATCATGGAGGTTTATATGAGCTTTGGAAACTACCGGTCGAGTAAATATCCAAGCAGTTCATCAGGGTCATCAGTGATAACTCCATCCCCCAATAGAAGCGATCGGAGTAGACGGTTATCACATCACATTGGAAAAATGATCCAACAAATAACATTCATTGCACTTGCATCATGCTGCATTACATTGCATCATGTTTATCTTGCCACATTTCAAGTGTCTAGTGATCTTTATCATATCCATGTCGTTACACTGCATGAATATGATAAAGAGGGGCATCTGTAGACACTCAAAAATTTGCATTCATGTTACTAACCTTGCAGGAGGGCAAAATCATCTTCCAGAGATAACCCTGGTGTAGACACTAGAAATTTTACATACTCACATCACTAACATTGCGGGGAGGGATTCGCTCTTTAAGAGGAACCACGAAGACAATCCATATCCATACCGGATACTACCAGAAGTTCAGCGTCAACCCCAAATCACTCTGGGAGTAACAAATCCAACCTCGGATCTAACCCCGAGGCATACAGATCCAATACCAGAACACACACCAGAGAAGACCGATTAATCTCGAAGATAACCCCGAGGTATCCAGTCTCAGTCCCAACTATGGGAATAGTCACCAACCTTGGTGATAACCCCAAGGAATGTTGTTTCGGTGATAACCTCAGAAATGCTTGTTTCAAATGCGACCAGCTTAAATCTCGGCGCTCACAACGAGATACACTGTACCAACCCGTTGATAACACCGGGAGGAAAGGCACACCTCAAAGATGACAATGAGGACCTTTAATAAATCGTGATCCAATCTCGGTCAAGCTCGAAACGAACGCGTCGCTTATCGCACCCAATCCAGCGATAACACTGGTGAGGGGCAACATCGTCATCTCGCCAACACGATGCCACGCCACGTCGTCTCAACATCTCTACACAACGATGTCCCACAAGACTAACCAATCTCGAGTGACTATAATCCGGTAAGCGGATGAAAGTTGAAGCTTGAAGATAGAAGGGCATCGTCCCATCTTCAATGACTTCGCACAAACTCTATTCCTATGCCATCGTGACAACTCTCAACAACGGGCGGTCCAAAATAGGTCCAGTATACCTCAAAGCGGATGCCGGATTGCACTTAAAAGTTCGAGTGGACATTACAAGGATTACGTCTTCTGAGATTTAATGAGGCAGAAAACGGGCCCACCCGGGTTACCTCTGGCACACCTATGGCTCATTAGCAGTACGGTGTGGCTCCACCCTCTATAAATAAAACGCTTGGGGTGCCCATTTTACAAGAGAAAACCATGAGGGAAGCCACATCAATTTGCTCAAGACTCACCCCATGCGATGTACTTTCTCATTTTAAACACTGTGAACTCATATATAGCTTCTTTTGTACCTACAAAATTCAATTATTTACCCACTCTAAAGATATAGAAGTCTTCTTTGGCGATCTGTAAGCCTACTCACACACACTTTAGAGTCTTTCTCTTCATCTCTGCGCACACCCTTCTTCTAAGACCCGAATTTTATGAAATAAAAGTATTCAATTTTCTTATAATTACAATTAGGTAAATGGTTAAATTGATAAAAAGTTAAAGTTAAAGGGTGATATATGAAATTTTTTCAAAAAAAAATACAAGTGGTTATAAAATATTCATTGTTGTGGGGAATATTCGTTTGGTGGTGGAATATTCTTTACATTTGGGGAATATTAAATGCTAAATGAGTAGATGACCATTTGTGGGCCCATGCTTGAGAATAAGCGTCGGATGAAAAAAAGACAAATTAAAGTTTTTATAAATAACGGCGTAGTAGTTCACAATTAACTTTGTTGGAATACCGGTGGGTAAAGTAAAATGTCTGGCGTTGTTGATAGCACGGTATTACCACAGTATTTTTGAATTATTGATTCTTACGTGAAGGCCTTTACTCGATAATTATTACGATAATTCTTTATTATTCGATATTTTATTGATTCAATAATTCTTTGCGTTGATATTTTATATTCTTTGTTGTTTTAATAATTGTCCTTTACGGTATTTTCCATTATCGGAGCAATAATTCATATTATCTGAATAATATTATTAGATAACATTATTGGCAATGTCTAGAAAGTTACATCTAAGGAGAGGTTTGGTCACTAATAATTGCTTGTGATAAGGAGAAATTCTTATTGGAAAGCCCCTCTTTCTTGGAAGCTGCTGGTTGTTATTATTGTGATTACTGTAATATTATTTGTGAATAATTAATTATTGATTTATATGATGAGGAAAATATTCATTTTATGTGGATATAGATGGAGAAAATTTTTAAAGTGACAATTGTTGAAAATCGATATTTTATCTTTTACGATAAAATAATATTTTATTATATTATTATAATATAATAATGATGATATTTTACAATGAATGTGGGATATATGAGTATATGAGGAGGAGGAGTATTTTTATTTGCAAAAGTTGTTTTAAAACATGTTAAACATGTACGTGGGCCCATTTCTTATTTGAAATTTGATTATAGCTTTTGTAAAATCGTCATGGTATATGGATTTGGTCGATTTTGTTTGGAATTTGGAAAAACTTTCTTACGCAAAGTTGTAGAGAATTGAATTTTCTATAAAAATTCATGAGATTTGAATTTTACGATAAAAGGGCTATTTATTATGAATTATTGAAGTTAGAAGTTCGAAATAATTAATTTTGAAGTTTTAATTATTTTTAATAAGAAAAACGTTTTTTACATTTTGGGACTCATTTAACATGTGTTAGGATCTTTGATTTGGATGCTAGTAGGTGCGTAGGAAATTTATATAAATATATTATTAATTTATTAAATTTTACGCTTTGGTGTTCTAAGCATTTTTTCTATAAATAGGGTCTTGGGTTAGAATTGAAAATCACACGAAACTGATATTTTCTCTCTTTTTCTCTCTATTATATCGGCGTATTTTGTGAGTATTTTAGTACTTTGAGTATTGCTATATCTGGTGCAGAGTTCTTTCGACCTATATATCCGAGTATTCGGTCAGAATCTTATTCTTTTACGAGGTAAGGAGGTTATTTTTTCTTCTAAAATGATATTATTTCTTGATATCATTATGCGAGAATGTTGGTTGGAAATTTTTATCAAATTTGGAACTTTTTCATTCGAGTTCTATATTCATGAGTTCTTATTCATGAGTTCTTATTCATGAGTTCTTATTCATGAGTTCTTATTCACGAGATTCTTATTCACGAGTCTTATTCACGAAAGCGTGATGATGTTTTTGTGAAATTTCTATCTTTTGGTGTCGGAGATTCTTATTCACATTATTATTTATCACTTTATTCACGAATCTGACCTTTATTCATGAAAAATGAAATTTCTTCTTTTTGTCAAAATATCTATTACGGATACTAGCTTTGATTGTATCCATGTTTTGATCATTCTTGAATTTTACCCCACTCTGGTTATTTATGAAGTATTTTTGAACGGGAATTGTTTAAAATACGAATCCTTAATATTTGTTCTTTTGCTTCCTTTGGATTCGTTTTCTTTAAAATATTTTCATCATCCTCGAGTCTAAATGATGATATCTTGAATATCTTTGGCTTTTGTAGTGCAAAGATGAATGATTTCGATGAATATCTTTGGCGTAGTGCGAAGATGAGCAGGTGTTTAGATGAACATGACTTGTTGATGAATGAATATAGTGCAAAGATGACTTGTTGATGAATATCTTTGAATATCTTTGTAGTGCAAAGATGACTTGTTGATGTATATCTTTGGCGTAGTGCAAAGATGAATTTATTAGTAGGATTATGAACATGAAGCTGTGATTTGGTATAACCATAATCTTTGATGTTTTTTGGTGATGAAAATTATCTTTGTCTGGATGAGGAAAGGAATTTAGAACTACAATTATGATTATGAGTTATATCGTGATTGTGGGCGAGGAATTGTTGATTGATGTTACGAGGATAAAACATTGTTGGTGGACTTTTAACATGGAAGATAATAGATTTTATGGTCTATTTTGACTCTTTAATGGATTGCTCGTTCATTACTTGACTATGGTTGAAATTTTTTTTATCATCTACCGTATGTTCTAAATCTACGATTTATTATTGTTGAAGGCTATTGATAATTTATTTATCTTTAGTCATGATATTCTTTCTTGAGCTAGTTGTGCTCACCCTTTTGCTTCACAATTCCTTTCGGGGTAATAAAAAAGTGTAATTTGGGTCGGCGGGGATAACAAGGGAATAGAGCGGTGGTCTATAGATGTTGAGGTGAGGTGAATTTAACTTGGAAGGGTGTTTTGCCACTATCATACAAGATGTCTAATGACATCTGACCTCGTGTCATCATAAAGGCGAGGGTTGTGCTCATCCACTTCTTTGAGTATATCTACCAAGCCTTACTACTATATGATCTTGGAGTCTATTTGAAATATAACTCTCGATTAGAGGCGGTGGAGATAATGATATGTCGAGAAGACTCACCATTGGGAAGAATATGATAGTAATCTTCTCGTTTTTCTTTGGGGTCTATTAGGTTGACGAGGATAATTACGTGGCCATATGATATCTATCATAACCTAGAAGCATGGCCTCCCGTATACGAAGGTTTCTTGAGCACTTCCCAAAGATTCTAATTTCTAAAAGCAGTTTTTCGACTATACCTTTATGTAAGGTGTCATTATGAGGTCTTTGTCACGGTTGGGACATGAGTCACGATTGATATATATTTGTATCAAACTCACGACATATGTGTTGTTGTATTTTGCCACGACAATTGTTGTAATAAAGTTGTAGTTATTTTTACGTACCATGTATTTGGCGACTCGAGAATGGGTTGGATGGAATGGACCTATTTTGGAATTCGTTACATTTAATATCGAGCTTAGGGATATGATCTCTGGCGGAGATGGGGAATAGAACTAGGAGGAGAGATGAGTAAATCCTTATTTAGTGTGTCTACTAAAGCTTAATTGTTGGTCGGTCGTAATATATGGATATTATGTGATATGTTAATTTGTTTAATTAACCCCTTGTTTTATGGCAAGTATTTGAGAATGGCATTTGAGAATGCTAACAATGGAGTGAATGAGGCTGTTGGGATACCTCTAATCACTAACCATGATAATGTGATGTCGAGACGAAGAAGGAATTAGAGATATCCGTGTGGTGAGTGAAGAATTGATAGTTGCTTTTTAGAGATAGTCGTGAGAGATGTAGCGGTGAGTGAGGAAGAAGAGGAAGAAGAGTGTACGAGGAGAGTTTATTAGAGGTATTATATGATCAAAATGTAGAATTTCAAAATCGTATTCATGAGTTAGAAGAAGCGAAATTTGAAGAGCGACGGTGATCGTGGAAGCAAAAGGATGCAACAATTCAAGCTTGTGTTGCCGATATGTGATCTTGAGCGAAGCATTCTTTGGCGAGTATAAGATGATAAAGATGGAATACGAAAAGAAGAAGAAAAAAGCGAGCAGTGAGAATAAGTGATGCATGGGTAAAAAGCCATACGACACGTGGATATTGTGGAAAGAGATGTCCGTCCAGATCTAAGAAGGCTAAAATAGATGATATGAATTTCTCTTTTGGAAGCAATTGGGAGAACTAACATCGAGTTTTGAATTACCTGTCTGAGGCGGTCGACTGAATTTGATATGGATCGAAGATTGATGATTCGGATCATGAATCGAGAATCTGAAGAAGGCGGTTGAGGGAGGAATATGCCCTATAGAAAAGTATGTTCAACGGTAGTGATGGCCAAATCTTTGCCCCGAGACAAGTCAAAAGCGGGTAGTTCGAGGGATAGCGGTTGTCATGACTTCCCAACAAGTGAGGAACCCAAATGAAGTTATCACGGGAGATGAGCGATGGAGAAATCATGATGACACGGGAGATAGAATCTGAAATGAAAGCAAGGTATTCTCAACTTTTTGAAATACGAGTGCGTAAATTTGGGGCGAAATTTCATAAGGAGGGAGATTGTAAGACCGAATTTTATGAAATAAAAGTATTCAAATTTTCTTATAATTACAATTAGGTAAATGGTTAAATTGATAAAAAGTTAAAGTTAAGGGTGATATATGAAATTTTTTTTCAAAAATCATGCAAGTGGTTATAAAATATTCATTGTTGTGGGGAATATTAGTTTGGTCGTGGAATATTCTTTACATTGGGGAATATTAAATGCAATGGCTTGCAACCATTTATGGGCCCATGCTTGAGAATAAGCTGTCGGATGAAGAAAAAGACAAATTAAAGTTTTTATAAATAGCGGCGTAGTAGTTCACGAATTAACTTTGTTGGAATACCGGTGGGTAAAGTAAAATGTCTGGCGTTGTTGCTTAGTAGCAGCGCGGTATTATTGCATATTTTTGAATTATTGATTCTTACGTGAAGGCCTTTACTCGATAATTATTACGATAATTCTTATTGTTATTTTATTTTATTGATTGATAATTCTTTGCGTTGATATTTTTATATTCTTGTTGTTTTAATAATTGTCCTTTACTACGGTATTTTCCATTATCAGAGCAATAATTCATATTATCTGAATAATATTATTAGATAACATTATTGGCAATGTCTAGAAAGTTACATAAGGAGAGGTTTGGTCACCTAATTGCTTGCTTGGTAAGGAGAAATTCTTATTGGAAGCCCCTGCTTTCACAAGAGGCTGCACAGTTGTTATTATTGTGATTACGTAATATTATTTGTGAATAATTAATTATTGATTTATATGATGAGGAAAATATTCATTTTATGTGGATATAGATGGAGAAAAATTTTTAAAGTGACAATTGTTGAAAATCGATATTTTATCTTTTACGATAAAATAATATTTTATTATATTATTATAATATAATATAATGATGATATTTTACAATGAATGTGGGATATATGAGTATATGAGGAGGAGGAGTATTTTTGTTGCAAAAGTTGTTTTAAAACATGTTAAACATATACGTGGGCCCATTTCTATTTGAAATTTGATTATAGCTTTGTAAAAAATCGTCGTATATGGATTTTGGTCAATTTTATTTGGAATTTGGAAAAACTTTCTTACTGCAAAGTTGTAGAAATTGAATTTCCTATAAAAATTTGCGAGATTCAAATTTTACGATAAAAGGGCTATTTATTATGAATTATTGAAGTTAGAAGTTCGAAATAATTAATTTTGAAGTTTTAATTATTTTAATAAAAAAACGTTTTTTACATTTTGGGACTCATTTAACATGTGTTAGGATGTGATTTGATTTAGGATGCTAGGTGTGCGTAGAAATTTATATAAATATATTATTAATAATTATTAAATTTTACGCTTTTTGGTATTCTAAGCATTTTCTATAAATAGGGTCTTGGGTTAGAATTGAAAATCACACACGAAAGCTGAAATTTTTCTCTCTATTCTCTCTCTATTATATCGGCGTATTTTGTGAGTATTTTAGTACTTGAGTATTCTTTATCGGTGCAAGTTCTTTCGACCTTATATCGATATTCGGTCGGAAATCTATTCTTCTTTACGAGGAGTAAGGAGGTTATTTTCTTCTAAAATGATATTATTTCTTGATATCATTATGCGGAATGTTGGTTGGAAATTTTTATCAAATTTGGAACTTTTTTCATATCGGGGTTCTTATTCATGAGTTCTTATTCATGAGTTCTTATTCACGATTCTTATTCATGATTCTTATTCTGAGTTCTTATTCACGAGTCTTATCACGAAGCGTGATGATGTTTTTGTGAAATTTCTATCTTTTTGGTGTGTGAATTCTTATTCACGTATCTCTGACCTTATTCACGAATCGACTTTATTCATTGAAAAATGAAATTTTTCTTTTTTGTCAAAATATCTATTACGGATACTAGCTTTGATTGTATCCATGTGTTTTGATCATTCTTGAATTTTACCCACTACGGTTATTTATGAAGTATTTTTGAATGAGAATTGTTTAAAGTACGAATCCTTAATATTTGTTCTTTTGCTTCCTTTGGATTCGTTTTCTTTAAAATATTTTTCATCATCCTCGATCTAAATGATGATATATTTGAATATCTTTGGCTTACATAGTGCAAAGATGAATGATTTCGATGAATATCTTTGGCCGTAGTGCAAAGATGAGCAGTGTTTAGATGAACATGACTTGTTGATGAATATCTTTGGCTGTAGTGCAAAGATGACTTGTTGATGAATATCTTTGGCCTGTAGTGCAAAGATGACTTGTTGATGTATATCTTTGGCCGTAGTGCAAAGATGAATTTATTAGTAGGATTATGAACATGAACTGTGATTTGGTATAACCATGATCTTTGATGTTTAAAGGTGGTGATGAAAATTATTTTGTCTGGATGAGAAAAGAATTTAGAACTACAATTATGATTATGAGTTATATCGTGATTGTGGGCGAGGGAATTGTTGATTGATGTTACTGAGGGGATAAAACATTGTTGGTGGACTTTTAACATGGAGAAGATAATAGATTTTATGGTCTATTTGACTCTTCTAATGGATTGCTCGTTCATTTTATGACTATGGTTGAATTTTTTTTTATCATCTACCATATGTTCTAAATCTACGATTTATTATTGTTGAAGGCTATTGATAATTTATTTATCTTTAGTCATGATATTCTTTCTTGAGCTAGTTGTCTCACCCTTTTGCTTCACAATTCCTTTCGGGTAATAAAAGTGTATTTGGGTCGACGGGGATAATGAGGAATAGAGCGGTGGTCTATAGATGTTGAGGTGAGGTGAATTTAACTTGGAAGGGTGTTTTGCCACTATCATACAAGATGTCTAATGACATACTGACCTCGTGTCATCATAAAGGCAGGGTTGTGCTCATCCACTTCTTTGAGTATATCTACAAGCACTACTATATGATCTTGGAGTCTATTTGAAATATAACTCTCAATTAGAGGCGGTGGAGATAATGATATGTCGAGAAGAGACTCACCATTGGGAAGAATATGATAGTAATCTTCTCGTTTTTCTTTGGGGTCTATTAGGTGAACCGAGGATAATTACGTGGCCATATGATATCTATCATAACCTAGAAGCATGGCCTCCCTAATATACGAAGGTTTCCTTGAGCACTTCCCAAAGATTCTAATTTCTAAAGCAGGTTTTGACTATACCTTTATGTAAGGTGTCATTATGAGGTCTTTGTCCACGGTTGGGACATGAGTCGTGATTGATATATATTTGTATCAAACTCATGACATATGTGGCGGTTGTATTCTGACTTTATTACGTTTTGTCACTTTGGAGAGTTTCCTCGTGGCGGTTGATAGCTTTTCTGACTTTATTTACATTTTTGATCCCCCCATGGAGGTGCTTCGTGGTTGGTGATCATATATATATATATATATATTTCTGACTTTTATATATATATATACTACTTTGCTTTCATACAAATTGCGGTATCTTATGCGCCTAGGAATCATGTGATCACAGATTGACCCTATTGGATCTAGATTCGGTTCCGTGATGGACATTTTAAATTTATAAGCGACTTGTAAAATTAATGCGATGTGCGAATTTCCTCGAGATGGTTTCCATACCCACGAGGAAATCGGCATTATTTTGTACATTATTTTAAATGCGGATGCCTCGCGCATCGTAAAATAAAATCAATCAATAGAACACTTAATAAAATGGGAGTGTAAAGGTCTCAATTACTATTGAGCATCGGGGTTTGAAAAACCTCTTTTATAAAACATCTTTGCCATATCTTGCTTAAAATTGAATTTTACATAAATTGAACCTGTGTATATAAGTGTGACGAGGCCTCGCACTTTACTTCCAAATAATGACACATTGACCCCCACACACACACATTAGGATAATAGTTTCTTGAAAAGAAGCGGTCGTAGTGGTAACACGGATGTCGGGGTGCCTAACACCTTCCCTCGCATAACCAAGTCCCGGGACCTAATGAATCTCGGTTTCACCAGAACCCGTTTAGCGATGTCACATCCTTTGGGTCGATGTCTGAAACCTTTTCTCGGTTGTGTTGGTACAACCATTTAAAAAACCAATGGCGACTCTTAACGGTCCATAAATCGACATTATACATATCGGACCTTTTTCACTTGTTTTTTCAAACAAATCTCACCTAAAATGAGAACACCGAAAGAACAAAGTGCGGAAAGGACATCTAAAAATCCGGCGTCGACGGTGGCGACTCTGCTTGGGGACTCGATAAGAGGACTTAAGCCGCTATTACAATCTTTTCAAAATTATTATATCTGCTTGTGTGTGGATGTTGCATTTACATTTTGATGAATGTGTCTGAATGCATTTTATTGCACTTAGTGCTCGCGCACCATAATTGCTTGTGATATTAGTGCTTGCACCATATCTGCTTGTGATATTAGTGCTTGCACATGTCATCATTTTTTCATACGGTGAGGCCGCGATGTATGTGAATGTATGTTGTGTGGTCCCTCCACGAGGAGGCTATCCGTCGGTGTTTGATTCTTTGGACTCGTGAGAAGACTAATTCTCAGAGGCTCGGGGAAAGGCACCACCAAATTCGCTCGGTTGAAAGGCCAGGATTAACTTTCCGTCAAGTAGATTGCGATGATTTGGGAACCTTCATACCAAAAAAAGCCGCGAGAGTAACCTAAGATAGGTCGACCTACGATAAACCCAAAAGCGGAGAAAGTCTCTTCATGCTCTCTCATTTCAAATTACTTGTAAACCACAATTACTTGTAATTACATTCCATATATATCTCCATGTAATGAGAAATATGAAGAAATGTGTACACATACATATATTTTAATTAACATCTACAAAGCGGTGACATCCATTTTGCGAGGATAAAATTCCTAAAATGGACACATCACATAGCATGTTATTATACATTCCCTAAAGACTAAACTATGCAAGTCTTTCGCGGGGAACAATCGGACCTCTACGGTCGAAAGTCAAAAGGCTACAGGCCTACGATCGATCATGTCGTCATCAGAGCCCGGTGAACTTAATCCGATTTCTCATAAAAAGAATTGACGGATTAAGCAAACAAATTCTGATTTGGTTATTACTACTCAAAAAATTACACCGGTCAATCGGGGTCCAAAAATACCCGTACATCTTTGAATCCCTCACACTGAGGAGGAACCCGGTCATTCTGATACGAGCTGCGGTTGGATCGACCAACAAAACTCATGATCTTGCCCATCCCCTTTGGAGATCCAGAACCTTTGGTGACATCAAAAGAAAGTCCTCAAATGGAAGAGACCCTTACGTCTTTATCAAAGGAATTGGAACACTGGGAGTGTTTCATATATCTTGATCTTTGCATTTTCCACGGTGTTCATTATCGAGAAAAATTTAAAACTCGACTTTGAAAAATATGGCGGGTTAGGAGATCTTACACACATTTAAAGGTGTTTATTGGAGAACTTGGATCTTATACGGGAGACGAAAAGCTTAGAATGCAATTGTTCGAAAAAAGTCTAGCTGAGAGAAGCTTGGTTAAGTGGGTACACAGATTAGACAATTCAAAAAGATCCATGCATTTGGGAAGAGCTAGCACATGCTTTCCTCCTCAATCTGACTTTCAATCTCGGATGGCTCTGATCGGTATCAAATTACCAAGATCGAAAGCAGTCTAACGAGTCTTTCGGAGAGTATGCTCAAAGGTGGAGGCGCTTTGGTTTGCTTGAGTTAGTCCTTCCATAGTGAGAATCGAGAGATGGTCATGACTTTCATGAACATCTGAAGCTCCTTTCTATGAAGAGTTTTAAGCGGCATCGGCAAACCATTTTTGAAATGGTCGAACATGGGAGATGGTGAGATGGGATTGAAGTCAGGAAAGATTCAAGACCTACATTTGCACTCAAAAGTTATTCTTGATCACATCGATCAGGAAATTATGGAAACAACCCCGGAGGTCCAAAAAGAAAAGGAAGATGTTTCCACGATACTACGAGGGTCGAAAAGGCGATCAAAACATGCTATTCAAAGGAGAAACTTACACTCCCTTTCAAGCACGCGATCTGCGAACCCTCGATACCAAAAGGTGGAGAAGTCGAAGCGCCTCGAGTGTTTACACCCTTAGGGGATACCCTCGAGAACATTCTCAACTCTTACGACAACACGGAAGAAAATTACACATCTTCTTCCACCGGCCGACCCTAATGGGCGGGGTTTCAATCTTTGCTCGAAATGTGCTTATCATCATGGGGGCACACTGGACATGATACTCGAGGATTATTGGGCCTTGAAACACAAGATCCGAGGACACGATAGACAATGGGGAGATCGTGGTCACCAAACGAGATCGACCTCACGTTCAAGACAACCCTCTTCCTCAACCTGAAGAAGAAGAGGTTAACATGATAAATTGGAGTAATGGATGAGAATTCCAATTTCAATTTGTGAATCCTCCCGGACCCTCAAAGGCGGTGATGACAAATGGGATTATATGCGAGTTCCGATTCCTGATGGAGCGAAAGATGAAAGCTCTATGCAAACAAATTGAAGCAATTGGCGAATTGGTGACTTATCGACATCAAGTGACACGTCGATTAATCGGCCGAGGAGCATGCGGTCTCTACCTCTTGTCATGAATATTCCTCGTCACTTTCGAGAAAATGAAATCTTTGGAAGACAAAGTGACAAAGAGAGCAAATGCCAAAGCCGTCGGGATTTTGCCGACAAAAGGAATTCACTATTTGGGCCGACCTATGGAGGAAATCCTTCGTATATTAATCAATGAAGGAAGGATCGGTTCCTTCTACCTCCAATCAACCCCGTTCGGGATGGTACAACTCGATGGAGTATGTCGATATCACTCCCGATCTCGCGATCCTGACCGAGAAGAATCTTTGGGCACTCATACCTTATCAAAATCTAATTGGCGGTGGTGTCTGCACTAGCGAGACGGCGATCTTTGTATTACGTGCAAGTGAAATTGAGGTCCTACTAAGTGGAAGAGTGTGGTAGCGGTCATATCCTTTGAAAGCGATGGATTAACAAATCACTCACAATGCCGACAATTGACTCGAGGGAAGCAACAATCCTTTGAAAGTGGTGGCTCGAGGCGATCAACTTGCCGTGCGAGCACGATATCCTATTGTTAGCTTGCGCAAAGTTCCGTGGAATTATGGAGAAGGTGAAGGATCCACCTCACATACAGCGCTGCTACGATTGTCGAAGGAAAATCCATATCTCTCCCTGACGGGTGATGAAGTCTACCATCAAATCAAAGGGAAAATACCCATGAGAAGATTGAAAAATTCCTCGCACTATGGGTCATACTTGAAGCCACGGTGGTTTTAAGCTTAAAAAAAGCTCACTGACAAATATCAATTTTGGACTTGGTCTAACTTAGAGAATCAGGAAGGTCTTGTTGAAGGTTTTAGAAGAAGCCTATCTACTGACATCGGTTGATCGGAAAAATTTCAACATCTGGTTGATCACATTTTCAACAACAATGTGATATCCTTCTTTGATGATGACATCTCTTAGAAGGGGGCCGGTCATTACACAAGCCGTTGCACATTGCGGTCTTGTCCTCCGGATACATGCTTATTTGGAGTCTTGATAGATGGAGGTTCATCTCTAAATATATATCCATCATCGCTACCTTGGTGAAGATGAATATCAATCTCAGCCGAATTAGGAGTAGCCATACTATCATCAAAGCTTTTGATGGAGCCGTCGGAATTCGATCGAGATAATTAATTTGTACTTGATCGAAATTGGTCCTCATACATTCTGCGTATCTTTCCATGTGCTCAAGATAGATTAGGGATACAACAACCTGCTCTTGGGGCGACCATGGATTCATATGGGTGAGGCGGTCCCTCCACTCTTCTGACGGTTGAAATACATTATCAACAATAGCACAGTCGCGGTCGTCTTTGAACGAGATGTCCTCAACACGGGGACATGCCATTCATCGATGCCAATGCGGATGTTGAGCCGATCGGTTTTCATGCTTTGGAAATAAGCAATACCCAATACCATGCTATTGGAATGCCATTACCGAACCCAAGATTTCTTAGAGGTAATGTAATTTACTCGAGAAATGATGTCGTTTGGGTCATAAGCGGGGGACGAAGGGTTGGGTAAAAGATTGCGGTATCAAGTACCCAATTCGATTAACCAAGCAAATTGGAGCAATTTGGGCTAGGCTATTACGCGATTCTAGTCACGAGGAATCCTCATAAGCATCAGTGATTCCTTGACTTCAACCATGCGGCGTTTATCTTCGCGCCTTCAAACTACGAGTCGCCTGACCTCTGTAAAGGTGCCGACCCGATGTAATGGCTATGTTATTTCCCAAGCCGATGCGGTGAAAGGAGAAAAAAGTCTTTGTTCCAAATCCCGCGGTGGAAGAAGAGGAGCGAAGAATCAAGCGAGCGTCATCGAATGATGTCGGGCATCATCATCATCGTTCATGATGAACATACCAGCAGATACACCCAGGGCGATGATTGCCCCGGACGTAATGGCCATCATTCGGGACGGGGAGGATGATGACAATCCCTCCATCACTGCGGTCCACCGGACTTTGCCCTTGCCAATTGGAACAACATTCCTTGCATTGGTGCGTCAAGGGTAAAAGCGGGCGAAACTCTTTACGCCTGTAGATATAATAAGCTTGCTTACTTTTTTACATGCAGTATTAGCGGTTTATTTTGCGATATATATGCTAACTTGTGTATGATCAACACATTTCATATATACTAAGTGAAAGCATATTTTGTTTGAGGACTACGAATTTAGATGTGCTGTACTTTAGCGTCTGGTGCCTCTTCTCCCAAAAGTTGTACCTTTGATGTAGAGATGAATTGACCTTGATGGATATCTGAGGATGACATTGAGGTGCCTCGAGAAATTCAAGAATGGGTGAACAAACCCTAAAACTGACCTTGATCAAACCACTTCTTTCGATCTCGGAACCTTAGAAAGCCCTAAGTTAATCCAGTTGGTTCGGACCTTACCCCAAACCAGCGGAATGACATGTTTTACTATTAACCCGATTCGAGGATGTGTTTGCATGGTCTCGTGAAGACATGGTGGGTTTGTCCTTGACATTGTCCTTCATCGCCTTCCCATTAAAGAGGATTTAAGCCCGGTCAAGCAAAAGCTCGGCGATTGAAACTGAGTGGAGTTTAAAGGTAAAAGAAGAAATTGTGAAACAATTTCAATTTGGCATCATCATGGTGTCTACATATCACGAGTGGATATCAACATTGTGCCGTGCCTAAACACGGAGGGAAGGTGCGAGTTTGCGTGGATTCTAGGGACTTGAACAAAGCTTGCTTAAAAGATAGCTTTCCGTGCCATTTATCCACATTCTCATTGACAATCTTTGCCTGTGATCGACATGTACTCCTTTCTTTGATTGCTTTGCGGGGTACCATCGGATCATGGTTCTTTGAGGAAGATCGTGAAAAGCTGCTTTCATCATCGCGCCTTGGGGAACCTTTTGCTATAGGCGGTTGTCATTCGGCCTCATCGATGCGGAGCCACTATCAGCGAGCTATGATGGCTCTTTTCCACGACTTAATGCACAAAGAGATCGAGATCTCGTGGATGACATCATTGTCAAGTCCGGAAGGAGGATGACCATATAGACCATCTCGAGAAAGTTGTTCAGCGAGGTTGCGTAAGTACAACTTGAAGTTGAATCGACTAAATCGCCTTTGGCGTTAAATCGAGGCAAGTTGCTAGGATTTCTAGTCGACCACAAAGGGATTGAAATTTGGATCTGCCAAAATCAAAGCCATCACGGAAATGCCCATTCCTCGAGACGAGAAAAGAAATACGGGGATTTTTGGGAAGAATCAACTTCATTAGCGGGTTTATCTCTCGACTCACGACAACTTTGTGAGCGATCTTCAAGCTATTAAGGAAGAACTCCTCCATGAAATGGAATGATGAGTGTCAAAATGCCTTCCTCACAATCAAAAAGCTTGACTAGTCAAAGCTCCGTGTTGGTACCACCGGGGATGATGTTCCCCTGTTCATGTATGTACATCCATAAGTGACAATGATGCCATAGAATTTGCATCTTTGAGACGAGAAAGGCGATAGAGGCGAGCGAGCTATCTATTACCTCGGCAAAAGGTTGGTGACGGTGAACACAAGTACACTACGATCGAAAAAAGGCGTGTTGTGCTTTAGCATGGGCTTCCATGAGGTTACAACATTACCTCCATGGTCACTGACCCATCTCATATCCGCGTGGATCTCTCAAATCGTGTTCAATAAACCCATATTAAATTTTAAAATTTGTCCGGATGGCGGTTGATCTACAACAATTTGACATCGTATATGTGACTCAAAAAGTCCATCAAAGGTCGAGGAATTGCGGATCAATTGGTAGCACGCACCTTGAGGATTTCAAACCCTTTGAAACATATTTCCCGATGAAGGAGTAATGCGATTCAACAACACCATCGATGCGATCTCTGCCGATCATGGAAGATGTATTTTGATGGGCTATTAATATGGAAGGTTACGGGCTGGAAGCGGTTCTAGTATATCGATGCGGGGAAGCGATATCCGTCGTCGTCAAATTACGGTTTATCGGCACCAACAATACGGTGAGTATGAAAGGCATCTCATGGGGCTAAAACTTGCCCGTTCGATGGGCATCGAGGCGGTTAGCTTGTCTTTGGAGATTGAGTTGGTAATCGAGACAATCCACGGAATCTATCAAACCAAGGAACTACATTTCTTTGCCTTACCATCGGCAGGTTTTGAAGATGGCTTTGGAGTTCGAAGAAATCTCCTTTCTACACATTCCTCGTAATAGGAATGACTTTGCGGACGCGTTAGCAACTTTGGCCTCCTTGATTCGCATATCGGATAAGGAACATTTGCAGCGTCACAATTTTTCCTGCACTGAGGCCCCGACTATGGGAATTACGTTGGAGAAGTATCGGATGAGCTACCTCCCATCCAACATCCTTGGTATCGACATATCGAGGAATATCTACGAGATGGATCTACACATTGTGAGCGAGCTTGGCTTTGAGAAAAGGCGGATCCATCGACTTCTTTATGAAATTCTACACGAGTGGAGATCGCTCTACAAAGAGATGATAGGACTAGGTCTCCTCGGATGTTTAGACAAAGATCAAGCCCAAAGGCTTATGGATGAAATCCATGGTGGAGTCTGTGCCCCCCCATGAGTGGCCCCCCCTCCTTGTCGAAAGTCCTCGGGGGCGGGACATTATTGGCTATCTCTCAAAAGGTGATTGCAATGACCACGTCGAGAGATCTTATCGATTGCAGATTCATGGGAATGCTATACCGCCCCTCTCGGGAACTCCTGATATGAGTTCACCTTGGCCCTTCTCGATGTGGGGAATGGGCGTTATCGGGCCCATTGAGCCTAAAAAGCGATAATGGACATCGATTTATCTTCACCATGATCGACTACTTCACCAAGTGGGTAGAAGCGACCTCCTTCCCGGGGTTACTAAAAAAGTCATCATTGCTTTCGCCGAAACAATGTCGTTTTGTCGATATGGACAACTGACGGAGGTGATTGTGTCGAGAACAATGCTAAGAACCTCAACAACAAAATGATGGAGGAATTATGCGATAAATTCCACATCAAACATCTTAACTCTGTCATCTATCGTCGTCAGAAGATGAATGGGTGTTGTTGAAGCGGCTAACAAAAACATCAAGAAGATTATGCAAAAATGATGTCGCCATGACCACAAAGATTGGCACGACCTATTGCCTCTTACTCTGTTAGCCTCTGAGAACCTCAATCGCGCACTTCCTTTGGGGCAAACCCCTACGCATTAACCTATGGGATGGAAGCGGTGCTCCCCATAGAAGTTGAAATGGAATCCCTCGAGTGTTGATAGGCGGCTCAATTTGGATGAAGACCAATGGGTACAAGGCGGTATCACCAATTGTCTACAATAGGCGAAAAGCGAACCGCGGCTATCTTCCATAGTCGATTATATCAACAAAGGATGGCGGATCCTACTGACAAAAAAATCCGACTCTGGCGGTTTAAACAACATGACTTGGTTTTGAAGAAGATCCTTGACAACGAAGATCGATCTAAAGGAAAATTCGCTCCCTAGCTGGGAAGGCCGTTTATTGTCAAAGAAGTATTTGGGAGGCGCTCTCAGATTACAAGAAATGGAATGGCGATGAATTTCCACAACTCATCGACTTTCGGAGACCAGTGAAAGCGGTACTATATGCGAAGTAATTGCCATCAAGCAAACACCACGGTGTTGAACCATCGGATCACCGGTCATTCGGTTCTTTAACCCTTTACCACATCTGACTGACTTTCTACACTTTGCCCCTCGGAAACATACTTTTCAAACCCGGTGACTGGCTCTCCTTTGCGTTCCTACGACTTAGGTCATCCCCATGGATTGAACCTCTTGCGTTTGCGGTTTGGCTACCCATACATGGGATCAAACTTCTCGTACTGCTGATTTATCCTCAACCTAGGATTAAACTTTCTCTCTCTCCACCTCGACACGACTGCACATGGGATTACGCTTTTCATCTCTGCATACGAGGCGAAACTCGTCGACTGATCTCTCTTCTTGATATATAGAGATGCGTGGCAACCATTTCATATATGGCGGTCATGATAAAACAAAAACAACAAAAACATTTCACCCCTTACAAAAACAAAAACAACAAAAACATTCCTACACCATTTTACGCCATATCTGACGTTGAACCTCTTACACGAGGTTTGAACTACATGAGACTGATCTCCTCTTGATAGGAGAATGCGTGGCGACCATTCATGGTTCGGTCTCACCCCTACCAAAACACAAACCATTGTCGGTTGATGCTGGGATCATCCTTGATCCACTACATTTCATTGGCCCGGACGAAGGGATGGAATTACGAACTCCTCCCCGAATAGGAGATTGGCGACCATCTAAGGCTGCGGTCATACCTTGAAGAGCAACACCAATCCATAAGAGATGGAATTAACTAGGCTTCTCTAAATAGAAATCTTGGCGACCATCGTAGTGCGGTCGATCTCGAGAGAGAAAGCCACACTCCTCTCACATTTTCATTGAGAAACCGGTCCCAAGACACCAAAGATGGTAGGGATACATACTGAGATCGATGATCCATTACGAACTATCGAGAGACAACTCGATGTCCATCCACCGGGAGGAATTGAGAATACATCAAGATCCACAAGCCACAAGCGGCGGGCAAAATATCAAGCAAGTAGCAAAGCATATCTAAAGGGAAGTGATCAAAAATATATTTCCTGTCATATATATAATGTTGTTTGATATATCTGATATAAAGCTATACATGACAAAATGGCTAAGCTAGTGTGCATGAGGAAAATACAAGCTCATCTACAAGTCGGGGTATATGCGAGCTAACAAATGACATGGCGTCCCTCTCGGAAGATGGAGGTGAAAGTTGTGGTCTCATGCGAGAATATCCACACGACCCAATAGATCTGCTGACCATCGCATGGTGACCATATGATCATCGATATATGCGCTCATCTCTGCGATCATACCCGGTGGTAAGGGACCTCACGGCGATACTATATCTGTGATGGCTACATCCGGGCGGATATAGCTACTATCGCTCAACTATCACTTTGCATCTCTGGGTGATCTGGCCTCATCGCTCAACAACGATGACATCTCTGCTGAGCTAATGCCTCGTCTCTCTCTAATAGAGTTGCGTCTCTCCCATCAAGAGGCGATCGACATCATAGATCGAGCTGATCTCTCTCAAAGGTCATCGGATGAAGACTACTGCTCTGAAATCTTGTCTTTGAGTCTTTGAATCCCAATGATCTTGGTCTTTGGGAGAATCGGAAGAAATCTTGGCAACCCGGTGGGGCTCTCTCCTCGATGTAGGAATCGATGTCCTCCATGGGCTCTACATCATCGACTCATTATCGGTCTTTGTGAATCTCTGCGGTAGATAAAATCTCTGTCTCCATCCATGCGGAATACTCTGCTGAGAACAACCGGATGGCTCACGAAAAAAAAGCTAGCTATCACGTTGATCCCAACAAGCATACACACAGGATCGGTCCTCTGCTTTGAGAGATATCGAGAAGGTGAGCAATGACTATCGCCCCCTCGAAAGGATGAAAATCACAGGCTGGTCAAGCTGTGACATCACGCGGCGATGGGTGATAAGTAGTCACGCCCCCTCAAACCGACCCGGAGGAGGTAGTCCATGCGGGCATGAGTAATGAAAGTTGTATGGTGAGCTAAGCCCCGAACACGACAATATCTTTGAATGGATCTCGATATACGCAAAAATGTGGACGAGGAGAGCATCTATACACTCGATGGTGAAAGGGGTATGACATGGCTACATCATGGGTGAAACAATATCCATGCTTGGAAAGTCTAAAAGGTACCAATCGGTCTCAAGTGTGACATAAACCACACATCTGGCATGGTAGAACTACCGGTGAACACTCTATCGGATAAGTGCGTGATGGGATCTTTGTTGAGGTCTACTTTCTGATCATAGGTATAATGGTGCGACCCTCTCTAAGAGAGCTCTCACGGCCATGATGACACCTATATCTATCTCATCCATATATCGTGGCATATAGACATCTGACGATATGCATGCAACGATCGATACATCGACCACGGCCAAGCGCCGATGATCCTCGGTGCGGTGAAATCCCGGAATATCGTGAATAGCTATCCTCAAGAGCCAAATCATCATCGAGAAAATCTTTGGGATATCACGTGGCTAGATGTCGACTCATCATCTGTACTACTACTGCTGTGCGCAATCCGGTGAGAGTCATGAATCATCTACTCATGTCTCCCAAAGCCAGGTGCATGCATGAGAGTGCATCTAAAAAGGCGACATCATCGATCGTGCATACTCCTCGGAGTAGAGTCGACTCATGGGTCCCGAATCGGAAAACACGCCTATCCGGTATCGATGCTCTAGCATCCAGTCCACAAACCACGGGGAACTGAAACATCAATAAAGTCATGGTATCTTTGCGACAAATGATCTCTGATCACCATGCGGTGGTGACATCTTTATCATATACCACGATCGCATACCCGATACCACCGATGATGGTGGGGTATGATCTATCTGACTAAGCTGTCGAAGAAGACATCATATGGGGCCGTGTCATAAGACCATCCGGTCGATCTTAGAATATCTCTGGACATACATACATATGCATAACATGATACATGCATAGCGAGATAATAGATGGCAATATGATATAGGGAATGGAAAAAGCGTGCATACATTCCTAAGTATATCATCATCTAATACATCATCTCTGTCTGACTACAAAATACGAGGAAATGGGGGCGCAGGCGCCCTACTACTATGAGAGGCCTATCAAAAAGATATAGCGAGAATGGGGTACGACCACCCGATATCTAATGAGAGAGGCCTATCAAAAGATATAACGAGAATACACATCGAGAAGAAGAAGACCAATGGTGTCGATGTCACATCATCAATCTGTCCACTGATGTAACTCCTCTGAGTCTTTGGATCTCTATCAGCGGGGATGTCGGGGCCTATATATAGAGGAGGATCTGCTTGGAAAAAAACCGAATGGGTCATCGAGGGGGGCGGCTTTGAAAGTTGGAAGGAACAAATGAAAGCGCCTCTCTTTGGATCTCTGCCCAAATCTTGGGATAAATATATGTACTGGTCAGCTGCCGGGTCAAACTATCAATCAGGTCATATGAGTCGGATCTCGGACACAAGCTATCAATCCGTCATCATCGAGGATCACTGGAACCATATCCCCATAAAAGCTGTGTGGTGGCGGAATTTGGCTCCAATAGTGCGAGGGACCACCTGCCATTGGAGCGTCTCTGAGTACATGGACCCTCGATAATGCAAAGCCGTCGACCCCAACAATGGGATATCGGTGATGGGTGTTGTGATCTGAGCCGATGGCGCTGGCGGGGAGGCAAGATCGGCATCTGAATCTCCCCTGTGGTGCTCCTAATAGCACGCTCTCTAAATAGAGCTCCGGCCTCCATCATGTGAGAGAGAGGAACTCTCTGGTGGAAATCACGTACTCGACTCGATCGGGTATCCATCCTCAAAGCCGAGGTGGTCAAGTGTTCCCTGAATAGGGAATCCATGTGATGGTGTCATTTGTCGACAACTCCATTTGCATCTGGCGATGAGTGAAGCCCTCATTCTGAGGGACCTCGGCAAAATGGAATGATGCCATCGTCGTCCTCGTGGATAGGTATCTAAACCTAACACACTCACGGGGCCTTAAACATGGGAGCCTCTCATGGCCCAAAGCGCCCGACATGATGGCAAAACATCTGCTTATCGATAAACACTCTTAACCTATAAATGGGAAATGACAAGAGAAATACTCACCGGCGAGAAATGGGTAAAAGCCTAGCGAGCCTCGGTCGAACCACATGGCGCATCGCATGCCCGGAGGAAATAGGCAAAAGGTATAGGAGCCCCGATCATACTCTCAATACGGTCCACATCACGTGTGGCGTATTTGATCAAAGCGAAAGAAAGTAGTAGAAGAGTTATCTGCTATAAGCGACCTCTAAATGATCATCGGGAACAATCATGCGAAGAAGCGATCCACGATTACGACATCATCGGGCATGGGCTCACTCAAAAGCCTTTCATAGCATCTACGCTCAAAGGACTGAGCAGACGAGTCACGCCTTTGGCGCCTCATGCGGAACTCTAACAAGGATCGGCGGCGGTAGGGGTAATATTCGCCATGCGAGCCCTTGGCTCCCCTCAAACTCCATACACATGATAAATCGCCAATCCATGATACGTCATCATCACCTCGCAATCCGGTAGATGGGTGGTGAGTGCGATGAAACCATCGCTTTCGAGACAATGCCACGAGGTAACCCGGGGACAACGGCGGGGAAGGATGGAGAAGAATGCCCCGAATCCCGACTCTCATGCACTCTGGCTCTATAGTCGGGATGAAAGCGCTGATACATGGAGTGAATCTTGAACCGATTCCCTCGAAAGTGTGTAAAACCGGGAACACGCATGAAATGCGGATCAACATCAAAACCCTTTAATCCTCATTGATAGGAAAGAAGGAAGATCAAAGTCTAACGCCATACCTCGTTAGCATGCAAATACATCGATGGATGTACTGCTCAAATCACCCAATGACTCTGGGTTTGCCACTGAATACTGGGAGCTCCCTACGAGGACATGTATGCGGCGGGGAGGCGGGATCCTCAATCGGAATATCCTCCTCCTCGTCCTCGGCGTGTCACGCGTCTGCGGGGATTTGGGCGAATCACGGCCTCCACCAGCCAAGCGCAGGTTATATCTCGTGAGGAGAGGGGGCGAGGCACTTGAAGCCCTCCTCCGTATACGAGAAGTGGTCTCTGGGGGGCCTTTCGGTGATCCGGATCCATAATATCTGGACAACAAGTCTCAAATCACCTCGAGAAAGGGTGTGGTATTTCCTTACTGGAGCTTTCTAAAATGCATTTATGACTATATGCATGCATGCATTTACTTTAACATATCTGATAGAGTTAAAATGCATGACTACCCGATGCCTACATTTGGAAAAATTTTTGCCATAGTCCCCTTTGAAAATAGGACTATCCACATGCACATAGGCATGTCTAGGTGGCCATTCGATGTAGCTTTTTTGCCCCAAAGTCATATACATAATATATGCATTAAAAATCAAAATCATCATGCATAAGGTTAACCTCGATATAGGAGTACTTTGCCTTTCTACCTTTTGCTCATTGGACCTCAAATAGGACAAAAATAGCGAGCGAAAAAAGGTGCAATTTGGTATCTCAAAAGTCAAAATTTTTCACATCATTATATTCGACATGGTTTAATACTAACATTTACTATGTTGAATATTTTTTATCAAGTCATTTGTGCATACATAATCACTACTATGTGTTTAGATGCATTTCATGATATAACTCAAAATCAAGCGGATAAAAGCTGGAAAAAATACATGCATACGTTACGGGATAGTGTAGAACACTTATGCGGTGATGAAATTTGCGAGAAAATAGCGAACTTCGGCGGATCTGAAGGAGGCTCACGGATTTCTCTTAGCGCGACAAGTTGAAAATGACTTGTGAGACCAACTGCTTGGAATTTATCATCCGCGATTGGCGCGAGCTCACTCTACTGACTGAGCGGTGCACTGCTCTGGCACCTATATGGGTCCCACCCCTCGGCTCGGTCGATTCGAGTTGAAAAGGAGTTCTTACGGACTAGAAAGGTCGAATCGGGAATAAAAAATGCCCGCGATTGAGCAAAACAACATCTGATCTGGTCTTCTCGGATGAAACTTTGAGTCATACATCGCTCATTGGTAGTCACCGAACACGAGGTATACCACGCGATGATCTCATTTATTTACAAATCACATCCGTGATACCTTATGCGGGTCGATCTTGCCAACTCGGGTCGTTACCTAAAAAGTTCAAGCGTGACCCAAGCCAGAAGATCCCCAGCGTGATCCCCGCGGGGAGTTCTAGCGTGAGCTCACAATGGGGTTATCCGTTGTGATCACGTCGGGCGAAGATTAGCGACCTTGACATCATCATGATACACCGTTGAAGCAAACCAAGAGCGAGCCTGAAACCATCAGATGATCGTCATTGACACAAATCGGTGAGGTCGGCGACCTTGACATGAGCGTGAAGCAAACCCAGCGAGCGGATTCGATGACGTGAACCCGACGGCGATGGGTTACAGCGTTAAACCCGACATTTCAAATACATTCAAGCCGTTGACACACATATCGATGAAGGTCGAAGCGACCTTGGCGTTATCTCGGTAGATAGCGATTAAACC
Organism: Panax ginseng; assembly: GCA_020205605.1. Lineage (NCBI taxonomy): Eukaryota > Viridiplantae > Streptophyta > Magnoliopsida > Apiales > Araliaceae > Panax > Panax ginseng. Next base: position 19,991,473 of record CM035142.1, read on the forward strand.
TATCGAGCTCTAGAGCTATTCGAGGATTTCATGCTCGATTACTCATATTCCCGGCGGATCCCGGTGAAGTCTGCAATATGATGTTTCGTTGATTCCGCGTCGGTGAAGGTCAAGCAACCTTGACAATCTACCCGCGAGTATCGGTAGTTGATTCACACGTCGGTGAAGGTCAAGCGACCTTTGATTATATCCCCAGGATTTTTTTTGGTAGTTGATTCACATGTCGGTGAAGTACACGTCAGCGAAGGTCGGGCATCACGGCGGCATTTGTTGTTGGCGATAAATCAGCGAGAATCTTGACATATCTGGCGATACCAACCGGGAAAGGTCAGCGTTATCAAAGAGGATAGATGATGGAATATGTTATACACATCCTCAAGCGAGATCAAGCTTTATCCCCACGGATCTCTCTTACATAAGAGGTACATCTTGAGGATCAAGTCATTATCAAAACACGAGGAATTTGGTGATAACTCAACATCAACATCTATGATTCGGATTACACATCAAATCTGGTCATCATTGCCAATCCCAGTTGAAGCAACGAGGGCCGCCAATCATCCGACATGTTGGGCTACAACCCGTACACATGCATCATACATTTGCATCATGTTGCTACATATAGTACCATGTTTGTCTTGTTGCGTTTCAAGTGTCTAGGATTCTTTATCCTACCCATGCATCGCCATGCATGAGTATGATAAAGAGGGGCATCTGTGAACACTCAAAATTTTTGTACTCTCATTTATCATTTAACATTGCGGGAGGACATGATTCGTCTTTTAAGAGGAACCACGAAGACAATCCATATCCATCTGGGATACTACTAGGAAGTTGACATCAACCCGGAGCACACTCTGGGAGTAACAATTCAACCTCGGGATAAACCGAGGCATGCGAGATCAATCACGGAACACACAGGAGAAGGCCGATTAATCTAGGAGATAACCCCGAGGTATCGGTCTCGATCCCAACCATGGGAATAGCCACCAACCTTGGTGATAACCCCGAGGAATGCGGTTTGGCGATAACCCGAAAATGCTTGTTTCAAATCGACCGACTTCAATCTCGGCGCTCTGGCGAGATACTGTTTTGTACCAACCCGGCGATAACATCGGGAAGGCGAGCACACCTCAAAGATGACAATGAGGACCTTGACAAATTGCGGCGATCAATCTCGGTGAAGCACGAGCAGCGTCTGCTTTATCATTAATCCGTGATAATAACCGGTGAGGGCAACATCGTCATCTCATGACGCGATGCCATGCCCATCACGTCGTCTCAACATCTACTGCAGCGATGTCCCACAAGACTAACCAATCCGAGTGACTATTATGCGGGGTAGCGGATGAAGTTGAAGCTTGAAGGCCAGGAGGGCATCGTCCCATCTTGATGACTTCGTACAAACTCTAATCCCATGCCATCGTACAACTCGACGACAGCGGCGATCGAGAAATAGGTCTGTATACCTCAAGCGGATGCGGATTGCACTACTTAAAGTTGAGTGGACATTACGATTGCTGAGTGCGCGTCTTGAGAGACGACCCGAGGCAAAAACCGGGCCCACGGGTTGCCTCTGGTACACTACTGCTCGGCTAGCAGTACACATAACTAAATTCTCTATAAATAGAGGGCTTGGGGTGCCCATTTTGCAAGAAAAGCGGCGAGGAAGCCACACTTGATTTGCTCTGCACTCACCCCATGCGGTGTACTTTCTCATTTTAAACACTGTGAGCTCATATATAGCCTCTTTTGTACCTACAAAAGCCGGTGTTTACCACTCTAAAGATATAGAAGTCTTCTTTGGCGGTCATTTGTAAGCCTTCTCACACACTTTAGAGTCTTTCTCTTCATCTCTACACACCCTTCTTCACGTTGAGAGTCGTGTTTGCTTTTTTGCGGACTTTGGTCCAGTGGTTTCATTATATATATATATATATATATATATATATATATATATATATATATATATATATATATTGACTAACATTATCGAGTTATGCCTCGATTGAGCCTGAACTTGATGCAGGCGTTTATTTCTTTTATATATATATATATATATATATATATATATATATATATATATATATATATATATATATGTCGAACTTTGTTCGATGAGCCTGAACTTGATCAGGCGTGCGTTTATTTGCTTATATATATATATATATATATATATATATATATATATATATATATATATATATATATATATATATATATATGTGTAATGTCGAACTTTTTGTTGATGAGCCTGAACTTGATATATATATATATTTACTTATATATATATATATATATATATATATATATATATATATATATATATATATGGACTATATATTCGATGATATATATTTTTATATATATATATTTATATATATATATATATATATATATATATATATATTAGCGTGTGTGAGGACTACATTACGATGAGCACAGATTTTTATATATATGCGTTTTTATATATATATATATATATATATATATATATATATATATTGTCGAACTACATTCGATGAGCACAATTTTACATCGGTCGTTTATTTATTATATATATATATATATATATATATATATATATATATATATCCCACAGAGTTTACTTACGTGGTGGTTGATCGCTTTTCTGACTTTATTTACGTTTACGTCACACTTTGAGTTTACTTACGTGGCGGTTGATCGCTTTTCTGACTTTATTTACATTTTGTCACTTTGGAGTTTCCTTCGTGGCGGTTGGCCGTATTCTGACTTTATTTACGTTTTTGTCACTTTGGAGTTTCCTCAAGTGGCGGTTGATAACTTCTGACTTTATTTACATTTTGATCCCCATGGAGGTGCTTCGTGGTTGGTGATCATATATATATATATATATATATATTCTGACTTTATATATATATACACTTACTTTGCTTTCATACAAATTGCGGTATCTTGTGCTTTAGGAATCATGTGATCACAGATTGACCCTATTGGATCTAGATTCGGTTCCGTGATGGACATTTTAATTTATGGCGACTTGTAAATTATTACTGCGTTATGCGAATTTCCTCGGATGGTTTCCATACCCACGAGGAAATCGGCATTATTTTGTACATTATTTTTAAATGCGGATGCCTCGCATACGTAAAATAAAATCAATCAATAGAACACTTAATAAAATGGGAGTGTAAAAGGTCTCAATTCTACTATTGAGCATCGGGGTTTGAAAAACCTCTTTTATAAAACATCATTGCCATATCTTGCTTAAAATTGAATTTTACATAAATTCAAACCACTTGTATATATATATAAGTGTGACGAGGCCTCGCACTACTTCCAAATAATGACACATTGACCCCACACACACACACATTGGATAATAGTTTCTTGAAAAAAGCGGTCACGTAGTGGTAACACGGATGTCGAGGGGTGCCTAACACCTTCCCTCGCATAACCAAGTCCCCGGACCCTAATGAATCTCGGTTTCGCAGGCTTGGTTTAGCGATGTCACATCTTTGGGTCGATGTGCAAACCTTTTCTCGGTTGTGTTGGTACTGACCATTAATTTTTCTCAAAAATATATTTTTGAATATTATGGTGTGGATTTGATATAATGTTATAGTTGTGGGTATTATTTACAAATTTTGCAAAGTAAGCAAGTGGTTATATAATATTAGATTGGTGGGGAATATTACGTTTTAACGGGGAATATATTAAAATGCGCGACGACCAATCATTAGTGGACCCCCTGAGCGGAAGTATTGTCGTAGTTAGAAAATGACATAATTATCTTTTTATAAAAATAACGGCGAAAGTTTTTAGATTAAATTTGTTGAACTACCCGGTGGTAAAAAAATACGATAAATGGTTGCGTAGTAGCATGTCTGGCGTGGTTGCGTAGTAGCAGACGGTATTGATTATTGATGCTTACGTGAAGTCACTCGGTTATACTCAATTATTGCTACGATAATTCTTTGCATAATATCTCTCGTATTATTGATTCAATTATTGTCACGATATCATCTGCATAATATCTTATATTATTAAATCAATAATTGAGGCGACAAAGTTATTCATATTATTATTTGCAATATTGACAATGTCTAGAAAGTTACATCGAGGAGAGGTTTGGTCACTAATTGCTTGGCATGATAGGGAGAAATCCTTATCGGAAAGCCCCCTCTTTCACAGGAATGATCACGGTTGTTAAATATTGTGAGTTATAATATTAATGATGAATAAGTTCGTGTTGATTAAAGATGAAATTGATATTTCCATTGTGTTGGGATTATTAGTGTTAGTGGAAATCGACATCTATTTCGATAATAATGGATGTCGGAGGTTATATTGACCGATCGGGTAATTAATCGGATAAATGAGCAATTAATTGCTATTAATTCACATGCTTATAACTATTTGTTCACATGTGTGTACTATTGATTCACATGCATGTACTATTAGGGGAGGTGGTGCAAGATTGATAATACTTGCATGACTAAATTAAAAATGGAGGTATAGATGAAGGTCTTATCTTTGTAATTATTTTTTTCACATGATTATACTATTGATTCACATGATTGTACTATTGATTCACATGATGTACTATTAGGGGAGGTGGTGCAAGTTTGATAATACTTGCGAGGACTAAATTAAAAAAAAAGGAAAAGATGAAGGTATTATCTTGTAATATTTTGAGCCCCAAAAGCGTGCGATTATCGAAACTATGTTTTCCTATAAATAGAAGCTCATTCTTCTTTCATTCTCACCAATTCACTAAGACTCACAAGAGCAATTATAGAAAGAAGAAGCTATAGAGAGAGAAGCTTTAGAGAGAAAGTAGAGAGAATCTGCTGCTACCTCCTTTATTTCAGTATCCGGTCTTCTTACGAGGTAAGGGATATTATTTTTGTTCGGTATTCATAGGAATAATATTTTCTTCCATACTACGTAGTATGTGAGTAATATTATTTTAGTCTCGTATTCTGATTATACCCTCATTTTGTTAAAGTATTGCTTCTATACTCAAGTGAAATTAGTAGAATATCCTTGAAATTTTGCGCTTCATCTAGTATCGTTTCACAAGGATATTTTACGCACATTCTTGTTAAATTTTAAGCTTTTCATCTATGAGATCTTGTCCATGAGTAGTATTCATTTTTATGGTACTATTCATATACTATTCATTACTATTCATAAAAGTACTATTCATGGTACTATTCAAAAGTACTATTCATGAAGTACTTATTCACAAAGTATTATTCACAAAGTCTATTCACAAAGTACTATTCACGAAGTCTTATTCACGAAAGTAGTATTATTCATGTCTTACTATTCACAGGTATTATTCACATGGGAATTATTCATGACAAAAATTGATTTCTTTCTTTGTCAAATCATTTTTGATACAATATTATTCTTTGATTTTACTCCACAAAAGCGATATCATGTTGACAATTTGGACATTATTGAATTTTGGATAAATTAAGTTATAAATCTTTAAAAATTTATCCTTTGCTTTCTTTTAATTGAATTCTTATATCATTGTCATCATCCTCATTGCTTATATTGTGATAAAAGTCATATGTGGCTTACGTGCATAGATGTCTTTATTGATTGGTATGATTATGACCGGGGATTATTCGGTATAATCATGGTAGTAATATTACAAATGATGTGGTAAAAATCCTCATTGGCTGTAGTGCATTGATGGACGAGTTGTTGGTATGATTATGACCGAGGGATTATTTCGGTATAATCATGACCATTGATGATTACATGAATATCCTTGGCCGTAGTGCGGGGATGATTCGATGATGTGGTTTATTTATTAATTTGAGTCTCGTGATAAAATTGATGATAAACTTTTTAAATCATAGAAGATAGTAGATATCATGCTCTACTTGACTCTTTAATGGATTGTTTGTTTCTGCTTGAGTTAAACTTGATGTTTATTATATTTTATCGGTTTAACTTCTTTGAAGGCTAACGATAATTTATTACGCATTATCTTAGTCATAATATTTCTTCTTTGGGCTAGTTGAGCTCACCCTTTTGCTTTCATTGTTCTCTTGAGGAAATGAGAGCGTATTTGGGACTAGTCGGGGAGCGGGTGCCGGTCGGATGTTTGCATTAGTAGTCCTCCTTTATTCGGTGAAATAGTGTGATAATAATTGTAATGAGGACTTTATTTGAGTTTGGATACTCTCTCTACGAGACATTATCCGTTTGAAACTCTCGAAATTACGTTTTTTGTCGTCTTTGTATAAAAAGTTTGTATTTAAATTTTGTACCATGTATTTGGCGACTCAAGATGGGTGATGTATACCTATTTTGGGGGCGTCACGGTTGGTATCAAAGCTTAGGGATATGATCACTGGTGAGATGTGAGACAAAGAACTAGGAGGGAGGCGGGGAATTCCTTTAGCTAGTATGACCTACCTAAGTTTATTTGGTATTTAATTGGTCGGTCGGAGTATAGGGATAATATGTGACATGTCAATTAACCCTTGTTTTGTGGCGATATTTGAAAATGGCATCAGAAAATGTTGAGATAAGCAATGAAGCACATGAGCAGATTGTTGAGTCACTGCGATCGATACCGAGGATAATGTGCATCGGGATGGCAATAATCCTCGAAAACAACAACAACGTTGACCAAATGATGAGCGATGGGATGTTAGGAGGCTTTATGCAATTCATGCAACATCGGTGAGCGACTCTATTCAAAATACGGTGGAAACACTTTGGCAACTCTCGGACGGTCCGCTTAAGCAGTTCGAGGCTGGGACCACGGAGTTTATTGGAAGCAAAACCACTTAAAGGCGGAGCGTGGATAAAGTAGATCACCAAGATATTTGATGTCTTGGGATGCTCGAGAGAAAAAGGTTCCCTTTGCCACCTTTATGTTGAGAGAGGCGATTCTTGGTGGGAATCGGTAAAAGCGTACTCAACTGCCTTGCCTTGAAGATGTCTTGGGAGAAATTCAAGAGCATCAAGCGACAAGTACTTTCGAAAGTATTCGTCACATGAAGGAGGTAGAGTTCATCAAATTTGGAGCAGAACAATATGGTAGTGTCGCGATCTGAAGCTAAGTTTCCGAGTTGTCGGTTTGCGTCCCACTTGGTTGATAATGAGGAGAGAATGCGTGGCGGATGTTTCTAAGAGGTTTGAAACACGAGATCGTCGATACTTAATTTCTCAAAGCTGTGTTTGTATTGAGATGTTGTAAATAGGGCTCGATTATTGGGCGCGATAATGAGTCAACCCGAGAGAGAAGCGGTGAGCAAAATGATAATACCGGTGGTAGCGATCATTGAAGCGGTGACAACAAGCGTGGAGGAATCAACATGCGAAATGGTAACCGCCGGTGGTAATCATGGCCAAGATAATAGAAGTGGAAATTTCAAGAAGAGGAGATTCAATAATGATGGAAAGGCGTCATCTTTTTTTTTTGTTGTTAAGGAAGGAGAGCGACGTCGATCGTATGTTACAAATCACGGAGGGAGGGACATATCGGTCAAACTATGCGCTGACAATCAAAGCGTGTTATAATTGTGGAAGAGAAGGTCACCTTGCCCGATTTTTTGTGTGCATAGAAGTCAAGTCCAATTTGGGATGGAGGCATCAAAGGCCGTCCAGACAAGACAAAAGCCGGTAGTTCGAGGGAGGCGTTTGTCGTAACCTCCCAAAAAGCGAGGAATCGAAGCGAGGTGATCACGGGTAAGCTAATCATAAACTCTAGCGAAGTCTATACCTTATTTGATACGGTTCTACCCATTTTTTTTCTCTCTACTTGCGCTCAGCGTTTAAATTTGACTCAGGAGAAATTAGACTTTGACTTATCTGTTGAAACTCAGTTGGGAGAAACCTTCATTACATCCTTTGTTTATAAGTCTTGTTTGATTCAAAATCGGTAGCACTGCACGTTACTGTCGATCTTATCTCCTTAAAAATACTTGCATTTGGCGTGATTTTAGGGATTGATTGGTTAACTACTCATCATGCTAAAATTGATTGATTTTTCGTAAGGTTGTTAGCTTTCATATTCTAATCAACCTATTATCTTGAATTCAAGCGACCAAACCATTAAAATCAATCACGGTCATCTCAAGCCATAAAGCTATTCGTTTATTGAAAAGCGGATGTCAAGCTTTCTTAGCTCATATCACTGATTTAAACAAAAATCGTCGATTTGAATGATATTTCTATTGTTAATAAATTTCTGGCGTATTCCCAGAAGAACTTCTGGCCTACCCCCGGGCGTGAAATCGAGTTTGGTATCGACCTTGAACACGGTACAAAACCCATTTCAAAGCCCCATATCGAATGGCTCTATTGAACTTGAGGAGTTAAAAACCCAGCTACGAGGAATTGTTAGACATCGGTTTCATTCGACCTAATCGTCTCTTTGGGTGCTCTATTACTATTCGTGAAGAAGAAAGATGGAAGTATCGACTTTGTATTGATTATCGGGAGTTGAATCATGTCACCATCAAAAATAGGTACCCGTTGCCTCGCATTGATGACTGTTTGACCCGATTGCAAGGCGCAAATTCTTTTCAAAGATCGATCTTAGATTACGGATATCATCGATTGAAGATTAAAAGCTGATGACATTCAAAGGCGCTTTCGAGAACTCGATGCGGGCATTCTGAATTCCTAGTCATGTCTTTTGGATTGACTAATGCTCTCTTTGCCTTCATGGATATGATGAGCCAAGTATTGAGGAATATTTGGATCACTTTGTGGTCGTCTTTATTGATGACATCCTCATTTACTCCAAAAGCCGTGAAGATCATGAGCAACACTTGAAATTTGATACTCCAAAAGCCGTGAAAACAAGTTATATGCCAAGTTGAAGAAATCGAGTTACGGCTTGAGGAAGTAGCATTCCTTGGGCGCGTGATATCAAATCATGGAATATCATTGACGGCAAAGATTGAAGCAATTCAAAATTTGGGAGCAACCTAAGTCGATAATAGAAATCGTAGCTTTCTCGGCTTAATTTGGTTATTATCGGAGATTCGTAGAAGGGTTTTCTCGAATCACTACTCCATTAACTTTCGGTGACTCGGAAAGATACAAAAATTCGGTTGGGGCGAGGAATGTGAGAAGAGTTTTCAAGAACTCGAGAGGAGACTCATTTTATTTTTGTTACGACAATACCATCGGCTCGGAGGAGGATTTGTCATCTCTGGTGATGCTTTGAGGCAAAGGGTTAGGATGTGTTCTCATGCAACATGGGAAAGTCATAGCCTATGCCTCACGACAACTCAAAAGAATATGAGAGGAATTATCCTACTCATGATCTAGAGTTAGCATTTATCGTTTTTTAAGCTTAAGATTTGGAGGCATTACGTATGGAGAGAAGGTGGAGATCTATACGGATCATAAAAGCCTCAAATATTTCTTCACTCAAAAGGAACTCAACATGCGGCAATGGCGATGGCTTGAGCTATTGAAAGATTACGATCATACCATTGATACCATCTGGAAAAGCGAGCGTAGTAGGTGGCGCATTGAGTAGAAGATCATATCTTGGTGCTGAGTGCGATATTGTCGTATAAAGGCCCATTTTGTATGACTTACAAAGGATGGAGATAGAGTTAAAGACTCGAGGGACCCATGTGATGATGGCGAATATCTGAGTAGAAACCAGACTTTAATCGATAAAGTTAAAAATTTGCTCAAGCTCTGGACACTGGGTGCGTCGTATGAGGAAGAAAGTGCAAGAAGGTGCTTTATTAGGAAGCAAGAATCGATGAAGAAGGAATACTTGAGTCGACTCCGGACTTTGTGTTCTAACGATTACGACTTGAAGTATAAAATCATGATGGGGGCGCACAACACACCGTTTGCAATCCATCACAGGAGTACCAAAATGTATCGTGATCTTGACATACATTTTGGTGGAGCAATATGAGAGAGAGAGATAGCGGGGTTTATCTCAAGGTGTCTAACTTGTCAGCGAGTCAAGGCGAGACATCAAGTGCCAAAAGGTCCATTGCAACCACTTGAAATTCTAGAATGGAAGTGGGAGCACATTACCATGGATTTTATTCTTTGGTCTTCCCAAAGGTTTCTCAAGGCATAGATGCGATTTGGGTCATTGTTGATAGATTGACCAAGTCTGCTCATTTCTTACCAAATCGAGAAACTTATACACTTGAGCGTCTTGCTCGTATGTACATAAGCGAGATTGTAAGATTGCATGGTATGCGGTATCCATAGTTTACGATCGAGACCCAAGATTCACTTCACGATTTTGGGTTAGTTTGCAAAAAGCTATGGAGCGCAGATCTGATTTAGTTTGGCATATCATCCTCAAGCAGAGCGCGAGGCGATCGGAGAGGACTATTCAAACTCTTGAAGATTTATTAAGACTCTGTGTCCTTGACTTCAAAGGAAGTTGGGACAAGTTCTTACCATTGGTGGAGTTTTCTACAACAACGGTTATCAAGCAAGTATTGGCATGGCTCCATTTGAGGCGTTGTATGGAAGAAAAAGTGTCGTTCTCGGTATCTTTGGGATGAGGTGGGTGAAACAGCGTTGTTGGGGCCGGGAGTTGATGCGTATGACTACGGAAAAGATTCAAGCGATCGAACAGACGTATAAAAACCTCACAAGATCGACAAAAGAGTTATGTTGATCTTCATCGAAAGGGCGTGGAATTCAATATTGGAGATCATGTGTTGTTACGTGTTGCTCCATGGAAAGGAATTCTGAGATTTGGAAAGAGAGGAAAGCTCGATCCTCGATTCATTGGCCCATTTTAATCCTCGATCGAGTAGGAGCTGTGGCCTATAGACTCGCACTACCTTGAAGTATGTCTCGTGTTCATAACGTTTTTCACATATCTATATTACGTAAATATGTGAAAGACCCGAACCACATTATTGAATTAGAGCCAGGACGAGATAGCGGAAGATTTAGCGTATGAAGAGGTACTGTTAAAATCTTGGATAAGAAGGATCATATTCTACGCTCGAGGTTATACCTCAAGTCGAAAGTTTTGTGGAGAAACCACGATGTTGAGGAAATGACACGGGAGTTAGAATCTGAAATGAAGTCAAGTATCCTCACCTCTTGACATACCAGTCGCACCCTAATTTTGAGGATGAAATTTCATAAGAAGGGAGGTTGTAAGACCCTGACTTTTATGAATAAAGATTAATTTTTCTCGAAATATATTTTTTGAATATTATGGTGTGGATTTGATATAATGTTATAGTTGTGGGTATTATTTACAAATTTTGCAAAGTAAGCAAGTGGTTATATAATATTTGATTGGTGGGGAATATTTCGTTTTAACGAGGGAATATTAAATGCGACGACACAATCATTAGTGGACCCCCTAGCGGAAGTATTGTCGTAGTTAGAAAATGACAGAATTATCTTTTTATAAAAATAACGGTGAAAGTTTTTTAGTTAAAGCTGTTGAACTACCGGTGGTAAAAAATGCGATGTCTGGCGTGGTTGCGTAGTAGTAGCTTACACGGTATTGATTATTGATCTTACGTGAGAAGTCACTCGGTTATACTCAATTATTGCTACAGTAATTGCGTTGCATAATATCTCTCATATTATTGATTCAATTATTGTCACAGTATCATCTGCATAATATCTTATATTATTAAATCAATAATTGAGGCGACAAAGTTATTCATATTATTATTTGCAATATTGATGATGTACAGAAAGTTACATCGAGGAGAGGTTTGGTCACCTAATTTGCGCTTGATAGGAGAAATCCTTATCGAAAAGCCCCCCTCTTTCACAGGAATGATCGGTTGTTAAATATTGTGAGTTATAATATTAATGATGAATAAGTTCGTGTTGATTAAAGATGAAATTGATATTTCCATTGTGTTGGGATTATTAGTGTTAGTGGAAATCGACATCTATTTTCGATAATAATGGATGTACGGAGGTTATATTGACCGATCGGGTAATTAATCGGATAAATGAGCAATTAATTGCTATTAATTCACACATCTTATAACTATTTGTTCACATGTGTGTACTATTGATTCACATGCATGTACTATTAGGGGAGGTGGTGCAAGATTGATAATACTTGCATGACTAAATTAAAAATGGAGGTATAGATGAAGGTCTTATCTTTGTAATTATTTTTTTTCACATGATTGTACTATTGATTCACATGATTGTACTATTGATTCACATGATGTACTATTAGGGGGGGAGGTGGTGCAAGTTTGATAATACTTGCGGGACTAAATTAAAAATGAAAGAAAAGATGAAGGTATTATCTTTGTAATATTTGAGCCCCAAAAGCGTGCGATTATCGAAACTATGTTTTCTATAAATAGAAGCTCATTCTTCTTTCATTCTCACCAATTCACTAAGACTCACAAGAGCAATTATAGAAAGAAGCTAGAGAGAAGCTTTAGAGAGAAAGAAGAAAGTACGCTACCTCTTTATTCGATATCCGGTCTTCTTACGAGGTAAGGGATATTATTTTTTTCGGTATTCATAGGAATAATATTTTCTTCCATACTCTGTAGTATGTGAGTAATATTATTTAAGTCTCGTATTCTGATTATACCCTCATTTTGTTAAAGTATTGCTTCTATACTCAAGTGAAATTAGTAGAATATCCTTGAAATTTGCGCTTCATCTAGTATCGTTTCACAAGGATATTTTTTACGCACATTCTTATTAAATTTTAAGCTTTTTCATCTTAGAATCTTGTCCATGAGTAGTATTCATTTTTATGGTACTATTCACAAAAGTATTATTCATGGGTACTATTCACAAAGTACTATTCAAAGTACTATTATTACTATTCTATTCAAAGTACTATTCATTCAAAGTACTATTCAAAGTCTTATTCTAGGAAGTACTATTCACGGGGTACTATTCATTCGGGTCTTATTATTCACGGGAGAATTATTCATGACAAAAATTGATTTCTTTCTTTGTCAAATCATTTTTGATACAATATTATTCTTGAATTTTACTCCACAAAGCGATTATCATGTTGACAATTTGGACATTATTGAATTACGGATAAATTAAGTTATAAATCTTTAAAAATTTATCCTTTGCTTTCTTTTAATTGAATTCTTATATCATTCATCATCATCCTCATGCTTATATTGTGATAAAAAAGTCATACATGTGGCTTACGTGCATAGATGTTATTATTGATTGGTATGATTATGACCGGGGATTATTCGGTATAATCATGTAGTAGTAATATTACAAATGATGTGGTAAAAATCCTCATTGGCTTTATAGTGCATTGATGGGCGGTTGTTGGTATGATTATGACCGAGGATTATTCGGTATAATCATGACCATTGATGATTACATGAATATCCTTGGGCGTAGTGCGGGGATGATTCGATGATGTGGTTTATTTATTAAGTTGAGTCTCGGTGATAAAATTGATGATAAACTTTTAAATCATAGAAGATAGTAGATATCATGCTCTCTTGACTCTTCTAATGGATTGCTTGTTCATTGTGATTAAACTTGATGTTTATTATATTTTATCGGTTTAACTTTGTTGAAGGCTAACGATAATTTATTACGCATTATCTTAGTCATAATATTTCTTCTTTGGGCTAGTTGAGCTCACCCTTTTGCTTTCATTGTTCTCTTGAGGAAATGAGAGCGTAAATTTGGGACTAGTCGGGGAGCGGGTGATGGTCGGATGTTTGCATTAGTAGTCTCTCTTTATTCGGTGAAATAGTGTGATAATAATTGTAATGAGGACTTTATTTGAGTTTGGATACTCTCTACGAGACATTATCCGTTTTGAAACTCTCTGAAAGCTACGTTTTGTCGTCTTGTATAAAAAAAGTTTATTTAAATTTTTGTACCATGTATTTGGCGACTCAAGATGGGTGATGTATACCTATTTTGATTACTCATCTCTCCTCCTAGTTCTAATCTCGGATCTCCACGGAGATCATATCCCTAAGCTCTGACACCAAATGTGACTCCCCCAAAATAGGTATACACAACCCATTCTGAGTCTCCAGATACACGGTACAGAATTCAAATACAAACTTCATTTATACAACTGTTGAACTGTCGTGCAAAATACGATAACACATAAGTTGTGAGTTTTAATACAATATTATCTCGTAGACAGCATCCAAACTCAAATTATTACAATGCCATATAAAATACAATAGCAAATATTTCAAGACCCCAAAGAAGAACGAGAAGATTACTATTATGTTCATTTTAATGAGGTGCACTTTTGACGCTTTCAAAGTTGGGTTCTCATCACCCTATTGTTGTTCACCAAAATCAATTATTAAGTGACGTATAATATACGACACACCCATCTTAGGTCCTCAATATAATTATATGTTGTTTTATAATGTATTGAGAAACTTCCATAGTCTCGGACCATCACATTATTCCCCTGTTATCCCCGTTCGACCCAGCTACATTCTTAATACCTGAAAGGAATTGTGAAGCAAAAGGGTGAGCACAAATAGCCTAGTAAAGAATATTATGACTAAGATAATATAGAACAAATTATCCTTAGTCCTCAACAGGGAAAAGTCTGATAGAATACAATAGACAACAAGTTTTAGATCAACAACTGCAGCGGAAACAGCAATCCATTAGAAGAGTCAAGTAGAACATAATGTCTACTATCTCCTCTAAATTAAAAGTCCATTGTTAATATTTCATTCATGTAATACTCATCAACAGTTATTTGTTGTACCTAAGACAAAGAGAACTCGCATCACCTGTTTTCACCTGAACCACCAAAGATTATAGTTAAATTCAAAATTCATATTTATAATCAAGTAAATCAACACTTCATCTTTGCACTACGAGCTAAAGACATACAACTGTAAAACCAATAAGCAACAGTCTATCTTTGCACGTAAGCCAAAGATATTCAACTGTAAAACCAATAATCAACAATCCATCTATGCACGTAAGCCAAAGATATACAACTGTAAAACCAATAATCAACAATCCATCTTTGCACGTAAGCCAAAGAGGATTTTTACCACATCATTTATCTGTAAAATAAATAATCCACATCACTGAATTATTCATGCACTACGGGCCAATGATATTCATTAGTATCGCATCCATGAATTATCCATGCACTACTGGCCAAGTATATTCATTATTATCACATCCACAAATTATCCATGCACTACGGGCCAAGGATATTCGTTAGTATCACTAATGGTCATGATCATGTCAAACAACAATTCATCTTTGCACCCTTGGCCGAAGAGAACCCATGGTCATGATCATACCAAACAACTGTCCATCAATGCACTACAAGCCAATGAGGACATTCGTTATTATCACATCCATGAATTATTCATGCACTACGGGCCAAGGATATTCGTTATTATCACCAGTGGTCATGATCATGTCAAACAACAATTCATTTTTGCACCCTTAGCCGAAGAGAACCCATAGTCATGATCATACCAAATAATTGTCCATCAATGCACTACGGGCCAATGAGGACTTTTACCACATCATTTGTAACATTACTGGTCATGATTATACCGATACAAAATTCCTGGTCATAATCATACCAACAACTGTCCATCAATGCACTACGGGCCAATAAGGACTTTAATCACAATATAAGCATGAGGATGATGACAATGATAAAAGAATTCAATTAAATGAGAGCAAGGATAAATTTTAAAGATTTATAATTTAATTTATCCAGAGTTCAAGAATGTCCAAATTGTCAACATGATACTGCTTTGTAGAGTAAAATTTAAGAATAATATTCACGTATCAAAAATAATTTGGACAGAAAATAATCAATTTTTTATCGTGAATAGTACCCCATGAATAGTTGCGTACGTATGAATAGTGTCGTACGTATGAATAGTACCCATGAATAGTACTTCGACATAAAAAGATTAAAATTTAACAAGAATGTTCAGAAAAATATCCTTGTGAAACGATACTAGATGAAGTGCAAATTTCAAGGATATTCTACTAATTTCAAGGAGTATAGAAGCAATATTTTATCAACATGAGTGTAGAATTAGGAATACGAAACGAAATAATATTACTTAAATACTACAGAGTATGAAAGAAAATATTATTTCTTACGAGTATTAAACAAAAATAATATCCCTTACAACTTTTGAACGAAAATAATATTCCTTACAAATATTAAACGAAGATAATATTCCTTACGAATATTGAACGAAAATAATATTCCTTACGAATATTGAACAAAAATAAAATTCCTTACGAATAAGAAAAATAATATCGTAAGCGAATATGAAATAAATAATACCCTTTACTTTAAAAATGACATCCCTTACCTTAAAAAGAGAGTACTTCTGACTGGTATAGCGGATATATTCTTGAAGAAAACTTTCACTATTTTCTACACTCAAAGCTTCCTTAAACTCAAAAGAAATACGCTCAATTTTATAGAAGAATAATTCTCTGATTCTGGTGTGTTTTTCTTTTCTAAAATGAGCATCCTATTTATAGGAGAATGGCTGGGCACTATTTGGATGCACAATAAAGGAAAAGTCACGGACGCGCACCGGCTGATTTCACGTGAAATTTTTTTATTTTACTATGCAGCACTATGCAATAAAATATTCTAATAAAACGAAAATTTTTAAATAAAATATAATATATTCTATTTATAATCTAATAAAATGAATAACTTTATAAAAGTATTATGTTATATATATATATATATATATATATATATATATATATATATTATCACACTCATAACACACTATTTTGAAAAATGAGCAAGTAAGGGTCCATATAATAAGTCAAATTACAACAAATATTTCATAAAAAATCCTCTATTTATCTCAATTCACTTGGCTTCACAAAACACATTTTAAATAACATTTATTCATCATTACTATTATAACTCGCAATATTAACAACTAGATCATTTTCAGGAAAGAGAGGGCTTTTCGATAAAGACTTCTCCTTATTGGTGCACAATTAGGTGACCAAACTCATTTCCTCGACAAAACTTTCTAGACATTATCAATAATGCAAATAATAATATGAATAACTTTGTCGCCTCAATTATTGATTTAATAATATAAAATATTGTGCAGATGATACTGTGACAATAATTGAATAAAACTGAGTGACTTCTCACGTAAGCATCAATAATCAAATATACTGTACAATATCGTGTGCTACTATGCAACCACGCGTATTACTGTACTTTTATCACCGGGTATTTCAACAGTTAACTGTAAAAGTTTTGCCGTTATTTTTATAAAAAGTTATTTATGTCGCTTTCTAAATCCGATAGTTATTCCATTGTGGGGTCCACTAATGATTGTGTCGTCGTACGGATATTCCTCGATAAAAAGAATATTCCCCGACCAAACGAATATTTTATGACAACTTGTTTACTTTGTAAAATTTTCATATATCACCCTTAACTTTAACCTTTTTATCAATTTAACCATTTACTAAATAGAATAATAATTATAAGAAAATTGAATATTTTCATTTCATAAAATTCGGAGTCTTACAATATATAACTGTTTTATCTGCTTTCATAATGTAGATATTTGTTCATTCAGTCTGCAGGCAAGATTTGCCTAAATATGACTATTTCTCACTTTAACCGGTTTGTGGTGACTAAACTGGAACCGTTGAAGCTGGAATAGTTTAGATTTACTCAAATCTAGTTCTTTTTCTAACTTTTGCACATATTGCTTCCTCATGTGAGCCTAGGAATCATGTGATCACAGATTCAGTTTCTGAATCTAGATTCGGTTCCCGTGATGGACATTTTCAGCTGCAACCATCTTATAAATTATCTACGGTGAACATCCTTAGATGACTCTCATGCCCACGAGGAGTTCGGCACTGCTATGTATCTTATTTTCTCGAATATGCTTCGCATCTCAAAAATAAAAACAAACAAGCCGAACACATAATAAAATGAAAGTATCAAATGCCTCGATTACTATTGAGCACAAAAGTTTGAAAAACTTGTTCTACAAAACATCACTGTTATATCTTGTTAAAATTGAACTTTTATACAAAAGTCAAACCCTTTGTATATAGGTGCAAACGAAGCATAGCACTACGTCCAAACAATTGCACATAGACCTAGCCCACACACACATAAACAGATAAAAGTTTTTTCTTAATAAAAAGTGACGATAACCGTGTTTTCACGAAAGTCGGGGGGTGTCTAACACATTCCCTCCGCTTAATCAAGCCCCCAGACCCCCAACGAATTTCGATTTTCCAGACCAGTTAAACAGTGTCACATCACTAGGTCTTTGTACAAACCTTTTCTCGATTGAATTGGTGCAACCATTTAAAAATAATCAACTGGCGACTCTTACAGTCAAATCGTCGACATATACATGTCGAACATTTTCAAACTTGTTTTTTTAAACAAATTTTACCTAAAATGAGAACACCAAAAGACAACAGAAAGGGATAAATAAAAATTCTGACACCGACAATAATGTATAATTCATTATAAAAAGAACTCTAATAAAAAATTAGCATTTTTTTTATGAGTTATATAAAGTGGAGAAAAAAATAGATGGAGATTTATGGGGAAAAATTAAAAATTCTTTGTTTGCGAGTTTTTTAAGGAGAAAAAAAAAAGAGAGAAGGAGATATATTTTAAACAAATTTTATGTCAATAATTTTCTCCCAAACTTTTGGGAGAAAATTTATTGAGCACCTAAACGATACATACTAAAGATATTCTTATAATAGTTGTCAAACGTAATCTCATGAAAGTAAAATGGTAATTTACTCTTTTAAATCAAAATTTACTTCTAAATCTCTCTCAACTCATAAATTTTAAATTCTCTTTCCTCTCCAAACTCACACACATTGTAAAGAGAATAAAATAGAGAAGGGAAAAGGGATAAATAACGTTTTGATCATTGTACTGGAGTCCAGTTTTCATTATGATTACTGAATTTTTTTTATTACAATCGAATAACTGTACTTTCAAAAACTTACAAAATGGTCATTCGGTCAGATTTTTTAGTCAAAAAAGCGTTAAGAATCTTGTTGTGTAAGTTGACTCGACTTTTTTGCATCGTGAACATGAGAAAATACAAAGATGATGATTATTATAGCACAAATGACCAAAACTATTAACTACTTCACCTAAACAATTTCAAAACTAATAATAATAATTTCAAAATAATAATAATAATAATAGTAATAATTTTAAAATTCTAATTTTAAAAAAAATCATTAATTTTAAAGTCTTTTTTAAAAAAAAAAGTTGTTTTAAAAAAAATCTGTTTTTTAAAATTCAATTTTTAAAAAAGTCTGTTTTTTTTAAAAACGTTAATTTTTTTTAATCGAACTAATATTTTTTCAAAAAGTTTATTTTTTAAAAAAAACGTTAATTTTTTAAACCAAACTAATATTTTTTAAAAAGTCTGCTTTTTTAAAAATTTTAAATTTAAAAAAGCGTTACTTTTTCAAAAAATGTAAATTTTAATTTTTTTAAAAACGTTAATTTTTTTTAAACTGAACTAATATTTTTAAAAAATTCTTAAATTTAAAAACATTAATTTTAAAAATTTTAAAAGCGTTAATTTTAAAAATTTTAAAACGTTAATTTTTAAAAATTTTAAAACTTTACTTTTCTAAATATTTAAAAAACGTTAATTTTCTAAAAAAATTTTAAAAACGTTACTTTTCTAAAAAAAATTTAAAAACGTTACTTTTCTAAAAAAATTTAAAAAACGTTAAATTTCTAAAAAAATTTAAAAAGCGTTAATTTTCAAAAAATGTAAAATTTTCTGTTTTTATAAACATTAACGTTTTTAAAAAAACAGACTTTTTAAAAAATATTATTCAGTTAAAAAATATTAACGTCTTTTAAAAATTAAAAAAATTCTATTTTATAAAAAATAACGTTTTTTAAAAAACAGACTTTAAAAAAAAATTGAATTTTAAAAACAAATTTATTTTAAAAACAATTTTTTTAAAAAAAGACTTAAAATTAACAGATTTTTTCAAAAATAGAATTTTAAAATTATTACTATTAATAGTATTTTTTATTATTATTATTATTATTATTTTGAAATTATTAGTATTATTATTATTATTAGTTTTGGAATTGTTTAGGTGAAATAGTTAATAGTTTTAGTCATTTGTGCTATAATAATCCACCTGCTTGTCTTTTCTGTGTTCCACGTAAGCAAAAAAGTCAAGTCAACTTCTTGCAGATCAAGATTCTAACGCTTTTTTGGACGAAAAATCGGACGGAATATTGACCATTTTGTAATTTGAAAGACAGCTTATTCGATTGTAATAAAAAAGTTTCGCAGAACTACAATGAAAATCGGATCGTCTGATAACGACCAAAACGTTATTTATCCCGAAGGGAAAATTAAATTTTGCAACTTCACGAACATCGTATATCTAATACAAAATTAAGCTCATAAAATTGCTTTGGAAAATTCTTTGGTAATTTTTCTGACAACAAATTAACAGTAATATACAGCAATAGCCGAGTCCATTTGTAAATAATAATCAGTAAATAAGAAACATGCAACTTGTAGAAATGCTGTCATGAATAATACTACCAGCTAAGATATTTCCAATATTGGATGTTAGGAAAGGAAAACTAGATTGCATATCAAAAATCGGAGTCCATTTGCAATCTCTGGGTGGAGTCTGAATCGATCATTTTCCGAGATTCTTCCCACAATTGGTTTTCAATCCCCAACTTTCTGAGCTCCACAAGACCACGCTCAACTGTCACATGGCGTAACATATTAAAATTTTGAGCAGAATAATGAGAGAGAGATCAACAAATAAATAAACTACACCATAGAGGAAATTAATGTAACAAAGTACAAAATTACTTTTTTCCACTTGGTTACAATTATAGGATCGTTAATACATTTAGAAAATGTTTAAATACCCTTTAAACCTTTCAAGTTTTTTCTTTTCTTTTCGCAATTTAGAACTTAAACCCCAATATTTCAATTTTAAGAGATAGAACCTCGATATCTCTAAATTTCTCTGAATAAAACCTACAAGCCACCACCGTATAGTAATTGATTAGAGTGAGAGTATTTTGAGTACAAATATCTTTGGAAGCACAAAAAATTGTATGCACATGATTAGTGTCCTTCAAAAAAAATCGGAGCCAATATAAATGTTATATCCTCTTAAAAGACTAAACTGCCATTTCATTTCGAGTCATGTGACTTTTTCAGGCAAGAAATGTTAAATCTGGTGGCTAGAATATTTTATTATATAGAAATTCAGGGACATTAAGGTTCAATATCTTAAAATTGTAACATTAAAAAGATCATGTTCCAGAATATGGAATACTTTAAAAGGTTTAAAGTGTATTTAAGCCTTAAGAAAAGTAGAAACAAATAAGTGTATTATACAAGATTAACTGCATCTGTGACTATGGGAAGGAAGAGAAAAATGTAGTACCATTAACTGCATCGTGCCAGGTTGGTGGTTGAGTGCTTTGATTGATCCAGAACTGTACTCGCTCCTCTGCAATTTCCGGTTCTAACCCATGATTTTTCACTCTTCTCCAAAAATATGCAAGCCAAGCCTGCAAGGCATACAATCAAGCATCTATATAGCTGATTCAATCTATAACATTAATGTAAAGATATTCTTGAAGTCTTCTCTTTTTTCATGTTAAGTCCATACAAGAAGTCTTTTGGATACTTAAAACATTTAAGAGTTATAAGAAGAAAAAATTAAGCGCAATTAAGATGAACACGCCGAAAGGAAAAATATTTTGGGACCTAAGCCTATTGGAAACCCAAACTATATAAGGACAACAAAAATCTGCTGCCTAGAGGCTAAACTAAATCAGTGACAATATAGTAGTAAAAGGAAATATGCATTTCCTGCCAGGTAATTATCATTATTAGTTTTTGCAAAAAAAAGATTATCCGGTTTAATAAAACTTGAAAGAGTGTAACTGAATATGGTGAAATTAAACAAAAAGAATAAGGTATAAAAGGGAACAAAAATTGCTTTTCAATGTATGCACATAGTATAATATTTTTTTTCAAAGAAACACGTATAATATTTCATCTCACTTCCCTTATCTCTCCCTTATCCTAAAATTATAATTTCTACTTTGACAATTTTGGGGTAAATTTCAGATGACCACATGAGGTTTACACGTTTTTGCACATTGTTATCTAAGTTTCAAAATTCTACACATAAACAACTATAGTTTTGAGGCAAGGTGCAACAAAATCTTTTGTCTTGATTCCATTAGACAATAAACGAAAAGACTATTATGCCCTTCTTTAATTTTCTCCTTCTTTGTATCCTACTTGATCACACACTAGCTCAATTTCAAATGTCACTGCTCTTCTTTTAAACTGCATGACCTTCATAACAAAGTATTACCAACTTATACTGAACTTGACTTCCTTTATGTTAAATGTTTCCCTAACAAATTAAATTTGTATTGTCAGGATTAAAACAATATAGACCGAGAGAGGAGTAATTTGACTCCTTCACATCTAAATCATGAATATTTGAAATCCATATTATGCAATTGCTTATATGAAAAAAGAAAAAATGTTTCAAAATCTCATATCAAGGACTAAGAGGCTATTTGATAAAATTGAATGAAACAATTCTGAATGTTTAAGCAATCTGAATTAGCTGAATGAAACAGAATTTTAAATGCTCAATGAAAAAGTTGTTTGATAATTGATATGTATGATACATCTGATTAACAATTTTTTATTATTTTATCCCTCTAAACTATGTTGAACAAGTATACAAGTATGAACGAAGTAAAAAATAAGTTTAATATAATATTTATTATGCATATTTTAATAATTCAAACAAATTGGATTGAATATTTTTTTTTTATTCATCAAATTTTATTTCTTATATACAACGAAAATCCCAAAGCCCAAAATTTCTCCTGTGCGGCTACAGGACTTCTCTCTCCACTGACCTTATCATTTCTCCCCTACTCCTTGAACTTCATATCACAAACTCAATCAACAAACCCAAAACATAAAAATCCAAATCAATGGAGTCAAAGCAATTTGAATCAACGGAGTCCAAGAAAGCAAATTGGGGAGGATTCTGGTGACCATTTTGTGGGTTTTCCGGAGTTGCTGATGCCAATTGATAATGAATTGGCGGATGATGATGTCGAAAAAGGTAGTAAAGAGAGAGAAGAAATACATTTTCATTAGTGCTCTGGTAAAGAGGGAGAATGAATACCCACCAGTGTGAAGATGATGGATTATATTCGGACATTACAAGTAATTATCTTTATTAGGAGGGGCATGCAAGTAAAATGTTATTCAGTCAAGCAGCTGACCGAATCAGCCAAATAAATCAGCCTTATTCGGTTAGACTGTTTCAACCATAATCAAATCTATATTTATCCAAACAAACAGCCTTAATGGCTGACCGAATCAGATATGAGGCCATTCAGACCTATTAAGCTCGTATCAAACAAACCCTAACTTGGTATGAGAAACTGGACTGAAACCCTAAAAAAATAAATGAGGGACAATTGAGTGAAAGTATTCGAGTACATTAATCCAAAGAAAATTTTCCATCTATAAGTAGTAGAACATATCTAGGTTTCATGATCTCACCATACCTGCTTAAAAAGCACATCGTCAGACTCTTCCTTGCTCAATTCTGAAAGAGAATACATGACCTCATAAAGTAAATGTTTTTTGTAAGAAGTTGTTAGTATGAAAATCCATGGGAAAGAATGCATAAGATATTTTCAAACAATGAAGGGCAAAGAAAGTCATTTACAAGTTCACTTGTAATTAGTGAAGTTAAAATGATGATTAACAGATTCAAGACGTAAGTTATGATAGATACAATTATATATTTGTAAGGTGAAGTTAATGATTGAGTGCTTAACTCTTCTTTATGTTATGAAAAACATAAACAAAATTATAGCTTTCTAATAATTTCCTCTTAAGATATTCCGGAAATTAACGTGAGCAAATTTTGGAGGCATAAACTAAGCCATGTTAAAATATTTCCCCAAACAATAACGCATCCTAACTGATAGGGTGTACAGCCGAAGCTGCAGCTAAAATAAGCCAAAGGATTACTTTTAAAAATCCTTCGATAGCCAAAGCTACAACTAAGAAGCAGAAGTCCTTCGATAGCCGAAGTTGCAACTAAGAAGCCGAATGATTACTTTTATAAATCCTTCAATAACCGAAGCTGCACCTAAGAAGCGGAAACATTACTTTTACAAATCCTTTGGCATAAGACGCAATCATCCAAAGTATCACCCGAAGGGCTATACATTACAGAGTCTCATAAAGTTGAAGTGTCCTTGGGACTTGCTTCATCCGAACTCTGTAGCAGCAACTTGGCTTCAACCAAAAATGGGGTTCCTGTTATTAACGACCAATTTTGATAGCTCTTTGACATCTGTCAATGTAACAACCTCCATAGTTGTTAAGTCATTGCCTAAGTGTCGCCTAGGCATCACTTAGGCATCCACTCGCTGGTTAAGGCCAAGCCGTCTAGTCAGTGGCGAAGCCAAGATTTTTTGTCAATGGGGTCGAAATTATTACTGAGTTACAAATAATTTAGCGGAGGAGTTGAAAATTTCTGCCCTTTTTTTTTTTTAATACTTTATACTTTCAAGTATTTATATATATATACTATATTACAATGAAAATATAATGAGTAATAATATATAGTATATATACACTATATTGACTCATACTAGACTTTTTTTAATCACAACTGTTCATAAGTAAGTAATTCATGATTTATTTTAAAAAATAATAAAAATTAGATTATTATTTAGTTTAAAATATTATAGAAAGATACATATATTAAGAGGATATGAGTCATATGTGATTAAAATTTGATTGACAAAGTTATAAATTTTTAATTTGACCCCGTATAATAGAAAATTTATAAAATTTTAGTGGGGTCAATTTATATATAATACTTAAAAATTTTAAAATTTACCTTACATTATAAAACAAATTTTTTTTTTTCAGTAGGGGCGATTGACCCCATAGAGTGCTATGTGGCTTCGCCACTGCGTCTAGTCGACTTGCTAGAGGGATAGAAAGATGAGCGCTCAAATGGATATGTCATTGCATTGGATGACTCAGAGACGCCTTGGACTCTAAGCATGCGACTTGGTGATGCCGAAAATTGAGTAAAAAAAAACCTTCAGCGCTTTAAGATAGAGATAAGGTGAGGAGAGAAGTACCGACTTCGGCGACTCTGACAACCTCTATTGACTCCGATGGCGGCGACTTTACAGTTTACATGTATTCTTCTCTTCTTCTCATCCTTTCCTTCTCACTTCTCATCTTCTCGCCTTCTTCTCATCTTCTCATCTTCTTCTTTTTTCCCTTCCTTTTTTTGGTTCTTCTCTTCTTCTACTCTACACTCTGCTGTTTACTATTTGTTTATTCCTTGTGTGCGCTATATTACATACATAGTACATATGTATTAATTAAAATAGTGTATATTTGATAGCTTACTTCGTGTATAAATTATAATAGTATATAAATGCTTCATATATATGTTCATTATTGTATAAGTGTATAAATTAGTAAATTACATATATAATATAATGTATAAATTCATTTGCTATGTTTTGAGAATTGAGACTAATGTATATTGTATAGTTGTACACTTAACGTGCTACAATGCTACTTGACAACCAACTAATGGTTAATGTAATAGCATGATGCCTGCCTAGTGCTTAATGTTAAATTGTAAATAGTCTGCCTAATGTGCTTAAGCTTTAATGTAATAAGAAATAACTAATAAAACTTGTTTTCTTAATTAAAAAAAATTGCAGCACGTAACATCTTAATAAAAAAATTGTATAGGTCAATGCCATCTATTTTTACTTGTTTTATTATTACATATTACAATGTCTTGTTTGTTTGTGTAATTGTATTTTATAGATAGTTAAATGGCGGAATGTTTGGAAGCGGAGGGTTATGATCCAAGTAAGGATCCTAAAAGAAAGGCCAAGATCAGGGGTGGAAATATAGATTTTGGCCAAAATTGAGCGATAAAAATCTCGTTCAATGCATACTCTACGAGAAAAAGGATTATGGAGGAATCAAGATATTCAAGCAACATATTACCGGTGGGTATAGGGATGTGGCCAAGTGTCTTCAAACTACAACAAAAATTGCAAACGAGATGCATCAAGTAATAATGAAAAAGAAAAGGAACAAGCCAATTCAATTTGATGACAATGATGAAGTAGAAGAAATTTAATCATCTAATATTCCAAGCAATGCATCCAATCCTTTCAATGCTTCCTCTGCAACTGTTCCAAGTTCTGGGACTACAGCTAAAAGGATGAAGAGAGCATTTCAATTCACCAAGTCACAACCACAAACAAAGACAATTGAAACTCATCTAAGGAAATCTCCTGAAGAAGTTGTGGACGAAAGGCATCACAAAGGTCCTAACCAAAACAACTTTGGAGAATCGTCTAAGGTCACCGAAAGAGAGAGAGAGAAAGTTCACATGTACATTGTCAACTGGTTTTATGAGCATGGCATTCCTTTTAATGTAACAAATCCAAGAAGTTTTAACGTGATGATAGAGGCTATCGGGCAATATGGGTCAGGTTTGAAGCCTCCTTCGTATCACGAGTTGAGGGTTCCTCTTTTAGGGAAGGCAAAGACTAAAATAGAGGAACTAAAGGAGAAGCACAAAACTTCTTGGAAGCAACATGGTTGCACTCTTATGTCAAACGGATGGGCAGACAGAAGAGGAAGACACTAGATAAAATTTTCTTGTTAATAGTCATGTAGGAACTTACTTTATGAGATCAATTGATGCCTCTAGTCAATCTCGGAATGCAAGCATGTTGGCAGAGTTAATTGATGGGAAGATCAAAGAGATTGAGCATCTTGTGCAAGTAGTGACAGACAATGCTTCCAATTATAAGGCAGTTGGTCACATTTTAATGGAGAGGAGGCCTACTTTGTTCTGCACACCATGTGCAGCCCATTGTCTAGACCTTATGCTGGCGGACATAGGTAATTGGAAGCAGTTTAACTGTATAATCGGGATGGCAAGAAAAATAACAACATTAATTTACAGACACGGTCGCCTTCTTGATGCGATGAGGAGCAAAACATATGACAGGGACCTTATGAGATCGGGAGTCACCCGATTTGCTACATCTTTTCTGACCCTTCAAAGCTTGTGCAAGCACAATGATGCTTTGAGACATTTATTCATCAGTGATGATTGGACACATTCTACGTTGTCAACTACAGAGGTCGGGAAGAAAGTGTATGATACAATTATTTCTGCTAGTTTTTGGCATGTCATTGAAGATTGTATTAGAGCATAACAACCATTACTTGTTGTCTTGAGGATTGTGGATTCGGATGAGAGGCCAACTATGCCTGAAGTTTTTACTGCGATGGAATTTGAAAAGAAGAAGATCAAAGGTGCCTTTAAAAATAAACAAAAGGTTATACAAGAAAGTAATCGACATTATCGAGCGAAGATGGGCATGCCAAAATGGAGCAAAAGTTATATGGGGCAGCACTGTTTCTCAATCCGGGAAAGTATTTTGACATCAAAGAAGAAAAATCTAATTTAGCTTACAAGTTACGTAGAAACTTTAAAGATATTCTTTCAAAAATAGTTCCTGACCAAATTTTGGCAGACAAGATAAGCAACCTAGCTGATGACTATGATTCTTCTCATGATGATTTTTCTCATGATGATTTTTCTAGAGACATGTCGATTAGGTAACGACAGTAAAAAAATCCTAGTAAGTATATTAAATTAGTTATAAAGTTTACTTTAAGTTTTATAATTTAGGCTATATTTGATTTGATTTTTATTTTTTTTACATCTAATGTAGTTGATTGGTGGAATGCTTTTGGCAGTTGTGCTATTGAGCTTGCAAAGTGAATCCTCGACCTTTGTTGTTCTTCTTCCGGTTGTAAACGCAATTGGAACACTTTTGAGTTTGTAAGTATTTAGTAATTAAGTATCTTGTATTTAATATTAATTAGTACCTAACTAATATATATAAATATTTTATATATTCTTTTTCTTAATATTTTTTCAAGCAAAAATTTCAAATTCATACGAAGAAGAGAAATAGGTTCAAGCATCAACGATTAACTGATTTGGTGTATGTGCAATACAATCGCTGAATTGTTTCAAGGTTCGAAAAGAGACGCGAACTTGGAAGAAACTTTTATCCATTAGCCCTAAATCATTTCAATTGGGGTAATGAGTGGATAATGCCCGAGCAAGATGTCATGTCTACTCACGGCGTGGTGGTATTTCGACTTCGAGCGAACCAATGATATGAGTTGTGGATAACTCTGATCCTGATGCTGGAGAAAAGGAGGAATGATGATGAGGATGTGGATGATGATTATGGCCAAAGAGTAATTACTGTTTCAAGTGATAATACCATTGTTGGGATAGATGACAATGATTTGACCCTTGATGATTATGCTTGATAGCTTGAGTGATCCTTTCGTTCTGAAAAACGAGACTTTTGAGTTGATGAATATTGAGTTTTTATGACTTTGTTTTTATTTATATATTATGTTCGTTTCTGGCAATGTCACAATGAACATGTATTTATCTTATTAAGGATGGTTGTCTAATGTTATGATATGACTATATGTTTGGTTATATCTTTATCTTAACAATGATTGTTTACTTGTTTTTTTATCATAAATTATTGAATTCTTAGTATTGAAATTTATGGTATTCTATTTATACAATATTAAAACTTAAGAAACTAAATATAAATTTAAGAATTATATTGAATTAAGCTAAATATTACAAATGTATCACCATTTATATATTTTGAAGATGGTACAAGTTCAAAAATTACAAGTTTACAATTATAATAAAATTATCCATTTTGACTTATTTTGTTCACTTCTTGTTGTGATTTGATATGCTACAACATGTATTATGAATATGGTAAATCATTAAAATATATATATATATATATAGCAATATCTATATAAATATTAAATATATATAATTTATTTGTATAAAATTATATATATATATATATATATATATAATTTTACTGAAGATTTGATGTTCAGAATATAATATGCTTCTGATTTTAATTCAACAAAGATTTTTTCGTCCTCTAACCTCTCAAGTTCGCTCCTGATACTCGGTGGGTTGCTAACTGAAAAGGCACTGGTAGCAGTATTCTCTTCTTGTTCACCAGTGTCGTTGCCTCCATCATATGATCCGACAAAAGCATACCCTACTTTTTCACCCTCATTCAATAGTTCATTTGGGTCATCAAAAGGAAAAATATCAAGTATATCACTAAGCTTACAGGATGGTTGATTGCACGACTCAGCCATATCTTCCACACGACGTTCCTTTAGGATACTATAAAGACACTATTACTCTAGACTCGCCGAGAACAGAAATACACCCCCGTCTCCAAATTATTACTATTTAGTGCAAGAAATAAGCATAGTTATCAAGGCGACAAGCCGAGGAAAGGCGACAGTCAGGTGCTTAAGCGCTTAAACGACAAGGCGCCTGACTAGTCTTTCACAAGTCGACAAGTCGTTAACAATGTAAATTTTATACGAATAAAATAATATATATTTAATATTTATATAGATATTGATATATTTATTTTTCTAATGATCCATAGCATGTATTTGCTATGGATCAAAATTGGGCAAACAACATCATAATCGTCCGTTCTAATAATAAATGGCTGAGATTAGAAAACTGGACACGGCATCCGCTAGTTATTTTAGCGGACGCATAATTGCCACAATTCTGGCGATTATAACCCCCATCATATCACGGGGTACACATATCAAATGAAAGCAGCAGACCTTTTCCTGTTCCCAAGTCCCAACCAGAAAAAACAAAACCTAACACAGTCATCCCATTTGAAGTCAATTCCTAACCTATTCTATGGAGTAATTCATTCTTTGGTATTTCCAATAATCTAATCGAAGATTAGGCCTCTTGGACCAAATTAATGGTGATTCATGAGTACAACAAGCTCGAGCCTTGGAGCAACTTGAGCGGCAAAATTGTGATGGTAACTGGCGCCCGACTGCAAGATCGTCGTCGTTGCTCACCATATTCATAATACAGGTTGTAGCATATCAAATCACAGCACGTGAACAAGATCAAGTAAAAATGGATAATTTTATTATAGTTGTGAACTTGTAATTTTTTGAACTTGTATCAACTTCAAATTATATAAAGGGTGATGCCTTTAAAATATTTAGTTTAATTCAGTATAATTCTTAAATTTATGTTTAGTTTCTTAAGTTTTAATATTATATATATAGAATACCATAAATTTCAATACTAAGAATTCAATAATCAATAATTTATGATAAAACAAGTAAACAATCATTGTAAAGATAAAGATATAAACAAGCATATAGTCATATCATACCATTAGACAACCATTATTCTTAATAAGATAAAGACATGTTCATTGTGACAATATAATATAAAAATAAAACAAAGTCATAAAAACTCAATATTCATCAACTCAAAAGTCTCATTTTTTAGAACGAAAGGATCACTCAAGCTATCAAGCATAATCATAACGAGTCAAATCATCGTCATCTCTCCCATCAGCGATATCATCACTTGAAACAGTAGTTACTCTTCAGCCATAATCATCATCCACATCCTCATCATCATTAGGAAGGCCTTCCTCCTCTTCTCCAGCATCAGAATTAGATTCATCCACAACTCTTTTCCTCGGTTCCCTCTTAGACAAAACACCACCACGCAGTAAGTAGACATGACTCGTCTATGAATATTGCGACCCTCAGCCGCATCGGATGCACCAACAGCTCCATGATGAACTACATCTTGCTCGGGCACTATCCACTCATTACCCCAATTGAAATCAACTAAGACTAATGGATCAAAGTTTTTTCCAAGTTCGTGCCTCTTTTGGAACCTTAATAATTCGACAATTGTATTGCACATAAACCAAATCATTTAACAATTGATGCTCCAACCTATTTCTCTTCTTCGTATGAATATGAAATTTTTGTTTAAAAAAATGTTAAGCAAAAGAATATATAAAATATTTATAGATATTAGTTATGTACTATTTAATTACTAAATACAAGATATTTAATTATTGAATACCTACACACTCAAAAGTGCTTCAATTGCGTTCACAACAGGAAGAACA
Source organism: Panax ginseng (assembly GCA_020205605.1). Lineage (NCBI taxonomy): Eukaryota > Viridiplantae > Streptophyta > Magnoliopsida > Apiales > Araliaceae > Panax > Panax ginseng. The sequence goes on from CM035142.1 coordinate 20,022,629, forward strand.
ACAACAAAGGCCGAGGATTCGCTTTGTAAACTTTGCAAGCTCAATAGCACAACCGCCAAAAGCATTCCACCAATCAACTACATTAGATTTAAAAAATTAAAAATTAAAATCAAATAGTCTAAATTATAGAACTTAAAATAAAATTTATAATTAATTTAAAATACTTACTAGGATTTTTTTACTGTCGTTGCCTGATCCACGTCTCTAGAAAACTCATAAGAATCATAGGCATCGGCTAGGTTGCTTATCTTGTCTGCCAAAATTTGGTCGGAAACTATTTTTCGAAAGAATATCATTAAAGTTTATACGTAACCTAAAAGCTAAATCAGATTTTTCTTTGATGTCAAAATACTTTCCCGGATTGAGGAACAATGTTGCCCCATATAACTTTTGCTCTATTTGGCATGCCCATCTTCGCTCGATAATGTTGATCACTTTCTTGTATAGCCTTTGTCTATTATTAAAGGCATCTTTGATCTTCTTCTTTGCGAATTCCATCGCAGTAAAAACTTCAGGCATAGTTGGCCTCTCATCCAAATCCACAATCCTCAAGACAACAAGTAATGGTTGTGACGCTCTAATACAATCTTCAACGACATGCCAAAAACTAAAAAAAATAAGTGTATCATACACTTCCCCACCTCTGTAGTTGAAAACCTAGAATGTGTCCAATCATCACTGATGAATAAATGTCTCAAAGCATCCTTGTGCTTGCACAAGCTTTGAAGGATTAAAAAAATGTAACAAATAGGGTGACTCCCGATCTCACAAGGTCCCTCCCATCTGTTTTGCTCCTCATCGCATTAAGAAGGCGACCGTGTCTATAAATGAATCTTGATATTTTTCTTACCCTCGCGATTATACACTTAAATTGCTTCAAATTGCCTATATCCTCCAACATAAGGTCTAGGTAAGGTTGCACATGGTGTCCAGAACAAAGTAGGTCTCCTCTCCATTAAAATATGAACAACTGCCTTATAATTGGAGGCATTGCCCGTCACTACTTGCACAACATACTCAACCCCAATCTCTTTGATCTTCCCATCAAAAAACTCTGCCAGCATGCTTACATCCTGAAATTGACTAGAAGAATGAACTTATCCTATAAAGTAAGTCCCTGCAAGACTATTAACAAGAAAGTTTATCAAGTATGCCTCTTTTGTCTATCCATCCGTTTGACATAAGAGTGCAACCGTACTGCTTCCAAGAAGTTTTGTGCTACTTCTTCAGCTCCTCTGTTGTAGTCTTCGCCTTCCCTAATAGCGGAACTCTCAACTCGTGATACGAAGGAGGCTTCAAACCCGACCCATATTGCCCAATACCCTCTATTATCACCTCAAAACTTCTTGAATTTGTTGCATTAAAAGGGATGTCATGCTCATAAAAACCGGTTGGCAATGTGCATGTGAACTATCTCTCTTCCAGTGACCTTAGATGATTCTCCAAAGTTGTTTGGCTAGGATCTTTGCGATGCCTTTCGTCCACAACTTCTTCAGGAGATTTCCTAAGATGAGTTTCAATTGTCTTTGTTTGTGGTTGTGGCTTAGTGAATAATGCACTCTTCATCCTTTTAGTTGAAGTCCCAGAACTTGGAACAGTTGCAAAGGAAGAATTGAATGCATTGCTTGGAATATTAGATGACTGAATTTCTTCTACTTCGTTAGTGTCATCAAATTAAATAGGCTTGTTCCTTTTGTTGCTCATTATTGTTTGACGCATCTCGTTTGCAATTTCTGTTGTAGTTTGAGGACACTTAGCCACATCCTCATACCCACCGGTAAGATTTTGCTTGAATCTCTTGATTCTTTGATGAACCTTTTCCCCACAGAGTATGCATTGCACGAGATTTTTATAGCTCAATTGCGGCCAAAATCCATATTTCCACCTCGGATCCTTAGACTTGGCCTTTCTTTTAGGATCCTTACTTGGATCATAACCCTCCGCTCTCGAACTTTCCGCCATTTAACTATCTACAAAATAGAATTACACAAACAAACAAGACATTGTAATTTATAATAATAAAACAAGTAAACATAGATGGCATTTAAAAAAGAAAACATTGCATGAACCTATACAATTTTTATTTATTAAGATGTTACATGCTGCAATATTTTCTTTAGTTATTACTTATTACATTAAGCCTTAAACACATTAGGCAGCCTATTTATAATTTTACATTAAGATGTTACATGGGATAATTTTTTTCTTTTCCTGCATTCCTGCTCTTTTGGGGACAAGGGATAAAAAGGGCAGAATATGTACTATATATATAATATAGCAGTATAGGCAACACACACAACACAAGTAATAAAGTTATAAATTATGTACTATATATAATATAGCAGTGTAGGCAACAGCCACAACACACACAACATACGCAATAAAGTTAGAAATTATATACTATATATAATATAGCAGTGGAAGAAGAAGAACCGAAGAAGCAGAGGTAAAGAAGAACTGAAGAATTTAAGTAGCAGAGGCGAGAGCCAAAAAGAAGAGAAGAACTGAAGAGAAGCCGAGAAGAAGAGAAGAATACCTCAAGCCGTCGCCGCCGGAGTCGCTAGAGGTCGTCGGTGTCGTTGAAGTGAGTCACCTTCTCTCCCTCACCCTCACCCTCACCCTTTCTCTATTCTATTCGCCAATGTTTAGGGCTCGGCCTGATCTGATCAATCGATTTAAAGCTGCAGTTTAGTTTTAGTTTTTTTTTATAAACCCAATTGGACTTTGGGTCGAACCATACCCGATATCACCAAGTCGCCCGCTCTGCTTCCAAGTCATCCAAGGTGACGACATATCCATCTGAGCGCTCGACTTTCTATCCCTCTAGAAAGTCGCCCGACGTCTTGGCCTTAACCAGAGTAGACGCCTAAGCATTCCCTAGGAGATGCCTAGGCGATGACTTAACAACAATGAAAATACAGGAGAGAGATCCGGATTAGCAAAAAGTGTGGATTGAGATGGAATTTCTTGCGTTTCATTCCAGCAAAATCCCTCAAAAATCGGCATGCGCCAGCCGTAACGACAATTGTCATTGTTGGGCCATGATATTATTTTATGCATAGTGGGTTGAACCATGGGGCTGAGATGTTGGGTTATTTCCGTTGGGTCCTGAAATTATTGGGTCAGGTCATTGGGCCTGACCATTATGAATGTAATGGTTTGAATTGGGCTTTGACCGGTGATGATGACAAAGATAACAGTTGACTGTAATCTCTGCAATGCATTAATGAGGATTTGACTGAATCGGTCGGCGGTGACAAATAGTGATGGGATGGAGCAGGTGGGTTGCATGCAGTCGGCTGAGATCACAGTGGGGTGGGGATGGTGTCAGGGGGAGTAGGTGGCACGCAAAACCGGAGATTGGGTATATGAGGATCAGATACAACACAAGAGAGGTAACTGATATTTTTATCTATCAAAACACTAGTTTTTATCCTCCATTGTTAACCTTGTGTCTGCCTGTACCGACTCTCACGCCGGAGCTATCTCTCGACGGTCCAAGCCGTCAAGCTTCTGGTATTGACGTGTTTATTGTGCAGGATTGGACGCGCTTTACGTGATTGAGGCGCGTGGAAAGATTTTGACGTTAACAGTCATCAAACACGTCTCCTCAAAAGACGTGCACGATCATTGATAGTATATACTTCGGTGTACATGGACTTTGGCAGTCAACTTCGCAGCTATCACCATTTAATACTTCAACTCCCCCATCTTATTTAAAAGTAAAATAAGGGAGTGGGGGGCAAATGATAGATATACAACTGAAGATGCAGCTAAGAAGTTGAAGGATTACTTTTAAAAATACTTCGAGAGCCGAAGCTATAGCTAAGAAGCCGAAGCTACAACTAAGAAGCCGAAGGATTACTCTTATAAATCCTTCAATAGCCGAAGCTGCAGCTAAGAAGCTGAACCATTACCTTTACAAATCCTTCGGCATTAGAAGCAATCATCCGAAGTATCACCCGAAGGGCCATACATTACAGAGTCCCACAAAGCTGAAGTGTCCTTCGAACTTGCTTCATCCGAAGAACTCTTTAGCAGCAACTATATTTTAGCAAAAAACGGGGTTCCTGTTATTAACGACCAATTCTAATAGATTTTTGACATCTATCAATATAACAACCACACAAATAGTTAGTGGGACACCTAAGTGGACAAGTGGTTGTCAAACATGGCACCTGTCACAAATTAAACACTAAGAAAATCAAACCAACTCATGGTCTCACATACACAACACTATGCTTGGGGGCAAGGGGTTAGGTGATGGACCGACTTAGTGGCAGAGGCGGAACTAGGGGGGGCAGCCAGCCAGGCGTCGGCGGTCCGGTTTTCTTCAATTCTTCTTCGGTCTTCTTCTGCAAGTTTGTTTGTTTGTTTTTTATTTTAGAAACATGAAACGACGTCGTTTCATTAAAAAAAAATAAAAAATAAAATAAAAAATTACTATAATGCCATCAGGTAAGAAGAATTAGGGATTTTAACTTTTCTCTTCTTCAGTCTTCCGCCTCTCAAAGTCTCACCTCTGCACGACTGCACTGCTCCTGCGTTCCTACATCCTAATCCTGCCTCTTCGCCTCTTCTGCGTGCAGATCTGCTCGGCTGCTCCTGCACTGCTCTTGCTCCAGCTCGACTGCTCATGCACTGCTCCTCCAGTCCTCTTCACCTCATCAGGTTTGTTTTTCTTGATTTGAATTTTGAAGCAACTTTTTCTTGAATTACTACTTACTAGCTATTATTTTGCTGCTATTATACTCTTTGTGAAATATAATTTGGGGATGTTAGTTGCTGCTATTATACTCTTTTTGTGCAACATTTTTTTTTTTTTTTTCTTTCTCAAATTGAACTATGATAATTTAATTGTTTTGTTAATTTAATTTAATTGTTTAGGTTAATTGATGAAATTATGATGAAATGTTTGAATAATTGAATTGATGAAATTATTATGAAATGTTTAAATTGATGAAATTATTAATTAGCAAATGATGTTTTTATTTATACTAGATTATGGATAAATACTTGATTAAGCGACAAAGAACTGTTGATTCTTCTAATAATCAATTACCAAGTTCCGAAGCAAGTGGTGGTATTAATAATTCACGTGTGGAGTTCAATCCGAATGATATTGTTAGTGATCCGGGGTTACGTAAATCAATTGAAGACTTTGCTATTGTGATTAGAGATCAAGTTCGAAGAGAGTATTTGACTAGAGGTCCATGTCAACCAATTGCCCATAATTATCCCCAAAAATATTTTTCTAATGTGAAGAGAAGCTTTCGGCCCGCTTGCTTTAAAATTTTTGAATGGTTGGAGTATAGCATTTCAAAGGATGCGGTCTTTTGTTTTTGCTGTTATCTATTTGGCAATTCAAACAGAGTAGATGCTTTTACAAAAAAAGGGTTTAGCAACTGGAAAAAGGCAATTGAAAAATTTCAAGAACATGTGGGTGCTTTGAATAGTGCTCATAATGATGCTAGAATACAACTTCAAGGTTTTAAAAATCAAAGGCAGTGTCACATATACTACTAGCACAAGGGCAAGAGATGGAGGTTGCTTATCGCTTTTGCTTAACGCAATGGCTTTGGATGTCACACGCCTTCTTTTGAACCAAGGTTTGCCTTTTCGTGGACATGATGAGCCATCGACTTCATCAAATAAGGGAAATTTCCTTGAGTTTTTTGAGTGGTGCAGCCTACGAAATGAAGAGGCAGGAAAGGTAGTTAATGAGAATGCTCCTAGAAACAATCAAATGACTTCTCCAAAAATTCAAAAAGAACTAACAAGTGCTTGTGCCCTGGAAACTACACTTGCCATCATTAATGATATTGGGGACAACATATTTTCTATTATGGTTGATGAGTCTCGAGATGTTTCAATAAAGGAGCGAATGGGAGTTGTTTTGAGATATGTAAACAACTATGGAGATGTGATTGAAAGGTTTCTTGGTGTGGTACATGTGCCTGCACTTCATCTATTTCTTTGAAGAATGCTATTGATGAATTGTTTGCAAAGCATAAATTGTCATTATCGAGATTGAGAGGTCAAGGATATGATGGGGCTTCAAATATGCGAGGCGAGTTCAATGGATTGAAGGCTCTTATTTTAAAAGAAAATCTCTATGCAAGGTATGTCCATTGTTTTTTCTCACCAACTCCAATTAGTTGTTGTTCTTTGTTGCAAGAAGCGGTGTAGTATTGTGAGTGATTTTTTCAATATATTACTATGTTTGTGAATGTGGCTGGAGCATCATGTAAAAGGAAAGATAAACTTAGACAGCTTGAACATGATAGGATCGTGGAGTGTTTGGAAAAGGGAGAGATAGTTAGTGGTAAAGGAAAGAAAATCAAGAAATCAGTTTAAGACGGCTAGGAGATACTCGTTGGGGGTTACATTACATAACAATAATCCGTCTTATGTCTATGTGGACTTCCGTATTACAAGTGCTTGAAAATGAGCATGATGATGGTGCTTCTGATAAGATGGAGAATTATGAATTTGTATTTGTGATGCATTTGATGAAATATTTATTGGGAATTACAAATGATTTGTCACTTGCCTTACAACAAAAAGTTCAAAACATTGTACATGCTGTGAGATTGATTGGGGTAATGAAAGCTCGAGTACAAGATTTTAGGGAGGCGGAATGGGAGAATTTTTTGAAGGAAGTCAATATATTTTGTGAGAAGAACACGATCCCAATAATTAATATGGAGGACAACATGAGATCCATGATGCGTAAAGTATGATGGACAAATTATTACTAATTTTAATCATTATCGTGTTGAGATTTTTTGTCAGGTATAATCTCTATAAATCTTTTTTCATTATTCCTATCTAAAAATTTATCTTTTTTTTATTTTTCATTATTTCAATGTAGGTTGTTGATTCAATTGTTCAAAAGATGAACAATCGTTTTTCAGAAGCAAGCACATAGTTACTTTTATGCATATCATGCCTTGATCCAAGGGATTCGTTTTCTCAATTTGACAAAAATAAATTACTCCGTCTTGCTGAGCTTTATCCAGAAGACTTCTCATTGACTGATCGCATGATACTTGGGGATCAACTTGAAAATTACATTTATGATATGAGATGCGATAGTCAATTTTTTGGGATCGAAAAATTTGGTTTAGGAAGTCTTGCTAAGAAGTTGATTGAAACAAGAAGACATGTGACTTTTACATTGGTATATCGATTGATCGAGTTGGCTTTGGTTTTACCAATTGCAACTGCTACTGTTGAAAGAGTATTCTCTGCGATGAAAATTGTCAAGATTGACTTGCGTAATAAAATGGGAGACGAGTGAATGAATGAAAGTCTGGTAGTTTATATTGAGAAGGATATTTTTTCAACATTTGAAAACGAACAAATTTTGAGATATTTTCAAACTATGCAGACTCGCAGGATACAATTGCCTCATCTCACTTGTACAACCGAAAGAAGCTCTTCAAGCGAAAATAAAAAAAAAAAATTTATTGATGTATTTTGACCCCCCTATAAATATGTTCTGGTTCCGCCACTGCTTAGTGAGACGCTTGTCCTTCTACCATTGGTTTCAAGGCACTATAAATAGTTGTCCATGCAAAGAGGTAAGAAAAAAGGGCATTTCTAAACACTCGAACTCTATTTTCCTCCATTGTTAACATTTGCTCAAACCTTACTCTCACACCAGAGCTATCACCCAGCGGCATCTCGCCGTCAAGCCCATGTGTTTTCTTCTTTGTGCATGTTGAAAGTCCATTATTGGAATTCAAGCTGCAGGGACAAAACGAGCGTTAACACTAGCTCCACAGAGGTGTCAAATCCATATGATGAATATCTATAAAGGATAAGGAAACAAGAAAAAAAAATTATCAAAAACTTTTATTTTAACAAAGAAACCAACTACAGTTGTTTTATTGCAAACTAGGTCAGTTAGTTCCAGTAAACAAACTACTTTATGAATAACCAATGACACCTTAGATAATTCAGCAGTTTTCGTGCTTGTGTGGGGTCTTCTCACAGTTTTCGTGCAAATCACCGGTCTAAACCATCTAGGTGTGCCATTAAGGACTTGAACCTTGTTAATCAAAAACTATTTTTACTTTTATTTTGATAAAAGAAGATATTTTATAGACACATTCTACACAACAATAAAAGGCACGCAACTAAAAATGACAACTTTAAATAACATAATCTTGTACTTAATGAGATCAGGATTAGACATTTTAACAATATCAACAAACATTCTTAAAATCATTTTTCATGTATATAAATCAGCTTACCAAATGTTTCTGTGAAACTCTGGCCCTCAAATTGTAGCTTCAATTCATCTAAAATCATAGAAGAAAAGGGATTTAGAGAATGAAAACAAATATTTTAATTACTGTGAATATTGAATTGCAACCAGAGTATACTTAAATCAAAAACTTCGAAACTCCGAATCATTCCTATGAAAAAATCATAAATAACTAAGCAAAAGATTTAGAAAAGTATGTTGATGCATGTTATATGATTGTAAATATAAATAGCATAAGCATTAATTTGTCCAAAAAATTCTACATGTTACATCTTCCAATTTCCGTAATCACAACAATCGTTGGATCTTGCAAGAACAAAATTGTACACGAATTTATCTACCGTGATGCACTACAACAACCAGCAATTTGGATATTATTTCGGAACATCTTGCAAGAAAATTACATGATCATGAAAATGTATACCAAATGGATTTCAAGGGAACTATAGATTGGATGAAAAGTATTTAACTTATTGGTACTAAGAGCAATGTAAGTTATCATCTTTCAAATACATCTCCTGAATGAAATTTCAGTAAGAACAATACATTTAATTAGTGTCACCCAGTATATACTATACAGGCTTGCTGAACAGAATCATTTTTAAAAAGAAAAATATAATAGAATATCTTACTATTGAAACCTTATATACTCCCTCCGTTCTAAAATTAGATATACATTTGTAAAATAACTTAGGAAAAGTTTTATTATTCCAAACACATCTCTAGCATTAAATAAAAATGTAATGATAGTGGCATAATAGTACTCTATCAATCAAAAAATGGTATAGTAGAAACTTCATGTCACTTTATAGTCTAAATATAAAAAAATATCTCTAATTTTGGAACGAAAGAAAAAGAAAAATTTCTCCTCAATTTTGAAATGGAAGGAGTAATTATTATTGTAAGATATGTTGACAAGGAGACTCATTACAGAAGGTTACATTTAACTAATGTAGTTTCATGGGTTCCAGACAAGCCTCTGACTTCAAGAATCATTATTATTATTTTTTAAATATGTTATTGAAAAATAATATATTAATATTCGTCATTACAACACAAAGAGATGGAATCTTTTGAGAGGCTACCTTCTGATGCGGTAAAATTCAATAAATATTATTAATTTTGTATTGTTATCTAGAGATAAATGTTGAGTTATTAATAAAATTATTTAGTAGGATATTATATTAGTAGCTTTTCATTAGGAGAGTTTTAGTTATAGTAGTAGATTTTTTTTAGGAGATTGTTTCTTTTCTAAGTTGGTGCTTTTACTTAATCCTCAAGTATTGAGTTTTCAATTTAAACATTGTAATACTTCATTATTTTTAGAGATTATTTGAATATATTAACTTGAGTAAAAGTTGTGTGCTTTTGTGTATTTCTTTACCGATTCTCTGCGGAGATAGGTACTCTTATTCTTTCTTCCCACCTTATCCTACCTGATATCTTTTGATTTCACCCAATTTCATTCTATCCTATTTTTTTGGCCTTCATCCAATTGTCGAAGTTACAACAATTTTCCAAGATTAAGGCACGATCGTCGCCGTTGTCTCAATCTAGTCCAACAAAAACCGTAGTCTCAATCTATTCCAATAAAAAAAAAATCCGTATTATTGTTCATTGCTACAGTGTACGACACTATTAATCAAATTTCTGGTGTTCCTTCTGCCAAATTACAGTTTGGTACCCCAAGTTTCTGAAATTTTTAATCCAGTCCCCCTTAATTTTCTAAAATTTTCAATTCAGCCTTCTTAAGTTTCTGAAATTTTCAATTCCACCACCAAAGTTTCTGAAATTTTCAATTCAACCCCTAAAGTTTTTGAAATATTAAATTTAGCCCCCATAGTTTTTGAGTTTTCAATTTAACCCCTAATTTTTTGGAAATTTTCAATTCAGCCTCTCTACATATATACAATGTCTTCCAAGTTTAACAATCCAAACTTTCTTTGGGCTAAAAGATAAAACAACTTGAGCATCAAACTTTGGTCATACGCAAACAACTTAAAAGGTCCCGTGTCCCGTATAGTGCCGAGTATTGGAAATTATGCGATGAGTTTGCACTTTCTGAAACAAGTCTTGCAAATTTAAAGACACGTTACGAGTACATAAACACATTCTTTGTTCATCCATATTTTGTTCAAGCACAAAAAAATGTTCATCCTAATCGTGTTTGTTCAACTAAAACAACGCGTTCACAAGAGAAAACCTGCAAAGTAAATTCTTACAAGACAATTGATGAATATCTCACAATACTTAAACGTATCTGTTGGGAATTACATATTCAAATTTGATGTTAAAAGTAAATAAACATGCTTATATGTAAAGTCCTTCTAAGAACATATGTACACGGACTTAGATTGTAAGATCCCAACTTTTATGAATAAAGATTAATTTTTCTCAAAATATATTTTTGAATATTATGGTGTGGATTTGATATAATGTTACAGTTGTGGGTATTATTTACAATTTTTGCAAAATAAGCAAGTGGTTATATAATATTCGATTGGTTGGGGAATATTCGTTTTAACAAGGAATATTCGTACGACGGCACAATCATTGGTGGACCCCACAACGAAAGTATTGTCGTATTTAGAAAGCGACATAATTATCTTTTTATAAAAATAACGGCGAAAGTTTTACCGTTAAACTGTTGAACTACCCGTTGGTAAAAGAAACGAATGTCTGGCGTGGTCGACATAGAAAGACACGGTATTGATTATTGATGCTTACGTGAGAAGTCACTCGGTTATACTCAATTATTACTAAGAATTCGCATAATATCTCATATTATTGATTCAATTATTGTCACAGTATCATCTACAAATATTTATTATTATTAAATCAATAATTGAGACGACAAAGTTATTCATATTATTATTTGCAATATTGACAATGTCTAGAAAGTTATGTCAATGAGAGGTTTGGTCACCTAATGCTGGCTACCAATAAGGAGAAATCTTTATCGGAAAGCCTCCTTTCCAGGAACGACTGATTATTAAATATTACGAAGTTATAATATTAATGATGAATAAGTTCGTGTTGATTAAAGATGAAATTGATAGTTCCATTGTGTTGGGATTATTAGTGTTAGTGAAAATCGACATTTATTTCGATAATAATTGATGTCTGGAGGTTATATTGACCAATCGGGTAATTAATCAGATAAATGAGCAATTAATTGCTATTAATTCACATGGTTATAACTATTTGTTCACATGTGTATTATTGAATCACATGCATGTACTATTATGGGAGGTGGTGCAAGATTGATAATACTTGCATGACTAAATTTAAAATGGAGGTATAGATGAAGGTACTATACTGTAATTATTTTTTTCACATGTATAGAACTATTGATTCACATGAATGTACTATTGATTCACATGATGTACTATTAGGGGAGGTGATGCAAGTTTGATAATACTTGCAGGACTAAAGTAAAAATGAAAGAAAAGATGAAGATATTATACTGTAATATTTCGAGCCCCAAAACGTGCAATTATCGAAACTATATTTTCCTATAAATAGAAACTCATTCTTCCTTCATTCTCACCAATTCACTAAGACTCACAAGAGCAATTATAGAGAGAGAAGCTATAGAAAGAAAGAAGAAGAGAAGTCTGCTACTTCATTATTCTAGTATCCAGTCTTCTACTGAGGTAAGGGGTATTATTTCTTTCGTATTCATAAAAGATATTATTTTTGTTCAATATTCGTATGAAATATTATTTTCTTCCATACTCTGTAGTATGTAAGTAATATTATTTCGTTACGTATCCCTAGTTCTACACTCATTTTGTTGAAGTATTGTTTCTATATTCCATGAAATTAGTAGAATATCTTTGATATTTACGCTTCATCCAGTATCTTTTCATGGAAATATTATTCTGAGCATTCTTGATAATTATTGATCTTTTCATGCTGAAATACTATTCACGAGTTACTATTCACGGGTTACTATTCACTCGAATATTATTCACTCGGGTATTCAGGGCACTTTTCGTGTCAGAGTACTATTCACAGGTTACTATTCACTCTAATATTATTCATTCGAGTATTTGGGACACTTTTGGTACTATTCACAAGGTACTATTCCCGAAGTACTATTTACAGGGTACTATTCACCCGGAAGATATATTTCTTTTTTGTCCAAATTATTTTTGATACATGAATATTATTCTTGAATTTTACTCCACAAAGCAGTATCATGTTGACAATTTGGATATTTTAAACTCTGGATAAATTTAAAGTCTTTAATATTTATCCTTGATTTCGTTTGATTAATGCTTATATCATTGTCATCATCCTCATGCTTATATTGTGATGAAAGTCATCTTTGGCTTACGTGCATAGATGGATTGTTGATTAGTATGATTATGACCAGGGATCATTCGGTATAATCATGACCCGTAATGTTACAAATGATGTGGTAAAAGTCCTCATTGGCCCGTAGTGCATTGATGGACAGTTGTTGGTATGATTATGACCACTGATTATTCGGTATAATCATGACCATTGATGATTACATGAATATCCTTGGCCCGTAGTGCATGGATAATTCGATGATGTGTTTTATTTATTAAGGTGAGTCTCAGCGATAAAGTGGATGAAAAACTTTTTAAATCATAAAAAATAGTAGATATCATGCTCTACTTGACTCTTCTAATGGATTGTTAGTTTCGTTGTAGTTGTTGATCTAAAACTTGTTGCCTATTATATTCTATCAGTTGTTATACTGTTGAAAGCTAAAGATAATTTATTCTTCATTATCTTAGTCCTCCCACAAGACAGCCTCGCTATCAGACTCCACGACCTGAACAACAGCAACGCCAACCAATTCTCATGGCGCAACCGCTAAGAAAATGCCATCTCATAGCTCACAAGGGGTAACCACTACTGGCTTAAATATGCCGATTGGAGATCCTGCCTTTATGAACAGACATGATCATGGAGAATGGCTAAGTCAAAGCGAGATGGAAGATAAAGCATGGAGAGATGAAGCCGACAAGAGAAGGAGAACTACAGAGCATGCCAATCCTCCAAGAAGCAAAAGGCAGAGGAGATAGAGATAAGTTGAAATTTATTTCTTATTGATGTAACTATGGTATAATGTAATATTTGTTTTACAACATCAATAAATTCATGTTTATTCTCTAGAGATTTCAGCTGCTCATTGAAACACTAAATCATATTTACTTTCTAGCATCTTGCATTTAGAATTTGATGATTATGATACAAATCTCCTTGGTTATGTCAACATCAAATAGGGGGAGACTTTTGGGAATTGCATATTCAAATTTGATGTTAAAAGTAAATAAATATGCTTATATGTAAAGTCCTTCTAAGAACAGTACAAGGACTTAGGTGATAGATCAAAAATTGTTAGGTTGATCAGTGCTTTATGTTTATCATTCTATAATGAATGTATAGAAGAAAAGATCAAAGCTGTTAGGTTGATCTATTTTGAGATGTAATAGATAGGCATCAACAGAATCGTAGTCACGTCGAGCCGGTAGAGAGATTCGAAGCAAGCGCGTAATTGTTGAGTATCGAGAAAGTTGCTACAGAATCGTAGTCTGCTTTGGAGGGCCTCACTCAGAATCGTAGAGTTGGTCCAAGCGCCTGCCAAGCCAAGTCAAGAATCGTAGTCTGCTCTCGAAAGCGTAGAGTCTGCAAAACAAGCAAGTAAAGATCATAGTCTACAAGTGCTTAAGAGAAATCGTAGTGTTCTCCTCTATCAGACTGAATCAAGCACGAATATGACAAGACACCACGATCATGATCGTAGTGTATCTCCTGTCAGCATCAGAAGTATCGAGCCTTGTCCATTAGCTGAAGGATAAAATACTACAAATGAAGAATGGATTATAGACGTTGAGACTTTCGGGAATCACAATGCTCATCCTTAGTATGTATCGAAGAAACGTATTGAAGAAGCGTATTGAAGAAGCTAAGGAAAAAGGACTGCATACTTCTTTGAAAACGCTTTTCGGTGTTAGGTGAGATAGCGATCTGCGCAGTGAGAGATGGATCGACGACGGTGAGCGGCAAATTTCGAAGTCACCATCGGTGCTTTCGTAAATGTCACGATGCATTTAATGCTTCAAGGGACGCCTTCAAACGGACATATTTCAAATGCTCCTTTATATACAAATCAGACACAGATGCAACACATAAGCAAGTACACAACAAAAAGTTGAAGAACACTCAACGCTCAACTCTACGATCTAGAAAGAAAGCTTGCTCAGTTACTCAGTTCTTTCGAACATATGCTTAACAGCAACTGAGTAGCACTACCCAAGAACTCAACTTTCATCAAGTGTATTCCAAGTCTGCTGGACTTGAAGAGTTCTAAGTGAACTAAGAAGTTCCAAGACTGCTGGTCTTGAAGGAATCTAAGTGATCAAAGATTGTAAAGATATCCTTAGTGGATTTTCTACTCGAGGAGTAGAAGAGTGGCTTAGGAGCCTTGAGTGCTCTGAACCACTTAAAAACATTGTGTCTTTTATATTCTTGCTATAACTGCTATATATGTCATAATTGTTTATCACATATTAACTTGGTTTATCTTAAAGGGGAACAAACAAATCTTATATTCCGCTATGGTTAATTTATTAACAAATCTGACAAGTATTTTGAATTTTTTTTTTTTAAAAATATCTATTCAATCCCCCACTGAGAACTAACAATATCAATAACCAATATGAAATTGGTGAGGATAAAAAAGAGTAAGTACTCTCACATATTGATGCTTGTGAGAAACATGAAGCGGAAGTTAAGTGTGTTGAACAACTTTCAGAGATGGTTTGCAGTGGGAAAATTGAAGTTAAGTTTGACCCCCAATGCGAAACATCAAGGATGATAAAGTTGAGGTCAACCATATTGATTTTCTCATTTCAGTTGATACATTTGAATCGGGTTAAATGCAAAGTCGACCACTGAACTTTTCTGATATTTGGGTATTGAGCCCCTTTCTTCCAGTCAACGCAAACTGAGCCCCTTTCTATTCAAAAATTTGAACTTTGAACCTCAGACGCCACATGTGCGTTGATACTATTCTTATTATTCTTATTAGTACTATTATTATTATTATTATTGTTATTGTTATTATTGTTATTATTAATACTATTATTATTATTATTATTATTATTATTGTTATTATTATTATTAGTACTATTATTATTATTAGTACTATTATTATTATGATTATTATTATTATTGTTATTATTATTATTAATACTATTATTATTATAAATGTTATTATTATTATTATTATTACTATTATTATTATTATTATTAGTATTATTATTATTATTATTATTATTATTATTGTTATTGTTATTGTTATTATTAATTGTTGTCCTTAATAAGTTTGTATATTCTTTTGTGCCAGATAATATAGAATGGAGGGAGAACTATACAACAAAAATTAAAAGGGTTCAAATACACACTTCTTTTGTGTCAATTATGTTTTTCTTTTATTCTTTTTCTTTTTAAAAAAAATTATTGTATGTACTTCCTCCTTTCTTTTTTAATTGACTTTATAAAAAAAATGCAAAGATTAAAAAATAAAATTAATGCATCATCAGAATAATTAAGGGAATTTTTATTTCCACAAAGAAAATTTGATATTTTTATAAAATTTTACTCGTATAAATATTTAATTTATTTATTATTCATATAAAAAGAGAATTGTGAAACTATCAATTTAATTTGTGATTATTCCCTATAATTGAACATAAGCGTAATAGGAAATTAGTAATGCTTAACTATGGAGAAGAATATTACCGTCATTACTCAACAAATGTACAAATCTATATAATTCATCTTTCATTTTCAGAGAAAGACTGCTGCTACCATTTCTCTCCCTATCTTTCACTCACTAATATTTTAATATAACATTTTACTAATTTTTTAAAAATAAAAAGTGATATTTTTTTTTATTTTTTTTTTATTTTTTGAATCTATATTTTATGAAACTTTACTCTTTAAAAAAAATTATTCTTTTTCCTAAAATTAAAGTTTTATTTTTTTGAATATGTATTTTATTAAAATTTACTCATATTTTTAAAATAAATAAATTTTTTATATTTTTTCTGAAAATTAAAGTGTTTTTCTATAATTTTCTGTGGTTGATTAATTTTGCACTATTATTGAATCAATTTTGCACATGGTTCAACAAGTAATTGCCTAGGTCTATGCAAATCAAAATGTACCGTAATAGAAATATGGAGATACATACAAGCCCCTTGCTGTTATTATTATTAGTACCGTAATCAAAATGTACCTTATTATTATTATTATTATTATTATTATTATTATTATTATTATTGTTATTATTAGTACTATTATTATTATGATTGTTATTATTATTATTGTTATTGTTATTGTTATTATTATTATTAATATTAGTACTATTATTATTATGATTGTTATTATTATTATTATTATTATTATTATTATTATTATTATTAATATTATTATTATTATTATTATTATTATGGAGGAAATCTCATGTTTTGATATAAATATTAATCCTTAAAAGATATTAACAAATAGCTTGTGTTGGTCCAGCGGTCAAATGACCAAAGTTTTAAACAATAGGTCGCAGGTTCGAATCTGAGGAGAAGCAATTTTTGAAAAAAGATAAAAAGACCTGCCACGTCAGCAGTGAACACATGACAATTTATAATATTAAATACCATATCAGACCTGCCACGTGTGCCTTACGTCAGTAAGTCAGTCTTGCATATAATGGCGCTTGGGGTTCAAAGTCCAAATTTTTGAATAGAAAGGGGCTCAGTTTGCGTTGACCGGAAGAAAGGGGCTCAATACCCAAATATCAGAAAAGTTCAGTGGTCAACTTTGCATTTAACCCCATTTGAATCCCAAGCTACTTCAAAATTTTATATTTTGTCATTGTTATTCCCGAAAATTGTGCTCATTGATGAGTGCATATTATTCATTTATTTTGATTCCATTATATTTAGTTTTATTGCATGTTTCATGTGTATATGAGTTTATTATGGTGTTTAATGATTTCAGGAGGAATTGGAGCTGAAATGAGGAAAAAAGGAAAATTGCAGGGTTTTTAGCATTAAGTTGCATGCATGGTCTTGGCTTGGGACTTGGATTTTATTGTAGAGCTCTTTCTTAGCTTTTCGGAACATCTTGAATCGTCCCAATCGGAGTTCATATGAAAAAGTTATGATCTTTTTACCAGACAGAAGTTGACCCTCAAAGTTTGGAAGTTGGAATTTGCACAGCAGTCACTTGAAGCCCAATTTCGACCTTGATGCAGCCAGAATCTGTCAAATCTCAAAGAATAAAAGTTGTAGATCTCGTCGATATCTTCGTTTTGATAGGTAGCAGGCCCCGTAACTCCTTCCGGATCAAAAGTTATGGTCGTTTTACCAAAGAACGTCGCAACAGAAAATGGAAATTCGCCCCAGTGAATTTGAGCGCGAAAATTGAAAAATCTTGGATTTTTGGAAAGTTTCTAAATGCAGATTTTGGCAGATTTCAACATGGAATGGGATTATTATTTCTATTAGCTTTAAGATTTACTTTATACTAAGATTTATTTCCAAATTAGATTCTATTTCTTTATGGAAACTAGTTATGATTTGTAATTCCTTTTAGGATTTGGATTTCTACTTCCTATAGGATTTAGGACTCTGTCTAGCACTATAAATAGAGGATGCTAGTCAGGGTTTTATTCATTCAATCATCTACTACATTCTCTCATCTACAACATTGGAGGATTGAAGACATGAGCTAAGTTCTTTTTATTCAGTTCTAAGGGATGTTGAACCTTATTTATAATTAATGGTTAATTGAGTATTCATTATTTATTCCTTCTCACATAAAATTCATTCTTGATAATCTGATTTAATTTCTGAATGCTATTTGGCTTAACTGATTTGATTTCTGCAGGATTGAGTTGGTTAACAAATATCATATGTTAGATCAAGGAATAATATTACGTGTAATTGATATTGTTTCTAATCAGGGCCACCCTTAAAGTCCTGAGTTTTTTAGGGCCTAAAGCGACAAAAAAAAGGGTCGAATTGCTATTAAGATAGGTATAAAAAAACTAAAAACTTTTCCTGAACAAAAGAACATCAATACGAAAGAATACCAAATATAATAACCGACTATTTCAATATTTTCTTTCTTTTTCTTTTTTCAGATCCAGACATATACTTTTTAGGAGCCATGGTGAATTAAAATTTAAAAATCTACAAAATTCTAGCATAATCTCGTGATTATCTATAAATTAATTATCAAATAAGGCCTCCTTTATAATTATTAAGAGTCTAACACTACTCCCAAACAATTATAAAAACTCAAAAGAGATTAAAATTTTCACTTGATTCATAATAGCATAAACAAATCTACTCAATCAGTCATCAAGCCCAATTAAATTAAACAATGCTTCTAAATCTCATAAACAAAACAATTAATTTCAAAACCCTAAAAAATAGAATTAATACCTAAAATTAGCTTGAAATTTATGAGAAGGAATACTGGAATAGCATTTAACACTTAGCCTTCTGATTTAAGTATTCTGTTTAAGTAATGAAAGGAAGAAGAGAATATTTAAAGGGGGCCCTAAAAATTTGTGGGCATAAAGCCCGGGCACCTTGGGCTTTAGCCCAGGGCCGGTGCTGTTTCTAATCACAAGTAGTAATTAGTAATATATGATTGTGGACAAGCTTTTGAGTATTGCTATGATTATCAGAAGACAAGTTAAACAATCTGAGCTTATGTGTTTGTTGCTTGGAATAGTCTAATTCCATAATTCTTAATGCTGCTATTATATTAAATCTAGAGAGCTTATTCTAGGTTATATAATTGTTAGAATCTTATGAAGAGCTTGTTTCATTGAGTGACAATCTAAGGGGAGTTTCGGGTAGCAGAGCTTGTTGTTACCTAGGGCTATTAGTTTCATTGAAGGGTAAATAATGTTACACTTTATTAATCTATTGTTGTAAAAAGGTGATACTGAACTGAAGCTTTTTATTCATTGTTTATTCGTATTAGTTTAGTCTTGTTAATTTAATTAATTAATTCAAAATCCCCTTTTCATTAGAAATCATAGGATAAATATAAAACAAATCTCTCTGTGAGATCGATCCTTGCTTACTACTGTGCTAATTGTTTAAATTTGTAAAGTGAAAGTGAGGTTAATTTAGGAGTGTAAACGACAGCTCCCACTCATAACATTAAAACATCGGATGAGAATATTTTATTGGAAGACATCTCTCGGACCATGGTTTATTATTCTAGGATATTTCAAAACTCCAGGACGAGTTCTTTTAAAGACAAGGAGAATGATGCAGTACAAAAGAAGAAATTTAATAAGTTATTATTAATTTTGTATTGTTATTTAGAGATAAATGTTGAGTTATTATTGAAATTATTTAGTAGGATATTATAGTAGTAGCTTTTCATTAGGAGAGTTTGAATTATAGTAGTAGATTTTAGTTAGATTGTTTCCTTTCTAAGTTAGGGTTTTTTACTTAATCCCCAAGTATTGGGTTTTCTATTTAAGCATTATAATACTTCATTATTTTTAGAGATTATATGAATATATTGATTTGAGATAAAAGTTGTATGCTTTTGTGTGTGTTTCTTTACCGATTCTCTATGGAGATATGTACTCTTATTCCTTCTTCCCACCTTGTCCTACATTACCTTCTTCTCATCATATGGTCTGTAAATGATCAGTTGATACAAACGCCATATGCTTACTTCCAGACAGTGAGAAAAATAGTAGTTGTTAGTACTAAGATTTATGTGCATTTTAAATTGATTTGATGATGAAATGAAAAGTAATGTATATTTGTAAACCAGAAGCGTTGTTAAGTACTTGTGAGAAATTAATATGTAAAAGGACTTGGTTAGGGATCAAATTAGTTAGGTTAATCCATTTCATAGAATTATAAGTTGTAATATTTGAAATAAAGAAGAAGACCGATCGCAAAGAAGAAGTAGCTATCAAGTTCGTAGGACATAGAAGATGATCGTAGAACTAGTCTAAGGAACTTCAAGTTCGTAAAGTACCTAACATCGTAGAGCATGGAACTCAGAAACATAGAAACAAGACTGCAAACAAATTACTCTACTATATGGAAAAGTAACTTTACGATCAGATAAGATCAGATAAAATCGTAGAGCACCTGAATTCATCAGGGTCAGATTATGACAAGGTCCTAGTCCTAGCATTAAATATATCAATGTTGATCCTTCCAAAGGTTTTAGATAAGGTTAAGGAAGCTTAGAACTATTTGTAACAGCTATACCAGCAAGGACAAGGACATGTGTCTGCAATTGCACAGTGCGCTCAGTACTGTGGATAACGACCTGAGGTGGTCCAGCAGACAACAATGCAGAGTCAACGATAAGGAATCAACAAGTATCCTAGACAAGATTAAAGCAATGGTAAAAATCTCAACAGGAAGATCCCAAGAAAGCTCTATAAAAGGGTAGCAAACTTCAACCATCAACTAAGTATCGAATAAAGCTAAAACGCTGCCTATCTAAAAGTTCAAAAAGCTTCCTACTCTATGATTCTAAGAAAGTTCAACTGTTGCTAAGTTATTCGATCAAGAAGTTCATTGTCAGTTAACAGCACCTCAAACCAACTTCATAGTTATTACCTTTATAATTGTGATCTTAGTGATCAGTGTATTCCTGGTATGTGACTTGAGGGATTCTTAGTGAATCAGTTGTAAAACAGTTATTTGTGAACTGTAATCTTAGTGATTACCCCTCCTTAGTGGAATATCCCTACTCTTGGAGTAGAAGAGAGGGATACAAGACTTTTGTACTCCGAACCTCTTAAAAATCTGTTGTGTTCATATTTTTGCATTCTATTTTCATGCTACTCTACGTTTTTCAGTTAGTGACTGTTTTCACATTTCTGCTAAATTTAGAACTGAGATTTCCTTTATATCTTTGAAGGGGCATCTTCAAAAATATCATTCCACTTTGTAAATCAAAATCAGTTATATGTTTAACTATTTGGTAATCAATTATTAAAAAGAAATTTTGAAAAGATATATTCAACCCCCCTCCTTCTAGATCCTTTCTTGTGCTTTCGGGGACAACAGTATTCAGCCAATTCTATATAAGTAGGGGAAAAAACTAAATGATTTTTATTGTGTTGTCCTTTTCTATTCTAAGCTGGAAAGTTGTATTATTCTAAGTGTATATTTGATAGTTTGTAGTATACATATTTGGGGTGTGGTGCCATAAGACAACATACAAATCTTTCTCAATCTATCTCTTCTTGGTCTTATTTTCCAAATCAAAACCCTAATACTCCCCATCTGTTCTGAAATATAAGAATAAGTTTGATTTTTCAAAGTCATTTTGAAATATTTTCTTAGTACTTTTAACTATGCAGACAAATTCTCAAGTACTCCCAAGTTCACTTATTTGTCAGAGCCAACATGATAATAAATAAATTTATAGTAGCTTTCTTGTGGAATTAATTGTGGAACTGAATTTGTAAGAAAACTTAGATTATAATGTAATTGATAATTGATGATTTAATAATGTTGTCCTTTATTAGCTCCTTTTTCTATCGTGTTCTTTTACTTCCCATCCTTGGGCAACAAACCAGAATTATTCTCTATGTTATTTTAATGATTAAATAAAATCTATATTGAATAAACACCATTCACTAAAAAAAAATTCAAAAGCTCAATTTTTATAATTTATGATTAATTTTGATAGGGAGTTGTAACTAGAACATCTTATTGATTTTGTTTGTGCGTTGGTAAAAAAATGAGAAGAAAGAAAGAGAAAGAACATAACTCATTACTGTTTATACAAGACTAAAATAGGGGATTTTAGTCCTTTACACATCTTAACTAGCCATAAGAGGCACCCTTCACTTGCTTTTGGACAAGTGAATCACACTCCCTGTTAATTGGCGGCTTTTTTCTACCACAGATGGTGTAAAAATGTATAAACCACAGGTAATAAATTGTATTTTACTCAATAATCTTCAATTTAAAGGGAAACTACAACATGCAGCTTGAAAATAGTTATGAAATATTTAGGAATACACAAAATTTACTGCACACCTGTTAAACCAGATTTCAGCGGACTTGTGCGTCTCTTATGAGCCATTGCAAGTGCTAGGGCATGCTCTACCTTTGGAGAAAGAAAAGGAATAGAATTATATTTTTGTAGACAGAGATGATACCATGAATAGAGAAAATAAAGTAGTACTCCCTCCGTCCCGCAATAAACATCTTAGTTTGACTTTCACGGTCAAATTGACCGTATTTAAAATTAACAAATCTTAAAAATATTCAAGATATATGTCGAGAGACTATTATCACTATAAAATATGAAAAAATTACTATCAAAGTCAACTTTCATGATTTAAAAATTCTATATAAATATTTTTAATTATTAATTTTAAAAGTGGTCAATTTAATCATTAAAGTTAAATTAGGACGTTTATTATGGGTTAGAGGGAGTATATCATAGGATAAGAAATCCACTAACTTGAAAAAAGGTTAACCACCACAAAAGAAAATCAAGAAATTGAGATTACTATTCAAATTCCTCTAGAGCAGTTATGAGTATACTCCTAAAGCTTCCATTTCTGAAGCCCACAACGAAGCAAGAAAAACTATTCTATCTCTAAAGGTTTAGATTGGATACAACTCAAAATCAAAAACTTTTGTTGATGCAATACCCTTATTGTAACAACCCGGTCAAATCCGAGTCTAAATCAAAATAGTACCAAGACCCAATTCATTGTCTCGATAGTATCTTTTTCGGTTATCTTAGCCCATCACAGACATGACTGTAGGTACTACTAATAGTTGTTTGAATTCTTATATACATATCAAAATATTCCACACATTCCGATGTGACTAGGGTGTTACTCTTATTAACTTTCATGATTCCTCAATATTGAAGTCCTAATCCCTAATCTTAGAAACATGGATATGTCTAGTTCATCTATTGAAATATGAACCGATATGTTTTTCGGGAATTTTTAATATTTAAAGCCCAACTAAGATAACAAGGATAAACTTTAAAGGATATAAAGGAAGAATATCAAAAGTACAACGAAAAATTTGAATAAAACTGTCTACCAACAATCCAACTGACCAACTTTTTAATGTGAATGATTTATTTCATATACTAAGTTGCAAATATACCACAATTCTCATACACCAAGTTGCACGTTATTATGCCTTTGTTACTAAGTTAGTTCTTGAACTTTGAACTTTGATTTCCAGAGGAAAAGAACAAACAAAAAAGCCCGTTGACAGTTACAGGCTATTCAATGCATCATTAAAGATAATTTTTTGTATATTCTCTTAAACTGTAGGAAAGTTTGACAAAGAAAGGACTAGGGAAAAAGCATATTTACCCCCACTGTGGTCGTCGTGTTTTAAGCAATTAGTCATTGTAGTTTAAAAAAATTCAATTGGCCCACTGTGTTTTTAAAAAATGGTTAATCAAGCTATTCCGTCCAATTTTAAAAAAATTGGACCAATTTTCCTACGTGGCTTTTTAAAAAAACAAAACAAAATAAATTATTTCCTACGTGGCAAGCCAGTCAGCCAAATTCCTAGTACTTGAAAATTCGAAAAAAAAAACATTTACCCCATTGTGTTCGTCGAGTTGTAAGCATTGAACCACTTTACTTTAAAAAGGAAACTTTTTCATTTACTTCTGCTCCATACCTCTAAATCTCATCTTCATAAAGAAAAAGCTTAGTGGTGATGATCATCAAAATACCACCAAGTCAATACAACTAGTGGAACACAATCTACCAACCTTACCTGAACTTTCTCCTCGCTCCCACACCACCGATGGCCTCCCACCAAATCTCAATTCTACCCTTCTAAAGGCATTTGAAATGTCAAAATTATCCTTCCCCAACACCCTAAACACTTTGAAACCAGATTTACTCATTTGTGATGACTTATTTCAATGGCCAAAAATAGTAGCTTCATCACATGATGTTCCGGTTGTTCGGTTCCAAACATGCAGCGTGACAGCCGGTAGTTTTCTAGCTCATACTTTTACGAACCAAGACGTTACATACCCTTTTTCAGGGTATTGATAATTGGGGTTCTTTGTTATTGATTAGATGGGATTATCGCCATTAATGGCGTGAGAAGGAGAGGACCCTAGAACAGAGAATGTCAAAATCATTAACTATTATCTATTGGGGGAGAATCCAAAATGAGAAAATTGAAACCCTAAATGTTCCCCCAAATTCATTACAAAGACATGTGGAAAAAGAAGATAAAAATAGACTTTGTAGTGGAGGAAGATGATGAGATGAAGGATTTGTGGGTAATGGAATTAAACCCAGATCTGAAGGAAATAATCCAGATGAAGAAAGAACTTAGAGAAGAGAGAGAAATAATAGGTAAAGAAAAAGAAAGAAAATAAAACATAAAAGTATTTTTATTTTTAAAATTTTAATAAGTATTTTTATTTTTACTTTTAAAATAAAACATACATATTATAAATATTATAATATTAATTTTTATTAATATTATACATATTATAAATATTTAGGTAAAAAGAAAAAGAAAGAAAATAAAACATAAAAGTATTTTTATTAATTTTTATTAATATTATACATATTATAAATATTTTCTACCTCACTTTTAGCATTTGCATATCCACGTGTCTGATTATTTGATTCCACGTCATTTCCTTGAATTTCTTTTTTTTTTAAATGTCATGTAAGAAATAAATAAACAGACATCCACTAAATTTGACAAAATGACCCAATTAAGCATTTTTTTAAAACCACAGTGGGTCAATTGCATTTTTGTAAAGTACAGTAGCTCAATGCTTACAACTCAACGAACACAATAGGGTAAATATGCTTTTTTCCAATTTTCAAGTATTAGGAATTTGGTTGACTGGCTTGCCACGTAGGAAATAACTTGTTTTATTTTTTTTTCAAAAGCTACGTAGGAAAATTGGTCCAATTTTTTAACGTCCGTGAATAAAATTGGCAGAATGGCTTGATTAACAATTTTTAAAAAGCACAGTGGGCCAATTGAATTTTTTAAAACTACACTGACTAATTGCTTAAAACACAACGACCACAGTGGGGTAAAGGTGCTTTTTCCCGAAAGGACTAGTATACGTTTCTAAAAGAAGTGCCAGCAGCTGGGCCAGAAACAAGACTTTTCTTCAGCAGGTAACTGTTCAATGCTGAGAGAATTATACAGATGTATGATCCACTATATAGGATGACATCAACCACTTCTGTTAAGTAATTTCTGAAGACTTTAAAAAATCAAGGGGAAATACAAACCCTTTATGGTCCAGCTAACTCCTTCGCCGACCAGATGCTTCTTCCTGAAATTGGCCCGTGTTGTATACAACTACATAAATATGTGGAAGCATACTTGCAGTCACTTGAATAGGAAAGTTGTGACAAGACTGACATTTATTTTAATGTCAAACTTTAAAAAATAGAAATAGTTGGTTTTATAATATAGTCAAAGTTAAGGTGCTAATAAATTGTTGAGAAGTGAAGCATTATCTTTCTTTCCCATTTTTACTTTTTTACTGATTCATGAAATGAAGCTTTATCAAGATAGATGACCTGTTGCTATTTAACAGAACAAAGATAATTTGAGGGGAATTTCAGACCATAAAATGAAAACAAATTATTTATTAGTGAATAAAAGAGGAGAAGATGACAGAATGACAAAAAAAAATATTATGCTTGTTTTACTACTCCACCAGAACCTCCAATTTGATATATTTGTTAGGATTCAACCGATTAGGATTAGATGGTAAAAACCCGGGTAGAACTACATAATCATTCATTTTGTTAACTCCATCTAAAAACAAATAGTTTCAGCATCCCTAACTACCAGGCCCTGCTTGTAGCCTAACCAGATAATAAGAGAGAAATATTGATAGACATATAGAAATAGAGATAAACCAGAGAAATTAGGGAGGAAAGAGAGGAATTCAGAGCTTCATCTCTGAATTTGTGAGAGAAGAGAGAGAGATAAAAAGAGAGGAGAAGCAGTTGAAAGCTTCCTTCCTCAATTCATTACACAATTCATATCACAAAACTTGAGGAATACACTTCCATTTACACATATATATAGATAACAAATGTTGATAATGACTCTCCTAACCTTCACTACTTTTCTTATCCTTCACTCATTGTTAACTAATTACCTATGTGCTCACATGCTCACTCTATCTTCTAGAATACAACTATCATATATGCCCAGTTTACCCTTGGCCTGACACTCCCTCCCCCTTCAAATTTTTCATGTGCTCATGAAAGTGTTCTTGGTTTGTTCCCTCTTCAGACTTTCTTGACAAACTATCTGTTGTTGTATTATCCTTCCCTTTCTTGTATGCAATGATTTAGTCATATTCCAAAAGTTTGCTCATCCATCTCTACTGCAAACAAGTTACCACCTTCTGTTCCAAAGAGTATTTTAGGGACTGGTGATCTGTTCTAATGATGAACTGAACTGTCTTTGTCCCAAATAGAAAGACCATCTTTTAATAGCTTCAGCCACAACCATTAATTCCTTTTCATAAGTGGAGTAAATCTGAGCCTCAAGTCCCAAAGCCTTGCTGAAGTAGGCAAGAAGCCTCTCTTCTTGCATTAGAATGACTCCAATCCCTGTTCCTAATGCATCAGTTTCAATCTCAAAAGTCTTAGTGAAGTCTGGTAAGGCGAAGACTAGTGTAGTGAGAGCCTTCTTTAGAGTTGTAAGGGCCTGTTGAGCCTCTTGATTCCATCCAAATTTTCCTTTCTGAAGAAGCGTGGTCAGAGGTTTAGCAATAGTTCCATAGCCCTTAATAAATTTCCTATAGTACGCAGTGAGACCAAGGAAACCTCTCAGCTGTTTGATGGTTCTAGGGGAAGGCCAATCTAACACATCCTGGACCTTAGTAGGGTCTACTGCTACTCCTGCACTTGAAATGGCATTCGCCAAATAGTCAATCTGAGACTTAGCAAATGCGCACTTACTCATTTTAGCAAACAATTGGTTCTCTCTCATTACTTGAAACACTTCTTTAAGATTTTTGTAATGCTCTTTCATTTCTTTAGAATATACCAAGATGTCATCAAAGAATACTAGTACATGCTTTCTTAGGAGAGGCTGTAACACTTGGCTCATTAAGTTTTGGAATGTAGCAGGGGCATTTGTAAGCCCAAAGGGCATGACTATGAATTCAAATAACCCTTCATGTGTTCTAAAAGTTGTCTTCTCAATGTTTTCCTCTTTCATTCTAACTTGGTGATACCCAGCCCTCAAGTCTAGTTTAGCATAAACCTTAGCTCCTTGTAATTCATCCAGTAGCTCATCAATGAGAGAATGGGATATTTGTTCTTGATGGTCAAATAGTTGTGATTCCTGTAGTGGACATAAAACCTCTATCTGCCAGCTATCTTTTTAACTAGGAGTTATGGTGAGGCATAAGGACTTTGACTTGGTCTTATGATACCAGACTATAGCATTTCTAAGACTAGATTCTCCACTTCATTCATAGGAACATTTGTAGGGCCTAATAGAGAATGGGGAGGAATTAGCTTTGAGAGGAATGCTGTGATCAAGAGTTCTTTTAGGTGGTATGCCCCGGGGTTCATGGAAAATGTCTGCATATTCTTCAAGTAAGATTTGTAGCTTGGAATCTAAGATGGGGTTTGAGTTTTGAAGTGAACGACAACTGGGGTTGGAATTTTGTGGAAGTGTGTGTTTAGTTTGATTAGGGACAGTGAACAACTACCAGCAGGCCATGTTCTTGCTCAATGATATCTTGCAGTTGAACCTTCTACTCCCATAGTTGAACTGGATAGTTAGGTTCTCATAATCAAAAGTGGTTGGACCAAGCTTCTTTAGCCACTAAACCCGTAATACCATTCCACAACCTCCTAGAGGTAGCAGCCTAACTTTATCCTTGAAGTAGAAATCCCATTTTCCTTTTAAAGTGTGTACATTGTTGATCACTGGCTAGCCGACTCCCATTAGCTACTGAGACTATCATGGGAGGTGTAGGGTCCAATGTGCACCTGGATCTTTGGGCTGTTTTGGGATCAAGGAAGTTGTGGGTACTGCCCCCCCATCAATAAGGATAGATACGGGTCTCTTTCCAATTTATCTAGTCATCTTCATGGTTTAGGGACTAACTTGTCCTTCCAGGGTATTGAGAGATACTTCTATATTTTCAGTAACTATTAGGTCTTCTTGGGTTTGGTTCTCAAGTTTGTCATCAAATACAGGAGGGCCAGTGTATCCCTCACACTCTTAGCCTCTTCACAGGTGATCGTGAAGTTTTGGGGAGCCTTACATTGGTGACCCATGGTGTACTTCTCATCACAGTAGAAACAAAGGCCCTTAGCCTTCCTCTCATCTCTTTGGGCTGCTGTAATGGGTTTAGGTTTGTTAAAGTCTTTTGGGATAGGTGAGCATAGGAGTTTTGTTGTAGGAGGTGCAGGGAGGTCCTTTTTTGTGCTGGGCTAAATGTTTGTATAATAAGTCTGGGTTTAGGGTAGGTGTTGGCAGGTTTAGGAATGACTTTCATAGAACTTGGCTTCTTTGAAGGCTTGGGAAAGAGTTTTTGGGTCAAGCAACTTCACTATCTTCTTAGTTTCATCTTTACGGCCTCCAATAAAATTCCCCACAAAAAAGTCCTCAGTCAAGTAAGGCAACTTCTCTAGCAG
Source organism: Panax ginseng (assembly GCA_020205605.1). Classification (NCBI taxonomy): domain Eukaryota; kingdom Viridiplantae; phylum Streptophyta; class Magnoliopsida; order Apiales; family Araliaceae; genus Panax; species Panax ginseng. The sequence continues at coordinate 20,051,617 of CM035142.1, forward strand.
TCTCCCTTTATGCCTCTTAAACTCATCATAGTATGTATTCACAGTGCCAAGTTGTTTCAACAATTTGAATTGCTCATAGATATTCTCCGCACCAGCCTCAGTAAACCTTACAATGAAGTCATCAGCAAACTCTCTCCATGTAAGCCCATCCTTGCCATTTACATAAAACTTGTACCAGTATTTTGGAGAGCCATGTAGATGCATCCCAACTATAGCAATCCTCCTCTGAGAATGAATCCCATATATTCCAAAATACTCATCACAATCCTGGATCTAGCTCTTTGTATCATCACCTTCAGTAAAGGATGGAAACACCGACTTAAGATGCTCAAGTTCTTTCCCCTCTTCTTCATTTTCATCATTTTGGTTCTTTTTCCTCCATTGAGCATCATCTTCTTCATTTCTCCCAACTCTTTCTTGCTCAGCATGCCTAGGGTCTCTAAAGAAACCCCTATCCCTTCTATGTCCCATATGAACTAGTCTCTTTCCTCTTTCCTTGCTCCTAAAAGGATTCTCAAATCCTTATTCCTTATTTGACCCCCTCTGCTTCAGTAGCTCATTCATACCACCCATAAAGTAATCCATCTTCTCATCAAAGAGTTGCAGTTTGTCATTAGTGTACTTCCTGTAACTCAAAAAGTCCTGCTGCAACATTTGTAAAGGCCTAGCCATGATCACATAGGGTAGAGTTGAAATGAACAAGTGTGATTATGAGTTTGAAAATTTATCAAGCAACAACAATACTACCTAATTATGAGTAAGGGAGTTTGACTAGCTGTGACGCCCCCAAATCCAGGTTCTCTAACCTCAGATTCAATGCTCACAATCCATCATCGTCATAAGCATTCTATAAACTATTGCGGAATAATAAACATACAATGTTCATTATAATATAGTTTCATAACATAATCCCAAGGACTTCTTTACCCTAACTTAAACACACCTTTAATATTACAAAAGATTTACATAATTACACCATCACTATCACAGGTTAACTAACCTTAACCTTTCATATCTATTAATACAAAAGACTTAAACAAAATTATAATATAATAATCATTTAACAACGTGATACTACTCGATCGCCTTCGCTTTGCCTTTGTCCTTATTAGAACCTTCTGCTATCTCGACTTTAGCTGAAATATTTTATTTAAGCAAGGGTGAGCAACGAGTTTGTTCTGCAAGTTAAAGCGTACAATAAAAGGTATAGAAGAATTTAACTTTCTATAATTTCAACGATATTCGAACGATTTCGAAATAGCTGAATAATAAATCATTTGCAACAACAAGGGTTTTCTTTAGTTTCATACTGAATAACATTCCACGAATAAAAGAGTAAATTTTACCGAAGGTTCAATAATATTCAATTGATTAAGAAGAATAATCAATACTACAACAATATTCAACAAAGTGGGATATTCCCAGATTTCATGCTGAGTCATCACAAATGGATCAAGAACTACTCGAGGAATCATCAGTAATTAAAGCTGAATTACCTCAAGAATATAAGTTAGTTATAAAAACTAATTATACTCTTCTGCAAGTACATGAAGTGATCAGCTCCATTGTACCCTATATTATGCATAATACTCAACATAGCGCGCAAGGGTCGTTTTACGACAATGAAGTTCCCCCTTTTATAAGGGTTGTTCTTCTCAGTCTTACATCATGAGTCCGTATCACAACAATATGGTTTGGATTGATTTCAAAGAAATACTACGATTTCAACATATAATATCAATATTGATATAGCCGAAATCACTGGAATAGATCTTCCAACAATAAATCAGTTCATAATAAATAGAACGTTTCATGCTTTAACAAATATTAGTCTAGCCAAAACAAATAACTGAGACATGGCTCGTAAATAAATCCAATAATAAAACAAGAATCAATTGCACTATGTGCGAATAACAATAATCATTATAGATGTGAATAACTATCAATAGATATTCACTAATCATGCTTTGAAATTAATAATTCAAGTTGAGTCAGGAAACTTGCAATAAATGTGAATATTCAATAACAATCTTAGATGTGGAATAATCAACAATAATTATCCACCACTATGCTTGAAAAATAATAACTCGAGTTTGAGTTAGGAAACTTGCATATTAATAACAACTTGCACAATATGCGAATATCAATAAATATCATAGATGTGGAATAATCAACAATAATTATCCACTAACATGCTTGAAAAATAATAACTCGAGTTTGAGTTTGAGTTAGGAAACTTGCCTGTTTGACGAGTTACGGCTAACTAGCTTTAATTAAAACTCTTTGAATGACCTAGCATTGACAATGTTGGTCTACTAGTTAGTACTGCGTATAATCGTACGTCTATGCGCTTACTTATGTTATTATCTAGCAAATAATTCAATCACAATATTCACATAGTATAAAGTACCATCATTAACCAAGATATTTAATAAATATTAAGTTAATGATTTTATAAATGGCAAAACTATGAATTTAGCCACTATAGTTGGCAAGTTTTACTTAATGCACAACTGAACTTTTATTTTTTGAATTACCCCATTAAACAAATTAAAATTTTAAAATTGGATCATTCTGTTAACGGTAGCTCAGTTCTGTTAATATGAACGTTAGCTTTTTCCTACGTGGCTTTTTAAAAGAAAAGAAAAATTACTCAGCCAGTATCGATATATAACAACTCAGCTTCTCTTTCATTATAAACTTACGCAGTTGGTTTTTGCAAACCAAATTCCACCAGCCTCAATAACGGGGCCAACATCCCCAATTGGCTTCAGCTTATACTCTTTCCCAGTGGTATGATTGATCAATAAACTCTGTCCAAGCTCAATTGTCAAGACATCTCCATCTTACACTCCTCACAGATCCTCACCTCCGATTCAATGGGATAAGCCTCTCCCGTCGCCATCGAATTCCTAAAAAATTCTCAGATACGATTCCGCCTTACCATCACCGCCATTTTCTACGGCCCGAGGGCCACGGGAGCGTGTTCAGAGGATTTAACCGCAGCCCAAAGTTGTCTCCAACGATGAGGATTGAGTACTTTGACTTAAATTCACGAGTCGATCGGCGAAATGGTAGGTAGGAGGAGGAAGGCCGACCAGGCATATGACCCGATTTTTTTGTATTCGTCGGGGTCGAGGGGACTAGGGTTAGGTATTCGCTGGGATGATTTGGTTTGTCGATGTTGTCGCCATTTACGAAAGCAGACAGCACCGTGGAATGTAGTGGATGGGGAGGTGGAATTAGAGGTGGCGCATGGGCGAAGGAAGGTAGTCGGCGATCTTGGATTTGGGGGTGGGATAGGTTGGGAAATGAGGGATTTGAAGGAGGGGTGTTTTTGGGTGTTATTTGTATTGAATTTGACGAGGTTTGAGGAGAGAGAAGAAAGAAAGGATGAGTGGCAGTGGTGATTGGTGGAGGAAGACAAGATGCCATTAACGTTCCTCTGGGTGTTCGAATGCTTTGAAGAGATGAAATATAGCAATAACCCAAATTTCCCCCTTCTAATTTTGGGCGAATTGATCTCCAAGTTGGTTTTGGAGCACTAGATCCCTTGTTTGCAAAAACCAAATGCGCAAGTTTATAATGAAAGAGAAGCTGAGTTGTTATATATCGATAGTGGCTGAGTCATTTTTCTTTTCTTTTAAAAAGCCACGTAGGAAAAAGCTAACGTTTATATTAACAGAATTGAGCTACAGTTAACAGAATGTTCCAATTGTAAAATTTTAATTTGTTTAATGGGGTAATTCAAAAAATTAAAAGTTCAGTTGTGCATTAAGTAAAACTTGCCAACTATAGTGGCTAAATTCATAGTTTTGCCTTTTATAAATTTATAAGGTCTTTCTTAAGTAATAAACACTTATTAAATCCTTAAACAATTTATTATAATTGTTTAATAAATGAGTCATTTAAATTATCTTTATTTATTAACTCTATCTTCATTTAATTACCATTTAATATTAGTTAAATAGTAATCAATTAATTACTTTTAGTTATTATTTAATAAATAATAGCTAATTACATCTACTTATTATTCAATGTTAATTAAATATTGAATAATTAACATTATTCGTCTTTAATTATTATTTAATATTAATTAAGTAATAATTAATTAATCATTTATCCTTGAATAATAAATAATTGATTTATTAGTCCTTAATTATTCATTACTATTAATAAATGAACAATTAATTAACCTTTGTCCTTATTTAATATTAATTAATTTATTATTTATCCTTGAATAATAAATAATTAATTTAGTTCATAAGTCTTTAATTATTCTTTCTTATTAACTTAAGAATAATTAATTATCATTTATTCTTATTTATTAATTAATTATTTATTTATTTATCCTTGAATAATAAATAATTAATTTACTTCATAAGTCTTTAATTATTCTTTTTTTTAACTTAAGAATAATTAATTATCATTTATTCTTATTTATTATTTAATATTAACTAAATAATAAATAATTACTTTATAAATTTTATGTCAATGTAAGTAAGTAATTACATTATTACATAATCTTACTTAAGCATTATTTAATCATTATTTAATATTAATAAATGGTTTAACCCTATTTATTATTTAATTTAGTTAAATAATCAATAGTTACTTTATTATTACTAACTCTACTTAATTATCACCCAATACTACTAAGATAATAATTAAATAGTTAATTACATTCAAATTTCATGTAATTAGTTTAATAATCCGTTAATTGCATTAAAAATTATAAATTAGCAATCCACTAATTACTTAATAATTAGCTAACTGCTCAGAAAATTTTAGGATTAAATATCTTAATATTCTTCAGAATTTTAGAAAAATTTGGGTCCAAGAACCACCGTCGAAACCGGCTGGAAAGTGGCCGAACCGGTCGCCGGAAAGTTCTGGCCGGTTCGGTTTCCGCTGAACCGGAAGTAGGTTTTTAGGATTTTTGATTTTTTTCCAGATTTAGGGTCCTTCACTAAAACTTAATTAAAATGAAATTTACAACTCCAATTTGGGTCCAATCAGACTCGTTGGATTCATATCTTCCCGAACTACAGTTTTCATTCATCAAACATCAATTTTGGATATGTTTTGGTCCCGGAAATTGGTCCAGAAGTGACTGCTCTTGCACATGAATTCTTTAGTTGAGGTGTTTTAGTAATAAATCCATATCTCACTCATTTTCTAATATTTTTACATGCTTCCAAAGGGGTTTTTCTCTTAACTCATAGTTCTAGCATACCAAGAAACAAAATCACAAAAACCATTTGTAAATTTCAAATGAAAAGCATTGATCACCCCTTTAAATTAGGGTTTTTTCCAAAACTACCTTAGCTTCTTTTTTTTCAAAATTTTCCAACATAAACTATATAGATGGACATGTTAAACATATTATACTCAAGATATATCATTCATATAAGACTTTAACCTATTAGAACTTGCACTTCCATGAATCTTTTACAAGATCACATAGAACATAAAAACTAGGGTTTGATTTTCTTACCTTGTCTTGTGGGATGCTTTTCTTTTCTTTCCAAAGTAGACTAAGAACTTGGGATGCATGAACAATATGCTCCTCCTTCTTACTTAGAATCCGAACCTCTCCTCTCTCTCTTGCTCTCTTTGTGTTCCTGCTAGTTGAGAGAAAAATAGAAGAAGTAGAAGAATGGTGGAGGAAAATGAAATGAAGATAGATATAATGTTGGTGAATTGGAGTGGAATGCTAATATCTCTCATGTTTCTTTTGCCCCTTGGACAAAAGGGTTAGCCTTATCCCTTTCTAATCATGCTTAACCATGCCATTAAGGTGGCATGACACACTTGTCCTTGTGTGTAAGACTTCTTACTTTTGGAACTTGATTAGCTTAATTTCTTTGCCTTAAAAGGCCTAATATGACTGGTCCCATATGCCCAATAACCCATCCATTTTGCCTTTATTTTAATGCACAAATTAGATTAATCAAAGGTCTAAAATACCCTTAATCAAGTGGGCTAAGTTTGGGCTTGCATTTTATTTCTTTTGGGCTCGTCCTTTAATTGTTTTGGGCTATGTAATAAACATAGTTTAACCATTTTAATATATATTACCCTAATTGTTTATTTAGGGATTCATTTCCAATCTTATGGAATTTAATTACATACACATATCTCTTTAACTTGTAACCTAATTAGGTTTACAATTTTAATCACTTGCAATAATAAAATTATTCACTTAAGTTAATATACATATTAAATACTAACTATTCCTTAGTACCATAACCCTTAGGTTATTTAATTGTCTCACCTAATGTATCATTAGGTTATGAAGCTTTTATTTTCAATGAAATCTATAGATGTATATATCCATAAATATAGTATATATGTTTATTTAGCCATACCCATTTCCACACAGTCCTCACATATTTATTCACTATATAATAGTCATACTAATTAATCCTTTAAAGATTATAAATATTTCTATTTAACATTCAAGGCTAACACTCAAGCTATGTTAATGCTTCAACATAACTTATCTTACTCTTCCTTAATCAACTTGATTAAGTATTGATCTCAGTTAATTTAAAATAACTAAATTGACTATCTTGTTTAATTTATATCTCATAACACATTCGCTAAAAAAAAATTATTCGTAAAAATTTAAATATATAATCATATAAAGTTCTCGTTTGGTCCTTACAGTAGCTTTATAAGTGAAATGGATATCTTCAGTGAAACAAATTGAGTATCCGAGGAAGAATAAGTTTTAAATTAAACTAGCTACAATTTCGTTGAATTTTTAAAGAGTAAATGAGCACACAACACAAGCATCAAGAGATCAAAATGTAGCATAAACACTACCACTGTAGTAGTAAGTGCTAACACTAAAAATATGACTGAAAGCTGTTTGTTTATGGACTGAAAATTTAACTAAGGGCTGAATTTAGATGTTTCTGGTGTTTGATTGTTTAACTGATGCTAGATATACTAAACAAGCTGTTTCGAATCACTTCAACACAAACAAAAACATATCAAACAAAATTATATCATATAATCCGCAAACGTTTGCCGACCAAGAGTAAACAGCAATTTATGGATTGAAATATGCTTGGGTGATGTTGTTTATGACAATTATAGTTTGGGCTATGTGTATATGACTGAAACGAGCGGGTTTGATGAGTTTAATACCTGAAACCAATTATTTAACTCTTGAATTTTCCAAGTTGCAGGTGTTGGCAGAAAACAGTGAAGTGGTTTTTCTGCTGCCTTGTGACTGAAATATGGAGTTGTTTGACGATGGATTGGGGCTGGGATTAGAGTCTCAGGTTATGTTTGATTACAAGATTACACTTGGATTGGACCCAAGTCTCTTGTTTGTTTTTAAAATTAGTCCCAGATAACTACGAATTATAATTCCTACCATTTGAGATAAAAAAAATTATGGACTAAATTAACCTTTAACTTTGTTTACATCAAATAAAGCTTTTAATGCATGATAAAACATTAATAATATGTACTACAAATAGTATGTCTGCCACGTGGACCTTTGGACCAGAGCTCGCCATGGAGCTATATCCTCCCTCCAACTCCTTATCATCAGTAGCATATCTTGTTCCTTTTTTTTCATGAAGTTATTATTTTTATGGATAATAAAATCCATGTTTATAACTGAAAATATTATTCTTTTTCTAGAAAATTGAAAATTCTCAAAAGTTTAGCAGATGGCAATAAGAACGATTGGTTTTAAAGAGTTTTCCCTTGTGAACAAAAAGAGCTAGGCTTAATCACGTTATATTTCAACTAATATATGTGGATTTAGAATTTTAGAACGAATAATCCTAATCTTTCTTTTAATTTTAGTTTTTGTAATTTTTAATGAAATTTTAATATTTCACAAATCATGTATTTTGCACTATTTATTTGTTAATTTATAATAATTTGATTCTCAAATATTTTACATAAGAAGAGCATGGTGAAAAATTATGAACTCACCAACTTATTTCAGCAGTATTTAAAAATTTATAATTAATTGTTCATCATTTTTTTAATGTATAAACAAGTTTAAATTATAGTTTAAATATATTATTATTAGTAAGGGTATAATAGTCCAAACCATATTTTTTTTATCAAATCCTTTAATTAATCCTGAAAAAAACAAACATAACATGAGATTATTTTAAGTTATCCTATGAATAATCTCATAAAAAAAACATGAATGTGATTAGAACTATTTAATCCAAGGATTAATAGTCATCCCATGAAGGTATTATAATCCCAAGGATTATAATCTTTATTAACAAACATGGTCTTAGAAGTAATAGATGAGACTAGAAGTCTAGAACAGATAGAATTCAGATAGAAGTTACAAAGAAACAGAAATCAGAGATTGAAGACAGAGAAAAAAAAAAGCGGACTGGAGGAAGAAGATGATGGTTCTGGACCAACCAGAAGCTCTAATACCAATCTTGTCAGACCCTGCTTGTAGCCTAACCAAAGAATAAGAGAGAAATAGAGATATACAGATAGATATAAAGAGAAGCCAGAGAAATTAGGGAGGAAGGAGAGGAATTCAGAGCTTCATCTTTGAATTCGTGAGAGAGAGAGAGAGAGAGAAAGGGAGGAGAAGCAGTTGAAAGCTTCCTTCCTCAATTCATTACAGAATTCATATCTCAGTAGTTGGGGAATACTCTTCGCTTTACGCATATATATCCTTTACACACATGTATATCCCCTAAACTTCACTAGTTTTCTTATCTTCACTCATATTTAACTAACTACCCATGTGCTCACATGCTCACTCCATCTTCTAGAATACAACTATCACATATGCCCAGTTTACCCTTGGCCTTACACTAACCTCCACTAACTATAGACAAAGATTTACAGAAACAATTGTGATTACAGACTGAACATAACTTTTGTACACAGTTACAGTAAGAGATACATGTATATGCAGCTCATCAAGTAATAATAGAAATTAAAATTAATTGATATAAGCTAATCTATACAACATTTAAAACATAAGTATATGACAGAAACCTTGAGTGAAGTCAGTTCCTGAAGCCCTTTCTCCACTAATAGCATGTGCTCAACGTTTCCCTCACTGTTCAAATCCTGTGGAAGGTTTCCTCTTTCCTCCAAATCATTGTTCACTGTTAAGTAAATAGAGTGGCGACGAATACAGTGGGGGGAGAAAGGAAGAGTAGGTGAGTAAACTGAGAAGTACATAATAAGCTTTCAAGGAACAAAATGAGTCCCACAATAATTTACCTAGAGAAATTTCATCTTTTGCTTTCTGTCCAGCAGCTAATACAACTTCAACAGGAAGAGGGGCAAATGATGACCAGTATTCATGTCTTGCTGTAGCTATTTCGGAAAGAACACCTGCAAAACATTGCAATGCCAATCATAAAATATCTCGTCATGCAGAACATAGTTTCTAAGACCATTAATAGGAAGCACATTTGAGAAAATTTTAATGTTATACTACTAAGACCATATTTTGGAATGTAGAATTTGAAAGAAAATCTTCCCAATCTATTCTAAAGGCTAACACTGTAATATTATAAAAATGGGTGGATAAAAATCCAATTACTGGTTTACTTGCAAGAGGAATGGGTCAAAATGGTAAAAGAATGATTGCATCTGCAAGTGAATTTAATCAGCAGTGAATGCAAAAGGAAAAAGAGTTATATAATTAAGTAGAACTTGCCACAAAATGCTGTAGTACTTATATTTTGCTGTTTGCCTATTTGGATATTCTTGGGGTAATTATTCTAGACCAGGTTGTTTAAAGGGTGTCTAAGAGGCTTGATGGGTAGATGCGCACCTATTTCTCTATTGAAGGAAGGATAGATTCAAACCTTATTTTCAGTACTATGCCTTTCTTTCTATGGGTTTGGCTGATTCTCTCGTGAGAATAGTGTGTCGATTCCTTAGGGTAGGTGCCACTGAGGACTTAGGTTGGGTAAGATCACTAGTCTTTTGAAATTTGTCTGTGGGCCTAGAGAAGAGAGGGTTAGGTCTTGGAAACGTAGTTTCTAAGAATATCTCTGAGATGAGGAAGTGGTTGTAGCTTTTCCTTTTAAGCTCATTTTCTGAAGTACAAGGTGATCAGCAGCAAGTATGGCTTGGGCCTCGGCCTACCAGAATGGCTGGGATGCTGATTCCATCCATTCAAGTATAGAATTCTTCCTTGCTCTTGTTAGGTATAGCGCTGAGGTTGGAGGTCCTATTCGTTTTTGGGAGGATCTTGGAGGTCTCTTTTTTAACAGCTTTTCCTCGTCACTTCTTTCTGTAGTTCACAATGTTCCGACATCTAGTTTGGAATTCTGGTTTCTAATCTTAAAGAGGATGAGGATCCATCATCTTTAATTCTTCTTCTTAATACTTACTTCATTTTCTTCCTCCCTATTACATTTCTTCGATTTTGAAAGGTCCCGGTATATTCTTTATTCCACTTTTATAAAACAAAAGAACCCAGCAAAATAAAAAATAACAATAAACAAAAGCATTGAGAAGGGGAAAAACACATTTCAGATAGACCGGAAAAAATAAAATTTTAATTTACCATGGTGAACACATAAACTCCAGTACCGAGCAAGCCAGCACCTCTTAAGAACAACCTCTTCCTAATATAAAAAACTGTGACCTATGTAAGTATGACATAAATAAGTTCAACAGAGAATATGACTACGACCCGTATTAACATATACCGTCTCTTCCTGAGTGAGCATCATTCTTTTTGTCATAGTTCGAAGTGATTTAACTTGGCACGTGGCATCATGAAGTTGCTCCAGAGTAGATATCGCTTCCTCCCTAGCAGACTAATTAGAAAATAACAGAATCATAATTAGGCTGCCTCACACATCCTTTTTTTTCCTTTTTTCTTGTTTTTTTGATAAAAGAAGAAATTTTATTAATAGAAAAGTAAGGATACAATAAATGCACCGCAATGCACATTGTCATAACTTACAAATCATAAGCTATTGGAAAGTATAGCAGGAAAAGGAAAATCATAGAACACAGAAGTTTGGAATACCTCAACTTCCATCTGAAGGGATATAATCTCTTCACCTTTACCACCGTAAGTTTGTTGTACAGCTTTGATAGCAGCCTGCAAGAAGAATTTTCTTTAAATACAATACCTCACTTACGCATTTCACCTGCTGGCCAAAAGCACATAAACCTAGATTAAGATCTGATGTGTAATTAGAGATGAGAATGTGCAGGAACTACTTGATTGAGGCCACTAAGGAAATGTTCAGTGACAGAGACTCTACCCCCTTCATCCTACAAACATAGATCATTTAATTTGTTTTAGAATTTTTCGGAAGGTTTTCAATACATTCCACAAAACATATTTATGAATTATATATTCTTTTCAATAGAACTGCTTACCTTTTCTAAAAGTATCTATAAATGTATCGGAACGATAGGTATACATATGTATTTAACATGTCCCCAAAAATCCCCAAAACAAAATGAACTGCACTGCAAGACAGCTATAGTAGTTTCCTATGTAACAATTGTGCTACATAGCTTGATTATAGCACAAATACATTCCAGATTACCTTAGAACCCTCCCATGTATATTCATTTATTCTAAAATTACCTAGTTTAATTTGACAAAAAAGAGTGAAAATCTGTACTTAAAGTGAAATATGGCATGAAAAAATAAAAAATAAAAAAAATATTCAAAAAAGTGCAGCTATAAAATTTCCATTTTCTACAAAGATATAGACAAATATACCCCAAAAGCACCCATACAAAAAATGATCCTACCTCATACAAAAAGAAATTCACAGTTTCACCATATCGAATGACATTTAAAGGTAATCTGTGAAAAAGTAATTCACTGTGAACATGTTTTACGTAGTTGGGTTGAATTGATACGTGTATAATCTTGACCAGAGAGCAGGTGCGTTGAAACATATTTTCTTCAGGCTTGGCCAGGAACTGAAAAAAAATGGTGCTTATGGCATATGTTAAGAGGGGATGATTTTGGTAGCAGACTACTTTGCCATAGGAAGTATACTTTGAGTCTACAGGCGAGATGAATTTTATGATCTCGACTAGTCAAACCCTCTTTAGAAATTTACAACCTAATCCTATTTTGTTCATGAAAGGGACATTTTTCTAGTAAGAATATATTGTTAGTTCATGAATTCAAATTGATGTCTAAACTAGGTTGGAATATTTAGAATGATCAAGTTATTCCTGACAGATTCAAAGAACAAATGCACAAAAACACATAAGAATATAGAATACGGTAGTCATGAATATGTTCTTAGTCTTATACATACTCCGTCCCACAAAATATGTATGAAGGACAAAAAAAAAACATTTCCCCAAAAGATGTCGAAATACGCAATTCAAATCCAAAATATTGAACGAAAATTATTTTACCCTTAAAAGTACTCAAGTAGGGTCCATTACTTTTACGAAAAAGTAAATAATCATATTTTACTTATGTGGGGTCCATTATGGTTAAAATTAGAACTTTTTTATTCTCTTTTCTCTACTTTGATTTTTCTTAATTTGTGTGAAAGTTGTACTTAAGTCAACTTTGTACAGGACAAAGGGAGTATTAGTGTTAGCATGGCTGTATTATGTGTCAATTTTCGAACGAGGATATGATGCTCATTGACATATATACGCATGTGTGTCAGTCTGAGGTACTGACCTCCCTTTCTTGCAGAGCTGCCTCCTTCCTGAGCAGCATAAAATAAGAATAAGAATGTAATTTATAAACTCTGGCACCATAACAGCTACTTATCAAAATTCTTAATCCTTGCCTGCTAACAAGACGTGCTTCCATTGATACACCTTCTCCAAGACTTGCAACCTAGGATAATAAACCACGTTAGCCGATAACAAACTTTAGGAAATTAGAGTAACCCTGATGCTAAAATTTTAAAATAGATTTTTACAATGGAAAAAAGTCCATATGAACATGTTGACCACATCAAGACAGCTACTCAGCTAGTAACCAGAATGAAACAAAAAGAAATTGATGCAATGAAGTCGTTAAAATGAACACTTTCTTTGCAAATTAGTTTGTTCAAGGATAAAAGTTACCTGTTTTTCGAGCTGTCTAGCCCTCACTTCTGATTCCTCAAATCTCTCTTCTACAAGTCGAAGCTGAAAGACACATTATAACAGAGTGGCCAAAGACATGATAAATCCCTCAACTCATTCAGATGTTGAATTGTGTGATAACAGCAATATCAAAGTGATAATACCAGAAATGAATATCACCCAATTTTTGGTGAACCAAATTAAAAAAGATTACTATGCTCGATGCTAAATCAAACCTCTACAACAAAAGAATAAGGGAATTGATATCTCCACAAGGAAAATTGATATTTCTGCAAGATTTCCCTCATATGAATAGTATATGGGACCTTTATGTTAGTGAGACCTTGTGGAAATATCAATTTTGCTTGTGGAAATGGTAATTCCCAAGAATAATATTTGGGGTACCAAAATTGATGCGTTATTTTGGTTAATAATATTTTGGTGATTCATAATGTAAAAAATGTCAATTATTGAGCAACCAATACAATAATGGCATATCAATTTAGTATTCCAAGCACTACTCCAAATAAAAAAAAGTGTGAATGCATGAATTTCATAGTGTAATAAATAATTGAAAATAATTACTATGATGTCACCTTTTCAAGTAAACTTTCGTTTTCTTCCTGTAGCATGTCGAGCTGCAATACAAGTTCACTCCTTATTAATGATATCTCCAATTTGTGTCTCTGTATTTTGTTTCCTTAATGGCAGATACATCATCAACTGGAAAATTTTCATACCTCGTCTTGTAAAGCAGAAGTAGTACGCTGGTTGCTAGATTCCCCAAATTTCATACTACCCATATCTAGGGACAATCTGATAATCAATCAGACAAGAACATTAAATATTAAATAAAAATAAATAGTATAAAGGAAATGAGCTTAAATAAATCTAAATAGCTTTTTTGGTCTGTGAATCTAGATAACCTTCCAACTCAAGCACGAAATTAATGTTGAGTCAACAATCAATCATCGTCGAGAGGGGAACCATCAAGCGAGATAGAGACCAGTCCCTTGTATAGGGTTCCAGATGGACAAAAGTTTAATGAAACGATTATGGTTTGGTTACAACATCACGCATGTACAGAATAAAACAGAGAGACTATGGAGGGACCAGAATATGTACTAACAAAAACCGACACTATGTTTGGTTCTTAGTATAATATAACCAAATACTGCTCAACTATATTTGGACCAACAATCTTAATTAAATTGCATTCTATTCCTACGGGGAAAAAATAAAACTAAGCAGACAACAAGTTGCTAAATTTATGTTAATTTTTCAAGAAATTATCTATCTTGTTGGAGGAAAATATGAAACCATCATTCAATACATGTGAATTATCCGATATTAAGTACTGTAATTAAATGGAAGCTAGTTAGTACGCGCAAAATAAATTGGAAATAGAAAATTAAATTTCAAAATTACAAGTATAAAGATGTAAGGATAATACTGATGTCAAAAAAAAAGAAAAAGAAAAAAAGAAGAAAAGGATGAGCTCATAGAAAGAGAAGTCTAACAAATCTCAAAGTTTCAGCATACCTCTTATCTTTTATAAGTTCATGCTGAAGCTCTCCAGGAATCCCAGATTGGGTAGGCCTAAGTGACAAAGGTATACTTGGGGGAACCATAGCAACTGGCTTGACTCCTAAATTGAGACGGGCAGCTGCAGCAGAACGAGCAGACAAAGGTTGTTCCAAGGAGCCGACAGAATGAGATGTCCGGATACCTGAACCAGAACGTGCAGAAGGAGGTTGAGCTTGTTCTAAAGAGTTGGGGCTTTGAGATGAACGCATAGAAAATGAAGAACGAGTAGATTGAGATTGTTCCGTAGGATTAGACTGAGATGATTTTGCAGCTGAGTTTGAGCGAGCGGATGAAGGTTGTTGTTCAACATAGTTGGTAGATTGAGGTACTCGGCTGCTGACAAATGGCAAAACTTGTTGTTCAACAGATTTAGGCGTTCGACTGCCAGTTGAAGGCGATTGTTCAACATGGTAAATGGATTGTGGAGCTCGGTTGCCTACTGATGAACGATCCGATGGAAGTTGTTGGTCAAAATAACTGGCAGATTGAGGTGCTCGGCCGCCCATTAATGAACGAGCCTGTGGAGATTGTTGGTCAGCATAGTTGACAGGTTGAGATGTTCGGCTTCCTGCTGATGATCGTGTAGGTAGAGGACGTTCTACCACTGAGGTACGGATTGACTAACAGAAAAAACACAGAAGTTTCAAGCCTTGCAAACAATGTTACCATTTAACCTATAACCAAGAATTAGATTCTGAAGTTTACAAAAGGGATAAATCTAAGAACACGCAATTCTTCAGTATTCATATTATCTTCAACCAAACTTAAAAACATCAATCCAGCCACATATATCCATAACTTCAGGTAGCTATAAATGTTTATATTGAGAATATAAAATCCCTCAAGTAAAGCCTTACGATCCTATTATATACCTACTGCCTACTCCACTCATTCTCAATTGGGTTTGACCTGAATACTTCAACATAGTATCAGAGCAAGCAATTTTGTTCACTTATTTGACCAAAGGCCCCATGCCACCAAAAATAAAATTGTATACGTGTTTGGCTTCACCAGAGGGCTCTTTGAGCATATAAAGTCTCAAAGGACACAAAGAAAGCTCCGCAATCCTAAATATGAATATGATCGGCTACTCACTAATTACTCGGACTCTTCTTCATTTTGTCCTGAAGTACCCGTGTCCGACACCGTGTCCAAAAATTGGATACTTCACTTGGATACTTCACTTTAGTGTAAAAAATTGACAAAGTTGAGAAGTACCCGTGTCGGATACCGTGTCCAACCGGACACTCCATCCGTGTCCGAGTAACACAAGTTTTGAGTTGAATGGTCCAAAGTTACAAATAGAATATTCACAAAGCCCTATGATGAGATCATATAAGCAAGAAATTATTGGTTATTAGCATGCCTAGGTTTAGACTAAATAGCATTATAATCAACTCTCAACAAAAAGACAAATTCATAATATCATGTCCAAGTAATTACTATGGGTTAGCCTACCAATTATCAGTAAATCACCATAAAATGAATACCCAATTAAAAGAACTCTCTCAAAACAACTTTCTCCATGCAATGTAATGGAAAATTAACAGTAGGCATACAAGCAGTCCGCTTCTCCAGCGAACCAAACAAATTGGACCAAAAACGAACCAACTATAGCGACGGGTTTTTCGCCACTATAGCCAGATATATCTAATAAGGCGACGGTTCAAAACGTCACTATATTTCAAAAAACCGTCGCTATAACCCAGTTCGTCTTTAGTTCGTTTTTTTGTTTCGTTGGAGAAATTTTTCACTGGTATAAGACTAATCTTATTTACCCTATTAATTTATCTGTAAATAAATCTTCTATATAAATATCCATACATCTACATGAATGTCAGAAGACTCAAAATAATGATACTCTGCCCTAAGTAAAAAAAAGAAAAAGAAAAGGAAAAAGAAATACTCACTGTGTTCCACCAAAATATGTCTTCTTCCTATTGATAAAAGTATAAAATTATAAAATGATCTAATATCATGTTGTAACTAGTAAACTACCAAATTTATTATTTTTAAGGGTAAATATAGAACAAGAATACATCCTTAATATTTGTAAATGACACCTTTTTCTGTGGAACAAAGAGTCAAAAGAGTAAAAAATTATAGAGTAAAAAAGTATGTTACACATAGTATTCAATTTACCCTAAAATACCATGTTCAACATATGGACAATACAAACACTTCTTTTTAATTTAAAATTTATGCGAAGTTGAAGAGTACCGTGTCTGACTCTTCAAATACCGTGTACAAACCGATACTCTATCCAAGTATCCAAGTATGTGTAACATGGATCCGATTAGCATGGAGTTTATTTTTAGTAAGTTGGTCAATTAACCAATAAAATACTAACACATATAGGTTTGTCTGCGTGTCAGCATCTTATTTACCAATTGATGAAGTTACGCGTGTCAGCACCATATTGATTTAACTTATCTAAAAATAAACTTCATGTTTACCCTGTAACATAGCCATAATTAAACATTAAAACCCCATTGCAACAATTACTTAATTATTCCCAATAAAAAAAAACTGCAATTACTAGTTTTCTTTAATCTGCAATTAGTTACCATAGGGGAACGAGGTCTGGCTGCCCTGCCTCCAGCACCAAACCCAATGCTGGAGACATTGGCTGGCGTGTAATCGTACAATAGATCATCCTCCTCATCGCTGTCGTCAGCGGCTGACTGATGAGCCATCACCTGAGCCAGCCGCTGAGCCGCTGCTTTGGTGTTGGGCTTCTTCAGATTGGCTCCGGTAGAGCCGGAACGTGCATGGCGGTGCATTGGTGACGTCATCGGCGGCGATATACTCTTTCGCCTCACTTACACTGGTCTCATACGATCGATTCCTGCATATATACATACAAATATATGTACATATAACCCAAAAAAAATGTACATTTCATTTTGCAAAATAAATAAATAAATAATTGCACATTTCTAATTCTTTAAGCCCATCACTATATACATATATATATATATATATATGATGGAAATAGAAAAGATTATTTGGTACGGATATAGAAAATATGGTATATTTATTGATTATTGTGATTAATTCACTTTCTAATTAGTTTTTTATTGATGTATTGGAAAGGGGAAACAGGAATTTGAGATGAAAACTAACCTGTAATGGATCAAGAATTTATGCCTTTTTGGATGAGGTTTCAGTCATTCTACACTCTGTTTTGAAACCAACATTAATAGTCCTTGTTTGCCATTTATTAAATAGAATGACCCGTTTTACACTTATTATCTTAATATTTAAAATTTTACATTAGCATACTCCAATTATATTTAAATAAACAAAGTAATCTTAAAAAAAAATTAGACAAAAAATACTCTTGAATATTATTTAATACAGTTTAAATGTATATACTATTACAATATACTAATATAATTATTTAATACAACTGAAATACAAGGAAGGCCGTTTAAGTACTCCTGAATATTATTTAATACGGTTTAAATGTATAAACTATTACAATATACTAATATAATTACTTAATACAACTAAAATACAATGAAGGCAGTTTATTTTATTCATTTTGACATATACGGCTGAAACAAATGTAAGGACAGAGAATTTTTATACAATTATACGTGTGTATTTATACAAATGATTTTTTTTATTATTATTTTTTTTATTAATTATTGTTATTAGTACTTTGTTGACTAAAAAATTTAAATGAGGCAAGGGGAATAACCGATCCAAATCTTAATTTGAATTACAAATATAGATTTGAATATTAATACATTTATTATTATAATTGTATTTAAAATTATGTGTATTTGCATTATGTGATTAATATTAAGTATTGATTAGATGAGATTTAACATTAGTAAACTTAATTAGGGGAAACCCTATTGATAATTAAGAAATCCTAATGTTCATTTAGAAACCGTAATCCAAGATCTGCAAACCCTAAACCCTAATCCATAATTTGTAATGTGACGCCCCCAAAATAGGTATACATCACCTATTCTGAGTCGTCAAATACATGGTACAGAATACAAATACAACTTAATTATACAACTGTCGTGTAAAGTACGACAAAACATAAGCTGTGAGTTTTAATACAAATATTGTCGCGCCTGCATAATATACAAACTCAAATTCAATATTATTACATTTATTTTCCACTATTTCACCGAATAGTGAGGACTACTAATGCTATCATCCGTCCGCCACCCGCTCCCCGACTAGTCCTCGCCACGTTCTCATTTCTTCAAGCTTAACAATAAAAGTAAAAGGGTGAGCTCAACTAGCCCAAGAGGAAATATTATGACTAAGATAATGCGTAATATATTATCGTTATTTTCAACAAAGTTGTTAAACCGATACAATATAACAATCATCAAGTTTAACTGCATAATGAACAAAGCAATCCATTAAAAGAGTCAAGTAGAGCATAAAATCTACTATCTTTTATGATTTAGAAGGTTTTTCATCACTTTTATCATTGGGACTCATTTTAATAAATAATCCACATCATCGAATCACCCTCGTGACTACGGCCAAGGATATTCTTTTTTAGTATCACGACCACAATTATCCACGCACCACGGGTCAAAAATATTTGTGTATTCAATAATGGTCATGATCATGCCAACAACTCGGCCCATCAATGCTCTACAGCCAATGAGGACTTTTTCCACATCATTTGTAACATTACTACCATGATTACAATCAATAATCCTCGGTCATAATCATACCAAGTCCATCTATGCACTATAGCCACAGATGACTTTCAAAAAAAATATAAACATGAGGATGATGACAATGATATAAGAATTCAATAAAACAAGTTCAAGAATTATTTTATCCAGAACTAATAACGCCCAAATTGTCAACATGATATCGCTTTGTAGAGTAAAATTCAAGAATGCTTGTAAGAATATTTTCATGAAAAGATATTTGGATGAAGCTTAAATATCAAGGATATTCCACTAATTTCATGGAGAATAGAAGTCAAAACTTTAACCAACCGAGTATAATAAGGAATGGAATAACAAAAGAAATCACCGGCATGCAATAGATCGCACAGTGCAAAAGTTATTCCAATAGAATAATAAATAACTAAATCAGTCCAAGATAAACGCATGCATGTGATATTCCAATGTAATAATAAAGACGAAATCAGTCCTACAGAAAACGCACAAACAGGATATTCCAATGTAATAATAAAGACGGAATCAGTCCCACAGAAACGCATGCATGTGATATTCCAATGTAATAATAAAGACGGAACTAGGTCCCGCAGTAGAACGCATGCATGTGATGTTCTAACATAGTGATAAAGAATGGAACAATGTAAGAATTTCACCAAGTATAGGTAGCTCATGATACAAAGTTATTCCAATGTAATAATAAAGAATGGAATAATGTAAGTTCTCTTCATGGATAAGAAAGAAATAATACTCCCTACCTTAGAAAAACCGGATATCGGAATAAGTGAGGTAAATAGACTTTTCTTCTTTTTCTATAATTTCTCTCTATAATAATCGCTTCTAAAGCTTTTGTGAATTGGTGAGAAATGAAGAAAGAATGAGCTTCTATTTATAGAAAAATATAGTTTTGATAATTGCACGTTTTGGGGCTCGAAAAATTACAGTACAATACCTCCAACTTTTTCTTTATTTTTAATTTAGTCATGGAAGTATTATCAAACTTGCACCACCTCCCCTAATAGTAAATAATGTGATTCAATAGTAAATAATGTGATTCAATAGTAAATTATGTGAATCAATAGTTCTAGATATGTGAAAATACGAATTACAGTATAGTACATCCATCTATACCTCCATTTTTAACTTAGTCATGCAAGTATTATCAATCTTGCACCAACTCCCCTAATAGTAACAAGAATGTGAAACAATAGTATACACATGTGAACAAATAGTTATAATCATGTAAAATAATAGCAATCAATTGCTCATTTATCCAAGTTAAATAACCGATGGTCAATATAACTCTAGACATCAATTATTATCAAATAATTGTCGATTTTCACTAACACAAATAATTCCAACACAATGAAACCATTTTTATCAAAATATAAATTTTGAAATTTCAAGTTTGATTCTTTTCCCAAAAAAGTCAATCTGTTGATTTTTGACCAAATAGTGAATTAGAAAATTTTTGTGTTTATAGACTATTTTACTAATTTCATCAATCCCGACTCAAATATCACGTCAAGGCTCCAAATTCAACTCCAACACAACTTCAATTTTAATAACATTCATCATTAATATTATAACTCACAATATTTATCAACCGTGTCGCTCCTGTGAAAGAGGGACTTTCCAATAAGGATTTCTCCCTATCATGGCGCGCAATTAGGTGACCAAACCTCTCCTCGATGTAACTTCTAGACATTGTAAATATTGTAATTTAATAATATGAATAACTTTATCGCTTCAATTATTGATTTAATAAAATAACATATTATGCAGATGATACTATGACAATAATCGAATCAATAATACGAGAGATATGATGCAAGAATTATCAGAAAGTAATAATTGAGTATAACCGAAAGTGACTTCTCACGTAAGCATCAATAATCAATACCGTGTGCTACTATGCAACCACGCCAGACATCAGATTTTTTACTACCGGGTAGTTCAACAGCTTAATCAGTAAAACATTTGCCGTTATTTTCGTAAAGTATTTTTGTCATTTTTCAATCCGGATAATAATTCCGCCATGGGGGTCCACCAATGATTGTGTCATTGCATTTAATATTCCCCGTTAAAACGAATATTCCCCGACCAATCGAATATTATATAACAATCTTGTGATTTTGCAAAATTTGTAAATATTACCCACAACTATAACATTATATCAAATCCACACCATAATATTCAAAAATATATTTCGAGAAAATTTAATCTTTATTCAAAAAGTTGGGGTCTTACAACCTCCCTTCTTATGAAATTTCGTCCTCTAAATTAGGGTCCGCACTGGTATGTCAAGAGGTAAGGATATCTTGATTTCAACTCGATTCTAATTCCTGTGTCATTTCTTCCACATCGTGGTTTCTCCACAAAACTTTGACTTGAGGTATAACCTGGAGCGTAGAATATGATCCTTTTTATCCAAGATTTTAACAGTAACTCTTCACACGTTAAATCTTCCTCTATCTCGTCTGGTTCTAATTCAATAATGTGGTTCGGGTCTTTCACATATTTACGTAACATAGATATGTGAAAAACGTTATGAACACGAGACATACTTGGCGGTAAAGCGAGTCTATACGCCTACGCTTCCTACTCGATCGAGGATTAAAATGGGCCAATGAATCGAGGGTTGAGCTTTTCTCTTTCCAAATCTTGTAACTCCTTTCCATGGAGCAACACGTAACAACACATGATCGCCAATATCGAATTTTACGTCCTTTCGATGAAGATCAACATAACTCTTTTGTCGATCTTGTGAGGTTTTTATACGTTCATCGGATCGTTTGTATCTTTTTCAGTAGTCATACGCATTCAACTCCGGTCCCAACAACGTTGCTTCACCCCACCTCATTCCAAAGATAATCGGAGAACGACACTTTCTTCCATACAACGCCTCAAATGGAGCCATGCCAATACTTACTTGATAATCATTGTAGGAAAACTCCACCAATGGTAAGAACTTGTCCCAACTTCCTTTGAAGTCAAGGACACATAGTCTTAATAAATCTTCAAGAGTTTGAATAGTCCTCTCCGACTGCCCGTCCGTTTGAGGATGATATGCCGAACTAAATCGTAAATCCGTGCCCATGGCTTTTTGCAAACTAACCCAAAATCGTGAAGTGAATCTTGGGTCTCGATCAGAAACTATGGATACTGGCATACCATGAAATCTTATAATCTATGTACATACGAGCAATACGTTCAAGTATATAAGTTTCTCGTATCGGTAGGAAATGAGCAAACTTGGTCAATCTATCAACAATGACCCAAATCGCATTTATACCTTGAGAAACCTTGGGAAGACCAGTAATGAAATCCATGGTAATGTGCTCCCACTTCTATTCTGGAATTTCAAGTGGTTGCAATGGACCTTTTGGCACTTGATACTCCGCTTTGACTCCTTGAAAAGTTAGACACCTTGAGATAAACATCGCTATCTCTCTCTTCATATTGCCCCACCAAAATGTATGTCGAAGATCACGATACATTTTGGTACTCCCAGGATGGATTGCAAACGGTGTGTTGTGCGCCTCCATCATGATTTTATACTTCAAGTCAATTGTTAGAACACAAAGTCCTGAGTTGACTCAAGTATTCATTCTTCATCGATTCTTGCTCCCTAATAGCACCTTCTTGCACTTTCTTTCTCATACGATCGCCTCCTGTGTCCTAGCTTGAGCAACTTTAACTTTATTGATTAAAGTCAGTTCTACTCGTATATTCGCCATCATCACATGGGTCCCCGGAGTCTTTAACTCTATCTCCATCCTTTGTAAGTTATACAAAATGGGTCTTTACGTTGACAATATCACACTCGTACCCGCATATGATCTTCTACTCAATGCGTCAGCTACTACGTTCGCTTTTCCAGGATAGTATTGAATGGTATGATCGTAATCTTTCAATAGCTCAAGCCATCTTCGTTGCCACATGTTGAGTTCCTTTTGAGTGAAGAAATATTTGAGGCTTTTATGATCCATATAGATCTCCACCTTTTCTCCATACATGTAATGCCTCCAAATCTTTAGCGTAAAAATGATAGCTGCCAACTCTAGATCATTAGTTGGATAATTCCTCTCATATTCTTTGAGTTGTCGTGAGGCATATGCTATGACTTTCCCATGTTTCATGAGAACACACACTAAACCTTTGCCTGAAGCATCGCTGTATATGACAAATCCCTCCGAACCAGCTGGTATTGTCAAAACAGGTGCTGAAATGAGCCTCCTCTTGAGTTCTTGAAAACTCTTCTCACATTCCTCGCTCCAACCGAATTTTGTATCTTTTCGAGTCAGCTGAGTTAATGGAGTAGCGATTCAAGAAAATCCTTCCATGAACCTCCGATAATAACTAGCTAAGCCGAGAAAGTTACGTACTTCGGTCACTTACTTAGGTTGGTCCCAGCTTTGAATTGCTTCAATCATTGTCGGGTCAACAAATATTCCGTGATTTAATATTACATGCCCAAAGAATGCTCTTCCTCAAGCCAGAACTCATATTTCTTCAACTTGGCATATAACTTGTTTTCACGAAGCTTTTGGATTATCAGCCTCAGGTGTTGCTCATGATCTTCACGGCTTTTGGAGTAAATGAGGATGTCATCAATAAAGATGACCACAAAGTGATCCAAATATTCCTGAATACTTGGCTCATCATATCCATGAAGGCAAAGTTAGAGCATTAGTCAATCCAAAAGACATGACTAGGAATTCATAATGCTCGTATCTAGTTCTCGAAAGCGATCTTTGAATGTTATCGCTTTTAATCTTCAATCGATGATATCTCGAACGAAGATCGATCTTTGAAAAGAATTTGGCGCCCAGAATCGGGTCAAACAGTCATCAATGCGAGGCAACGGATATCTATTTTTGACAAAGGACATGGTTCAACTCCCGATAATCAATACAAAGTCAGATACTCCCATCTTTCTTTTTCACGAATAAAGCAGAGCACCCCAAGGAGACGACTTAGGACGAATGAAACCGATGTCTAATAATTCTTGTAGTTGGGTCTTTAACTCCTGAAGTTCAATAGGAGCCATTCGATATGGGGCTTTGGAAATGGGTTTTGTACCGGGTTCAAGGTCGATACAAAATTCAATTTCACGCTCTGGGGGTAGGCCAGGAAGTTCAAAAGGAAATACATCAGGAAATTTATTAACAATAGAAATATCATTAAAAACTGACGTATTTTTGTTTAAATCCATGACATGAGCTAAGAAAGCTTGACATCCGTTTTTCAATAAACGAATAACTTTATGGCTTGAGATGACAGAATAATAAATAACGGAATCAGGTCGTGTAAAATGCACGCAGACGGGATATTCTAATGTAATAATAAAGATTTAAATCAGTCCCAGAAAACGCATGTGCAGATGTGATATTCTAACGAGAATAATAAAGGCGGAATCAGTCCCACAGAAACGCATGTACATGATATTCCAACAAAACAATAAAGATTTTAACCAGTCCCGTGAGAACGCATGCATGTGATGTTCCAATGTAATGATAAAGAATGGAACAATGTAAGAATTTCACCAAGTATAGGTAGCTTTGTATACAAAGTTATTCCAATGTAATAATAAAGAATGGAATAATGTAAGTTCTCTTCATGGATAAGAAAGAAATAATACTCCCTACCTTAGAAAAATTGGATAATCGGAATAGTGAGAAAAGAGATTTCTTCTTCTTTCTATAATTTCTCTCTATAATAATCGCTCTAAAGCTTTTGTGAATTGGTGAGAAATGAAGAAAGAATAAGCTTCTATTTATAGAAAATATAGTTTTGATAATTCAGACGTTTTTGGGGCTCGAAAAATTACAAAGACAATACCTCCAACTTTTCCTTTATTTTTAATTTAGTCATGGAAGTATTATCAAACTTGCACCACCTCCCATAATAGTAAATAATGTGATTCAATAGTAAATTATGTGAATCAATAGTTCTAGACATGTGAAAATATGAATTACACTATAGTACCTCCATCTATACCTCCATTAAGTATTATCAATCTTGCACTAACTCCTCTAATAGTAACAAGAATGTGAAACAATAGTATACACATATGAACAAATAGTTATAATCATGTGAAATAATAGCAATCAATTGCTCATTTATCCGGTTAAATACCTGATTGGTCAATATAACCTCCAAATATCAATTATTATCGAAATAATTGTCGATTTTCACTAACACAAATAATTCCAACACAATGAAACCATTTTTATCAAAAATATAAATTTTGAAATTTCAAGTTTGATTTTTTCTAAAAAAGTCAACTGCCACTTTTTTGACTAAATAGTGAATTCTAGAAAATTTTGTGTTTATAGACTATTTTACTAATTTCATCTATCCAGGACTCAAATATTACGCCCAAGGTCTCCAAATTCAACTCCAACACAACTTCAATTTTAATAACATTCATCATTAATGTTATAACTCACAATATTTATCAACCAGTCGCTCCTCAGAAAGTTAGGGGCTTTCCAATAAGGATTTCTCCCTATTGGCCGCAATTAGGTGACCATACCTCCTCGATGTAACTTCTAGACATTGTAAATATTGTAATTTAATAATATGAATAACTTTATCGCCTCAATTATTGATTTAATAAAATAACATATTATGCAGATGATACTATGACAATAATCGAATCAATAATACGAGAGATATGATGCAACAACCATCGTAGTAATAATTGAGTATAACCGAAAGTGACTTTTCACGTAAGCATCAATAATCAATACTGTGCTATTATGCAACCACGCCAGACATCAGACTTTTTTTACTAACGGGTAGTTCAACAGCTTAATCAGAAAACTTCCATAGTTATTTTCGTAAAAGTATTTTTGTCGTTTTCTCAATCCGATAATAATTCCATTGTCATGGGGTCCACCAATGATTATGCCGTTGTACCTAATATTCCTCGTTAAAATGAATATTCCCCACCAATCAAATATTATATAACAACTTATGTGATTTTGTAAAATTTGTAAATATTACCCACAACTATAACATTATATCAAATCCACACCATAATATTCAAAAATATATTTCGAGAAAATTTAATCTTTATTCAAAAAGTTGGGGTCTTACATGTAAACCCTAATTAGCAAATCCTAAGGGTTAATATTTAAGGAAAACATGTGAAATGACTAAAGTACCCTTTAAATTATTTGTGAAATTACTAAAATACCCTTAAAACATGTGAAATGACTAAATTACCTTTAGATTTTTTTTGTGAAATTACTAAATAAAACCAATCCATGTGAACTTAAATCGACCAATCAGAGAAGAGATGATGCAAGCGTGATGTAAGCATGACATCATCCTTAAAGAAACACAGATAATGCAAGCATGATGCAAGCATGACATCAACTTTAAAGAAATACAAAGATGATGTCATCATGATGATGTTACTAGGTGGATGATATTTTGAGGGACTACGATGCAATTAATTAGGTACTAAAGTGTAATTAACAAAGGTACTAAACTATAATAAGCCGGGTGCAAACTGTAATAAACTGAGCCCCTAACGTGCAATTAGTGAAACTATGTTTTCTTATAAATACCAAGTCTTCATTTTTCTACCATTTTCAAGAGCAAAAATACTATATATTTATATTCAAAGAGATACTGTGAGATAAAAAAATTGCTTTCGAAACATCGAAGTGCTAGACGATTGGAAGTAAAGTTAGCAACTACAAGAGGTATTACTCTAGTGATTATTATTTTCATTCTTCTTCATATATTTAGTAAAAATATACTTTTACAACGTAGTTATAATGCCCAAATTATTTTAAGTATATAGTACAAAAGTCCTATTTACAAGCCGTTATAATATCCGATTTATTTCTCTTATAAAGTAGAAAATATACTTTTATAAGCAGTTATTATGTCCGATTTTCTTCAAGTATTTAGTAAGAATATTCATTTTATAAGCAATTATAATGCTAAAATTATCTCAAATATAATAGTCGAATATTCATTTTATAAGCAGTTATAATGCTGAAAGTATCTAAAATGTAATAGCAGAATATTCATTTTATAAGTAGTTATAATGCTTGATTTATTTCAAACATAGTAAATGTGTGACGCCCCCAAAATAGGTATACATCACTCATTTTGAGTCGTCAAATACATGGTACAAAATTTAAATACAACTTAATTATACAACCGTCGTGTAAAATACGACAAAACATAAGCTGAGAGTTTTAATACGAATATTGTCTTCTAGACAGTATTCAAACTCAAATGGAATCCTTATTACATTTATTATCACACTATTTCACTAAATAGTGAGGACTACTAATGCAAACATCTGGACCGTCACTCCGTTCTCCGACTAGTCCCAACTATATTCTCATTTCCTGAAGAGAACAATGAAAACAAAAAGTGAGTTCAACTAGCCCAGTAAGAAATATTATGACTAAGATAATGCATAATAAATTATCGTTAGCCTTCACAATGTTGTTAAACCGATAAAATATAATAAACATCAAGTTTAATCTGCAATGAACAAGCAATCCATTGAAGAGTCATGTAGAGCATGATATCTACTATCTTCTATGATTTAAAAAGTTTATCATCAATTTTATCGCTGAGACTCAGCTTAATAAATAAACCACATCATCAAATCATCCCTGCACTACGGGCCAAGCATATTCATGTAATCATCAATGGTCATGATTATACCGAATAATCCCTGGTTATAATCATACCAACAACTGTCCATCAATGCACTACAAGCCAATGAGGATTTTTACCATATCATTTGTAACATTACGGTCATGATTATACCGAATAATCTCCGGTCATAATCATACCAATAGTACATCTATGCACGTAAGCCACAGATGACTTTTATCACAATATAAGCATGAGGATGACAATGATATAAGAATTCAATTAAAAGAAAGCAAATGATGAATTTTTAAATATTTATAAATTAATTTATCCATAATTCAATAATGTCCAAATTGTCAACAAGATACTGCTTTGTGGAGTAAAATTCAAGAATAATATTGTATCAAAAATGATTTGGACAACAAAGAAATTAATTTTTGTCATGAATAATTCCCCGGGTGAATAGTACCCGAGTGAATAATACCCCGTGAATAGTACTTCGGGAATAGTACCCCATGAATAGTACTTTGTGAATAGTACATGTGAATTGTACTTTGTGAATAGTACCGTAAAAATGAATACTACTCATGGACAGTACTCCAGCATGAAAAGCTTAAAATTTAACAAGAATGTGCAGAAAATATCCTTGTGAAGCGATACTAGATGAAGCGCAAATTTCAAGGATATTCTACTAATTTCATGGAGTATAGAAGCCAAAACTTAACAAAATGAGTATAGAATTCGAAATCTGAAACGAAATAATATTACTTATATACTACAGAGTATGGAAGAAAATATTATTTCATATGAATACTGAACAAAAATAATATTCCTTACCTCAGAAGAAGACTGGTGTAAGACCCCGAATTTTATGAAATAAAAGTATTCAATTTTCTTATAATTATTATTTTATTTAATAAATGGTTAAATTGATAAAGGTTAAAGTTAAAGGTGACATTTGAAAATTTTGCAAAGTAAGCAAGTTGATATAAAATATTTGTTGTGTCGGGGAATATTCGATTGGTCGAGGAATATTCGTTTTAACAGGGAATATTTGTATGACGGCACAATCATTGGTGGACCCCACAACGGAGGTATTGTCGTAGTTAGAAAATGACTGAAATATTTTTAAAAATAACTACGAAGTTTTACCTGTTAAACCGTTGAACTACGGTAGAAAGAAAAGTACAAAGAATACGGTTGCGTGATAGTAGACACAAGATTGATTATTGATACTTACGTGAGAAGTCACTTAGTTATACTCAATTATTGCTACATGAGTTCTTTGCATAATATCTCTCATATTAATGATTCAATTATTGTCACAAAGATCATCTGCATAATATTTATTATTATTAAATCAATAATTGAGACGACAAAGTTATTTATATTATTATTCGTAATATTGACAATGTCTAGAAAGTTACACAAGGAGATGTTTGGTCACTAATTGCGGCCAATAGGGAGAAATCCTTATCGGAAAGCCCCCTCTTTCCTGAGAATGGTATGTTTGTTAAATATTGTAAGTTATAATATTAATGATGAATAAGTTCGCGTTGATTAAAGATGAATAAGTTAGAGATGTACCTCTTTGGTTCCATGTATGCTTCCAGGATGTCTGTTGATCAGGCTATTCATTTCTTTTTCTTCTGGTTCTAGCTCTGGCTCCCCCTCAGCCTTAAGCTCATCATCCTTTGGCTCCCCCTTAGATGATGTGTGACACCCCCAAATCCGGATACTTCAATTCCACAGATTTGGTGTTCACTGTCCAATTAAATCATAACTAACTACCCATAAACAAAGGATATAATTAAACTCAAAAGCTTAAATAATAAATCTCCCATCAAGGGTTACATAATCTCAAGATAAATCCCAGGTCATCTAACCTTTAATACAATCATCAGCGGAAATTAAAATATGATCATAATTAAATCTAGTACATAAACTTCATAAATAAAAGATAAATTAAATGTTGTCGTCTAATTAAGCACTTTGTCATTGCCCTTGCTTGTAGAAAGCTCTTCAAACTTCTTAACTTCATCTGTATTATTTTGTGTAAGAGTGAGCAAACAATTGCCCACAAGAAGGATAATATACAATAACGGTTTATGAATGATAATTATCTGAGTTTTCAATGGTAAAGTATTCTTACCGGAACAATAAACTTTAATTCAACAACTATGAGTTCAAATGAATAATGAACATTAAGTTAACAATAGATATCAACATCAAAGAATACACTGAGGGTCACAAGACCACAAACTATACTCTAGGTTTCAAGTATTTCTACTTTAACCTTTTTAATGCCTAAAAGACTATAATCATCATCTATGTCCTAGGTTAACGGTGTGTTTCTATCAGAACCTTTAACAGCCTAAACGACTATATGGACCATATATATCATCCCGCACTCGGTGTGATCAAACTTTTGTACTATGTATTGCGCAAACATTTTAACGTTATTGCGTAATTCTAAAATAATCCCCTAATATAGGGTTGTTCATCTCAGCTTAGATTATCAGGTTCTGAACCAAATGAAGTTTGGTTGGGAATTAACTTCAAAGGAATTCTAGATCTTTAGAATGCTCATCAACCAAGTACTGGTTGAATCTGATAGAGACCAATAACTATTCAAGAGTTGATTATAATATCTTCATGAATAAGGTATATCGATGAATAAATAAGAGCTAGAGTATTAACAGTTTCTAAATTGAACAAACGTTATCATCGACAACATGCTTTCAAATTTGTGTGAGTACATAAGCATACCAAAGGAAGTTTGGTTTGGGTTGACTTCAAGGGTAATTTAGAGTTTAGAACATTCATCAACTAAGGATTAGTTGAATTGATAAAGAATCGCTAGGCAACTTAGAGTTTGGTACAATAGTGTAAGATAGCACAATGACATTGGAGAACGAAGATCAAACAACAGTTATTAGTAGCTGAATAAATAACATTATAGACTTTGAATAACCAAAGTAATCTCGTTTGAAATAAAGAAATAAAGATTAACTAACTTGCTTCAACAATAAATGAGAGTTAAAGAATTTGCATGACAATAAATCGTTAAACAAGAGGTTAGGGTTAGAGAATTTGCATAAGTATAACGTAATAGTGAAAAGTAACCTTGCTGAATAATAAAGTAGCAAAGGTTAGGTAACTTGCCTCTTGCGTAAGTTATACAATTACAATTCACGTACCCCAATATCCTACACATACCATTAAGAATATCACATCAATTAGCTACATAACCTCATAGATTTATTTCTCATCTTAGTTAAGTTATAACCTTTAGTTTAAGGTCTATCCACAATTCTAAACCACATAACACGAATCTGAAAACTCACTAACACTTACATAAGACTTTTAACATCTAACTCACATTTTCAATTCTTATTTAATCAATACTACACTTCTCTTTAATCGAACTTGAATTTCAACCAAGTATTTAAGTCTTCCTAGGATTCAATGGTTTTATATTGATCACCTTCCATATCTTAGTGCTCATTTCAGAAATCACAAGTGTTAACATCACAAGACTTATTCACCATTTATTGTATAAGCTAAGTTATAACATAACACGTTCATGACTTATAAATCATTTTTACAACTTTGAATTTATAATCCACATAACACAACTTTGTTTAACCTTGTTATTACATGGTTCTCACATTAACCTAACATTGAGCTAAGTTATATTGAACGACCAAAGTCTGTAGAATTAGCAGACTTCATTTCACCTGTTCGAGATGTGACACTGGCACGCCAAGCCAGCTTTTATATCGGGACGCTTTGTAAATGCCGCCGACGCATCGTGAACTTCGCATTTTGCGTAACATTGTTACGACACTTTTCATAAGCCAACTAACACGAATTTTACCCACCAAACAATGATAATAACAAGTACAAATGGTATAAAACTATCACAAACATGTTTCCTCACATATATATATCATATATAGAACAATTTAACAACAACTTAAGCTAGTTTAATTTCTCAAATTCCATGTTTTTCATATAAAACTCTATTTTTGATATTTATCCCAAAAAATAACACTGTAATCTCTATACTTGGCCAAATCACTTCATTCCAATTACGTTAGGCTCGTTTCTTAATGAACTAACATAATCAAGCTTCAATTTGCAGTTTAACATAAGAATTGACCATCAAAATTGGTACTTTTCATGAACCATATGAAAAATATTCACTGACATTATTTTTTTCATTTTAAACGAAATTAGCATATTAATTCTTGACTAAATACTAGTTCTAGCACCACAAATACATATAGATACAATAATTCAGTTCATAACAATCATTCAAGACAAATTGGATTCACAGGACTTAGAAATTTTATGTCATATTCATACATATACATATGTAATATCAAAGTTATAGAACATACCTTCAATTTGCTTGATAATCCCTAGCTAAACACTGAAATTGCTTAGGTTTTCTCTCAATCTCTCTCAAGTTCTATGTAATTCTCTTCTCTTCTTTCTTCTCTCAAACTAGGCTGCTAACAACAGTAAGCATAAACAAAACTGATAGGTAGTAATACGCCAACTAAATTACTATCAGTTACAAAAATATAACATATATGCTATAAGTTTATTTTATATTTTATTTGTTTTATTTTAATTACAATTCATATATTAAAAATCAAAAATCCATAAGGCTTTGTTTGGCAAAAACTCTTTAAAAATTAAAGACTTAATATCTTTAAGCCTTGTTTGGGTAGAAACTAAATTAAACTCCTTTAATTTGTTTTTAATAAACAACTTAGTTTATAATTTATAATTATATATTATTTATTTGGATTTCCATTTCCAACCTTAAACAAATAAAATAATTATACATACTATATTTTAAATAAACACTCCACTTAAATAAACATCACAAAATTATAACTTTATTATAATTTTATTTAATAATTTAATATACCATCTTAATTTATCACATCACAACAACAATATAACATCTCATGTTATCTTACAACATAATAACTATAAATTAAATTAATTTAGAATATTATCTAATCAATATAATTTATAAATATTTACTAACAAAAATCACATATTCATTTAATTTAAGAAATATTTTAAATTACAAAACAACAACTACATCAATAAAATATTTATTTAATTAAATAAATATTTTAAATTACAAATAAAATCTTGGATTGTTACATCATTCCCTCCTTACAAGGATTCTGTCCCCAGAATCACAACTCAAACAATCAAATCGTCACATTCTTCCATCCTTAAAAAGATTTTGTCCCCAGAATCGAAGACACAGACAAAACAAATAACTCATGGTAATTCTTCATCATTTTTGTTTCGAGTTCCCATGTAGCATCTTCGACGCTGTGGTTACTCCATATCACCTTCACAGAAGGTATCACCTTACTCCTGAGCATTTGTTCTTTTCTGTCGACTATTAGGATAGAATTTTCCTAGTAGCACAACCATAACGATTCATACTTGGTCACCTGATTGCCATCGAGCTTGTTCGATCATCTCAACGAAAAAAATGAAAAACATTACGAATGCACTCTAACTATAGAGGTAAGGCTACCTCAAAACCATCTTTCAACTTCATCAATGCTTCCTATACTATAACCGTTTATACCCAATATAGTTCATCAAACCTACCACACTTTGGAAATCTAGGAACTTGCCATAATCATATGAGTTTAGGAACTTATCCTAGTCAGACCATAGGCGTCCATTCGCTAAGGGGTTCAAAATATACTATATGATTATGAGTCACGAACTTACCATATGCTTTAGTTTTAAGAACCGAACCTAATCTTAATATCGTCTAACTTAATCTTAAAAACCTCTAACTATCAAATATATTCATGAGAAAAGAATCACCTTTCCACCACATATACATTGATAATAATGACACCGATATTCCAATGATTATCAATGTGATAAACCAAGTATATGCACAAAACCTCGCCCACCCACACAAATGTTTGTACGACTTAGTCACCATATGAGTCCTCGCTTGAAAACCCACCTAACATTACCTTACTCTTAAATTATTTTAACTTACCCATAACTTGCTCAACGCGGATTCCTCGTATGACATTATCGAAAACTTCTCGTGCGCTTAGACCGCCTTCCGATGTTTGGACTTCCTTTTAGTTTGGCAATCGATTTGCAAACGATATGACATACTTCTTTCTAAATGCGTTCCACACATTCTTGCAAACCCTTTTGAAAATTTGATGTAAATCATGAATCTCGGTTCGACACAATTGATACTAAAACACCGTGCCTTGACATAATTTGTTAACATATAATCTATCACCATATAATCTATCACCAATATTATTATCGAAGGCAATATATATTTCGTGCTTCCTAGTTGATTCAATATATAAATTTTATGCAAAACTTCATTTTCAATTCCTGGTATTAGCGAAACCTAGTTTCTTCCTTCTACTTTCAACTATAACTATTTAGGACTTTGCATTCACAATCCTTGATCAACTCCCACTATCACTTCAACGCATGCTTAAATTCCCCTAGCTCTAAATCTTGAGTCGGATCCCCTTTCACCTAAAAATTTTAATTGATGTGATCCGTAAGAAATGACCTTGTCGTTCTGTCTAAACACACCGCCTAATACATTCAGATGATGCGTGTCGCTATACAACACAAAGTTTTTTTCAGATTATCCGGTAGAGACAACATAGGTGCCATACTAAATTCTTCTTTAATTCTTGAAAATTCACTCTATAATTTCCTGCCCATATAAATTCCACCGACTTCCTCGTCAATTTAGCTAACTAAGTAACTATCTTGCTCTTCACATAACCCACAAATTATTTTCTTAATAACTTCTTGTTTTACAACATCGATAAATAACTCTACCGTACAGACGTCTTGCAACTAAAAGAATAAAATACTACCTTTGACCTCTTCATAGTCTTAAGGTATATGCGCTTTCTATGATAATGACTTGTCACCACTTGGTTTAACACATGGCCTTTAATACAACACGAAATTTCTACACACCAACGTAAAAGGAATCATTATTCACACTTTCTATATTTAGGGAATAGTCTAACTCTTCCCGAAGCGAATCTAGTTTCTAAACGAATTCATCGTGCATAACTTAACAAGTGGCGGTGGCTTAAATTAAATAAACAACACGCAATCAGATAGATAGCTAATCGGAATCATACCTTGCATTATGCTCTCGGATCTTCATGTTGGATGATTATTCAATGGGTCGACGCATGGAGTTGAGTTCTACAATAAACCAGCCACAACGCCTCTTTTCTTCCATTTGCTTTTCCTACCGCTTTCTTTGGGCAACCTCGAGCCAAGTACTCCTTCGATCCACACGTAAAGTAGGCTCTCTTCCTCGGTCTTGAACATTTTGGTGCAATGTGATCCTTCGATCCATAATTAAAGCACACCCTTTTCCCCCTCAAACAAACACCTACATGTTTCTTTCCGCAGTTGCTACACGCCTCCACCTTCTTCTTTTCCTTCCCTTGCTGATTTTCAACGTTATTATTATTGTCCCCCTTTCTTTTCCGAGCAGTACCGGTATAACTATCACCCACCTTATTATCTTCACTCTTCTTTCCCATCTGCTCTTGATTGTATGCTAGCGTATTACCTTCCCCGTCTACATCAATCGTTCTCTCCAACCCTATTGTAAACGAATTTGGTTGGAACATCGAGATTTGATTATACAGCCAGAAATTCAGTTGATTTACCAGTGCTCCCACTAACAAATTCACCAATTGTGGCACTGAAATTTGTGTTAGCTTCCCTATTGTATGCATTTTCCTTGGGGCTCTATTGACGCTGTTGTCTTCTTCTAGGCGGCATTTTACTAGTTAAAACTTGAACTATTAGATCATCGTTCATTCACATATTAACATTTTCAAACTTATCTTAACCACTTATAGATAACACATAATATTTCTTAATAAACAATGATAATACTTTATTCATTTATTACATCACCACATCACAAAATAGCCACACTGCTATTTATATTATTTATCCTGAAATAATAAAATTCTTGGATTACTTTATCACATCCCACTATTTAATTCAAAAGTTAGGATCCACATCTATTAATTTTCATTATAATTTATATATCAACTTATTATTTTTCTCACAATCTACAAGAATATTCCACGTTGTACAACTTCATTGCGCTCTTGTTCCACGATACGAATCGACAGGAGATTGGAAGATTGAATTCTAAGTTTCATCATTCGCTTGGCGCTCTTTGACTTGTCTTCAACACGATCTATGCATTTGAAGAAGCCTTCACCCACGCTGTCTTAAGCTCTCAAAGACTTTTTTTCGATTTCTTTCCCTAGTCATTCCTGCGTAATCTCATTCCCAGCTAATAACTATCCTCTTTAATATTCTGACCATTCTGACTGAGCTAATATCCACTTTACATCTACAAATGGTGCAGTAAGGTCTTGAGTCGCGACATCTTCTTGTGCTAATGTGGCTTGGTGCTTTACGGCTAGACCTTCTAATTTCTCGATCTTCTTTTATAACTCAATGTTATGACCACACACCTCATTGGAGGAATTCCCCCTCCTCGTTTTCATCCTTCACCTTTATCCCCCCAACTTTATCCTCTCATTCAAATTCAAGCCTATACCCAAGGTCTACAACCGAAATCAACAGGTATGGCTTTCCCAATACCAACCATACTCAGACTATACAACTTCTAAGGCTCCTAATCCTTATCATCCTTCGTCAGTCACTCTGACAACGAAGTTTTTAACATCCCCAAAACTTGATATGTATAATACATGCTACTCCTAAGTACTCACGAGCACATAAGTCATTAACACATAAGCACATACAGTCTTTTATCATTTTATCTTCAATGAATTTCCTTAATTCATTCCTTAGAACTCGATAAGAGTTTATCACCTCTATGTTCTCGATCTCCTAGAAGGTTATAGCCTAAGGTTTCCCAACCTAAGGTTCATAAACTTAAAGCTTTGATACCAACTTGTGACACCCCCAAATCCGGATACTTCAATTCCATATATTTGGTGTTCACTGTCTAATTAAATCATAACTAACTACCCATAAACAAAGGATATAATTAAACTCAAAAGCTTAAATAATAAATCTCCCATCAAGGGTTACATAATCTCAAGATAAATCCCAGGTCATCTAACCTTTAATACAATCATCAGTGGAAATTAAAATATGATCATAATTAAATCTAGTACATAAACTTCATAAATAAAAGATAAATTAAACGTTGTCGTCTAATTAATCACTTTGTCATTTCCCTTGCTTGTAGAAAGCTCTTCAAACTTCTTAACTTCATCTGCATTATTTTGTGCAAGAGTGAACAAATAATTGCCCACAAGAAGGATAATATACAATAACGGTTTATGAATGACAATTATCTAAGTTTTCAATGGTAAAGTATTCTTACCGGAACAATAAACTTTAATTCAACAACTATGAGTTCAAATGAATAATGAACGTTAAGTTAACAATATATATCAACACCAAAGAATACACTGAGGGTCACAAGACCACTTAACTATACTCTAGGTTTCAAGTATTTCTACTTTAACCTTTAACAAATTAAAAGACTATAATCATCATCTATGTCCTAGGTTAATGTGTGTTTTCATCAGAACCTTTAAATATCTAAACGACTATATGGACAATTATCTTGTACTCTAGGTGATCAGCCCTTTGTACTATGTATTGCGCAAACATTTTAATGCTATTGCGTAGTTCTAAAATAATCCCCTAATATAGGGTTGTTCATCTCAGCTTAGATTATCAGGTTCCGAACGAAATTAAGTTTGGTTGGGAATTAACTTCAAAAGAATTCTAGATCTTTAGAATGCTCATTAACCAAGTACTGGTTGAATCTGATAGAGACCAATAACTATTCAAGAGTTGATTATAATATCTTCATGAACAATGTATATCGATGAATCAATAAGAGCTAGAGTATTAACAGTTTCTAAATTGAACAAACGTTATCATCGACAACATGCTTTCAAAATTGTGTGAGTACATAAGCATACCAAAGGAAGTTTGGTTTGAGTTGACTTCAAGGGTAATTTAGAGTTTAGAACATTCATCAACTAAGGATTAGTTGAATTGATAAAGAATCGCTAGGCAACTTAGAGTTTGGTACAATAATGTAAGATAACACAATGGCATTGGAGAACGAAGATCAAACAACAGTTATTAGTAGCTGAATAAACAACATTACAGACTTTGAATAACCAAAGTAATCTCATTTGAAATAAAGAAATAAAGATTAACTAACTTGCTTCAACAATAAATGAGAGTTAAAGAATTCGCATGACAATAAATCGTTAAACAAGAGGTTAGGGTTAGAGAATTTGCATAAGTATAACGTAATAGTGAAAAGTAACCTTGCTGAATAATAAAGTAGCAAAGGTTAGGGAACTTGCCTCTTGCGTAAGCTATACAATTATAATTCACGTACCCCAATATCCTACACATACCATTAGAAATATCACATCAATTAGCTACATAACATCATAGATTTATTTCTCATCTTAGTTAAGTTATAACCTATAATTTAAGGTCTATCCACAATTCTAAACCACATAACACGAATCTGAAAACTCACTAACACTTACATAAGACTTTTAACATCTAACTAACATTTTCAACTCTTATTTAATTAATACTGTTAGTTTCCAGTAGGCACAATAGATCTAGAAAGGGTGGTTGAATAGATCCTTTTTATTTCAAATACTTTTCTGGTTTACTTTGTATTGCTCATAATTTAACATATGACAAACACAAGAAACTTTTCAAGCACAGCGGAATAAGTAAAAGATCCCCTTCATTGATATATTCATAATCATACATACATTGTTCGTAGAGTTAGTTTGGTTGTAAGTAGTTAAAACATACATAGCAGTTATAGCAGTTATAGTACATAATGTAAATGACATAATGTAAAAGACACAAGGGGTTTTAAGTGGTTCAGAGACTCAAGCTCTTAATCCACTCTTCTGCTTTCAACTAGCAGGATTTCCACTAAGGAAGGGCAGCACCCTGAATCACTAAGATTCCTTCAAGGCCAGCAGCCTTGGGACTTCAGTTCAGTAAGAACTCTTCAAGGCCAATAGCCTTGGGACTCCTTTAGTTCCCTATGAACTCTTCAAGCCTAGCAGGCTTGGAACTTCGTTTAATCCCTCCGGACAAGGACCCCTCAGGCCCTGGCTTCATTTAGTCCCTTCGGACAAGGACCCCTTAGGCCCTTGCTTTTGTTGTTTGTTTGTTGGTTTGTTGGAGTTGGTGTTGAGCTGCTAAGATGTCTTCATGCTCTAAACATATTCTATACTTAGCAGCTTGGCGTGGTCATCCTTGAAGTGCAGTTGAGTGTTGCATGATGCTCAGCTTCTTCAGTTACTCAACCTCTTCGGATGATCCCTTGATGAACTACCTTGAAGATCTTTCTTTTGATACATGATGGCTGCACATGATAGGTTTCCAAGATGACTGTAAGTTCTTCTGCTTGGTACTTAGAAACTTTCTCATGCTTGCCACCATGATGACGTATGCGATCTCCCTTCTTGATACTTGATGTCTTCTCATGATGGACTTCTTTAAGATGATCATGAGCTCTTCTCTATTGTACTTAGAGTCTTCCCATGATGGACACCAAGATGACATGATGCTCTTCTTTCTCTCGACAGTTCATAACACTCTTCTTATAGTAGAACTCTCACTTCTACATAGTAGAACTCTCACTTCTACTTCTTCCTTTGCATGTATCTGAGTGTTTTTGGTGGATCGTAGAGTGAGCCTTCGGACTCACTATTTTACGTGGTTTAGTACAGTCCACCTTCTCTCTAAACTCGGAAACTTCAGCAACCCTCGATCTTTGAAGCTCTTCCTGTTTTATACTCCTTCCCAATCCTTCCGTTGGAAAGTAGTCGTTTGAAGGCCATTCAAATATCTTCACAGATCTCGAGTTTACAGAGGTAGACTGCTGATGTGACATGTCATACTTTATCTGACATTGTAGTCTACTATTTCACCTACCCATCAGAGTTGTCACTTTAATGTCTTAGGTAGGTCGAAGACTTTATTTCCTCCTTCTGATTTCTCGATCAGAGGTTGTCCTTCTGCATTGATGCTCTCAATAAGCTTTTGTCCGAATACCATCCTTTAGTTTGAACCGTTGCCAATGCTTCAATCTTCGGTTGTTCGAACTCTACGATTCTGATGCTTGTCTTCGAGGACCTGATCGTATTGTCTTGTTGAGTGTTGCTCATTGACTGGTAGAGTTAACACTACGATCTTGAAGAATGTTGATTGGATCTTCAATGTAGTACACCTCTTCCTTTCATTGTGCAGTGTTTCAACACTTCTGTTTACTTCCACTGTTCTCAGAGACTGATGGCCTAACTCCTTGCTCTGGTCCCCTCTGAATAACAAGACACTTCAGATTTGTGGCGCGCCCAGCTCGCTTTCTCCTTGTGATCTCCCGTTCACTTATCATCAATGGACTGACCCTACGCTTAATCACTTTATCCTTGTTCTTCAGAGGCTAACCAGTATCTCGGTTCACTTTCCATCAGTTCTTTCTTTGTTTAGCAAACACTACGATATCGGTTGCTTCCAAGATTGTTGTCTTCTATTCACTTGACAGCTACTGCACTTGCTAACTTTCTTTAGTCAGTTACTGAAGTCTTCTTATGATCATCTTGTGGAAGACTTCATCTTGAATGGCTTTACAACTCAATCTTGATGCTGATTGGGTTGGTGCTTAGATCTTCTGTTAGTTTTCATGCCATTCGTTGAGTGCTCTCTGGTTCCCTTCATGTAGGATGTATCTTTGCAGTGCCAACCAGAGACTTTGTTCCTTTGGATATTCTGGGAGTGCTCATTAGTTGAGAATCATACTTGCTCTCACGATTCTACCTATGCGTTCAGGAGAGCGACACATTGAGGTCGAGTTCAAGACTCACGATTCAAATTTCTATGCGCAGACACTCACGATCCCGAGATCGATCTTGACACTCTACGGTTTACGCCTTGCTTGCTTGTTGTCTTCATCCGATATTGTTCGACTCACGATCTCGCATGTAATCAATAGACTCTACGAACTCAGAGTGTAGTCTACGATCCTTGACTTGGCTTCGACATCTTTAAACTCTACGACTCCGAGTGTAGTCTACGTTTCTGACTTGGCTTCGGCAGATATTCCTATTACCAGAAAGTGTGTCGTCTCACGATTCTGAACATAACTTCCTTAGCACACTACGATCCCGAGGAAGCTCTTCTCGATATACCATGATCCTTCATCGTTTCTCCTGGCAGTC
Organism: Panax ginseng; assembly: GCA_020205605.1. Classification (NCBI taxonomy): domain Eukaryota; kingdom Viridiplantae; phylum Streptophyta; class Magnoliopsida; order Apiales; family Araliaceae; genus Panax; species Panax ginseng. The sequence continues at coordinate 20,092,916 of CM035142.1, forward strand.
TACGAACTCCGAGATATCTACTATCTTGCAGACTACGATTCTGCCTCGATAGCTCTCAAGTTATCCTTGACTCTCCTGGCAGACTACGATCTCTGGTACAGTACTCGACGATCAGACAAGCCAATATATTACATCATAAGATCAACCTAACATGTTTGATCTTTCTATATTTATAGTCCTTGTACATCATTTCTTTTTAAGGACTTTACAAAGCTGTTTTGCTTATGTAGGATCAACCTAAAATACTTGATCAATTCATTCTAAGTCCTTGTATACATGTTTCTATTATCTATCAAAGGACTTTACAGCTTTTCTTAATGCAAGCATACTTGTATATTCATTCATATATATATCATAATCAAATCATATGTAAATAGGAATATCATTCATATGTTTATTCCTGACAATCTCCCCCTATTTGATTATGATAAAAACAATAAGTGCATATTCATGTTATGAATGAATCTTATATACAGTGAGCAACTGTATTTCTAAAACAGATAATCATGAATGTCATTTATAAAGATATGGCAAATTATACATAAAGACACTTTACATCCTGGATCCAGAATATACCTAACTAGTTAGAGATGTACCTCTTTGGCTCCATGTGTGTTTCTAGGATGTTTGATGATCACCTATTCATTTGTTTGTTCTTCTTGCTCTTGCTCCCCCTAGGAAGATGACCTTCTATCTTTGCTTAGCTCCCCTTCAGCGTCTTTCTGAACATGCTCCCCCTCAGACTCTGCGATCATGTGATCATCATCTTTTTGCTCCCCCTCAGATGATGATTCTTTTTCTGCAGCTGCTGTCTTCTTCTTTGACTTCTTCTCTCTTATTCCTCTGCTCTTCTTTGAGTGCCTCTTGCTCCTCTTCTTTCTATACCTCTTTTTCTCCCCCTTTTTGTCATTAATCATTTGAGAGAGCTGCTCTATGTTGGACATAAGCTGCTCCATTAGGTAGAGATGAGTTGGCAACTTCAAACTTGAGTTCCGTTGGCCTAGCTCAAGTCAGACCGAGAAAGACCGCTTCAGTCGCCAATCTTGTCAGAGAGGGCTTGGATCTGCTCTTCATTGGCCTTCTGAACTCGTAGAGCTTCTGCCTTTTGATCTTGTATGGCCTTTTGATAGATGTTATCTCTCTCTTGGAGTTTGAGAGATACATCAGCCATAGTAGCTTGAAGTTTGTTTTGGAAAGAATTATCTCCTGCTGCTGTCAGATCTGTGACTCTACAGTGAGTAGAGATATTTTCTCACTTAGTTCATCAGAACTCTTCAGTAGTTCCTGCTCTAGAATAGTTTGATCCTCTTGTTAGGCAGCTTCGGGTTGAGCATTGGATTGGACTCACGATTTTCATTCTTGGATGATTTTTGAAAGCTTGGAAAATCTCGAATAATCGTTGAGTACCGATTCTTTGGTTGAGGATGAGGGAATGTCAGATAGCATTGATTGGGCTGTTGGAAGTTTCTGACTTTGAATTTGAGCAGTCTCAGTAGTAGAGTGGCCAGACTCTACGATCATCTCCTTGATCATGTTCCTTCTTCCTTCAGAGTCCACTCTACGATCGTAGGGGATATAGTGATTGCCAGACTGTCGATAGACTTTGAAGTGAGGCTGGTCTCGGATCGTTTTGGTTGCAAACTTCTTCACCCTTGGGAAGTTCTGAGCCACCAGCTCCATGCTTGGAAAGTAAGAGAAACACCAGCTGAGATATCTTCCATCTCCTTCAATATGGGCCTTTAGTCATGGCATCCACTAGAAGAACCATCTCATCAGCAAGTCGTCAGGATTGTAGAGAATGGTCGAGCAGTCTAGCTCCATGTTGTTCCAGTTTTTAGCTATGTCTAAGGTAGTCATTCTTACTACCTTAAGCCGCTCATTTCCATAGTTCACCCATCTCTCTGGTGGAGCCTCTGGTAGTTCATTTGAAACTTCCACTACTATCCTTCTGCTAAATCTTACAGGAGAGAGAACTGGATAATCTTTTTGTTCATCTGCTTCCTGTGGTGCAAAACCAGAGTCTTTTTCATTCTCTTCTCTCTCGGAGCCCGAACCATCTTGATCATTTCCAGCAGAGAGTTCTTCTTGCTTTATTTCATTCTCAGAACTTTCTTCAGCACGATCTTCTTCTGATTCATCTTCTTCATAGCTTGTCCTTTCCTCGTCACTTTCATCCTTTGATATAATTTCACCATCACTCAGTTCAATGATAGCATTTGATTGATCCCTGCTTCTTTTGGAGGCAAATTTTGCTTGCAGTCTGTAGCTCTTCCTTCTTCTTGGAGGTTCAGCTTTGGGAGAGTCAGACTCCTCTTCTTCTTCAGACTTGGAAGCCTCTAGTTCATCAGAAGAACTTCCTTCAGGTTCAGCAAGGGCAAGGGCAGTCCCTTCTTCTTTTGAGACAACATTGTCTGACCCATTATCTGGGCTTGTTGGGGAAGTTGCATTTGGGGATTGAGTTTGGTCATCTTGAATCTCTTCTTCATTTGCAGAGTGACTACTCTGAGAAGTAGCCATGGGGCTTGAGCATTCTTCTTCTTTATCAGCAGATGCTGAACCATCACCTTCACTGCTGGATTTGGTTTGAGAGGACTCAGCCTTGACATCAGTCTCCTTTTCTTCTGCTGATGTACTATTTTGGGAAGCTGAGGCTGGTTTGTTTTCCACCTTAGCATTCTTGCTAAATGGCCCTTAAAGCAGCCTGTTGCTTCTCCTCTTTGTTGTTTCAACAGTTAGGGCTCTTTCTTCTTCAACCTTGGTTTTGATGGGATGACTCCTTGGTGGGTCTCGAGCTTTCTTCATAACACCGGCTTTCTTCACACCTCCGGATTTCTTTTCGATTTGGTGTGGTTGATGTCGTACACTGAGTCATCGACTTTAACTTTCTACCTCTTCGCTTTTCTCTTCTTTGCAGAGTCCCCTGCACGCTTAGTGAGTCGCCCTTTCCGCTCTCCTTAGGGTTCTTCTTCCAATTCACAAATAATTGTGGAGACATCACTTTGTGAACATTCAAAGGCTCTCCCTCATCATCCTTGATCTTCCCACCTAGCTTCTTCTTCATCACAATACTCAGCAGTCTGCCATGAAACACCTTAGTCAGGGGTTTTTCAGTGGACTTCTTCATCTCAGCTTTTTCTACCCACTTGGAGATTTGATCGAACAAGATAGCTCCAAAGTTGATTTGTTTCTTCAGAACTATTGCTGACATTATCTTCACCGTTGGTCGTTAATCGTGTCAAATGCAGTTGTCCTTCATGAAGATGCATTTTCCAACTATTTCAAATTGAACTCGTACTCTTTAGGAAACTCCTTCTTCTTCATGTCTTTCAGACTAGGGTTTCTTTGGTACCCCATGAACTCCTTTGCTTGTTCAGTATTGACATCATCAAGGTTCTTCAGTCCTTGGTTAGGAAAACCTAGGCATTGATTGAGGTCAGAAGACTTCAACTTCAGAAACTGACCTTTAACCTTGGTAGAAAGGGTTCCGGAGTTTATGGAGGCATTTGAGTAGAACTCCTTAACCAGATCAGCATATACTCGAGTGCTAGCCTCAAGGCATTCTGAGAATCCAACTTTCTTCACAAGTTCGAGAATGTCTCTGAACTTCTGTTCGGATTTCTCGAATGACTTGGTTCCTAGCTGAATGCCAGTGATTACTCGCCAGTTTTCCATTTGATCAGTTCAAAGATTGTGGGTATTTGGTTCGAAGAGGTTTATAAGGGATAGCTGATTGTGATTTGATAAAGCTTTGAGGTGTTAACCTATTTTGGCTCTTGAGAGAATTTTAGAGTTTAAAAATGGGAGGGAGAAAGGTTCGATAGCTTTTTATAACTGTCTGCAGATTTGAAATTGTCTTTATAGCAGTTCCTTCTAACTCTGCATAACCAGTGATGTGTCAACCGTTCATTGATTGCACGATGCCCAATAATGAGTTATAGCTCCCCATAACTTTTCAGTTAGATATTTCGTTTTAGAAGAGTAGACGTTTAGACGACGTGGCTTTGATTCGTAGAGTAGCATGGTAAGGAAGCTATGGACTCTACGATTTCCTTTGTTGACTCAACGATCAACTTTTGAGAGATGCTGCAGTGGATGGCTTTGACTTCTATCCTCATTTTGATGCATCATAGCTTGATTACTGATATACTCGAACTTATCTCCTTTTTTGAATGATTGAGCAATTGTCTCATTTTCCAAGCTCCTTGTGAACTGGAGTACCCTTTGGTAGAACTACGATCGTCGAGTTGTCTTCTACGATCGTTGAGGTTGCACTGCGATCGTGGAGTTCTCTTCAACCTCGACTCTAACGATCGTTACTTACTTGGTCCTTGAGATAAATTTGATCAAGCAATTCTTCTGGGACAAGGTAGCTCAGGAAGGGCCAACCTCTTAGAGTGAGCTAAGGGTCGTTTGTCCCCGAGGCGCTTCCAGATGAAATGCTATGAAGTGATTGGCAATGACATCTCATTCGACCTTTTCGGTGGGAGAGATCTCTACCAACTTTAGACAATTGCTTCTTTCAAATCGTGGTATCCTCCTGTCTTTACACTACGATCACATGTTTGATCGTATGCACTTCACGATGTTGGGTTGGGTGGCTGAAGGGTTATCAGTAGTGCATTTTGAGACATTCCTACTAACTATGGATCTTCATTTGGTTCATCAGCCACAAAGTTTTGGGACTCTGTAGCTGGTACATTTCTTCATAGAATTCCTTAAAGTACTGATTGCTTAATGAGATCACTGCTCCCCCATTGTTGATGCTATTTTCTCAGCTGTGATTCCCTTTTCTATATGTGTCAGAAGGCAGCCTTGCATATCTCCTTCTGACTGGAATCATCATTATCACTTAAATCTCATTGTATCGTAGGCATGGATATTTTCAGGACTGATCGCTCTACGATCTTTTGACAGCACTACGATTGTAGTCTCCTTTGACAGTCTTATGTTTGTGAAGTTCTGTTTCCACGATGAGTTCCTCTAGACTGATGCTCGATGATCATCTGTTATAAGCTTCCTTGAAGATTCTTCTCATATAGCATGCTTTGCTTGATTTGAGCATATAGGACTCTTTTCACCTTTGGTTGAATGACCTGCTTCCATATACAGATTAGCAGCCATGTGAGCTCCATTCTGGTTAGCTCAGAGGGTCTTCAAGGATATGCTTGGACATATAGAAACTTTATCAGAATCATCTCTGAACAGTCCTTAGCCTTCTACTGGTTGAGTCTTCTTGACTGAAGTCTTCTACTTCAGAATTCCTTAGTGTGGTCAGACTGACCAAGTACCTACAGGTTTAAATATATTTCTATTTTTGGTACCCATAATTAAATGGGTCCTGCTAGGTTAATTTTCTAATCCCCTGTTCCTCTTATTTGGATAATCATCACATTTATCACCAAGCATAAGATTAGTTTTAGAAAATACATTTTGATATGCATGAAGGTGAGTGTGTGTAAGATTTGACATTTAATAACAAACTCTTTTTGTCTATGATGGTTTCATTATTTTGCTGGGTTATGTTCACAAAGTTTAAGTGTTCACAGAGTGAGAATCAACTCTACGATTTAAGAGTATCTAGTTGATTTATGGAGGTGATCAGTTTCTACACATCGTCAAGATACTCTTGTAGAACTGATCATACTCTGTGTGTTATCAAACACTTAGAACAAGGATTTGTACATACATACTAACCCACCAACAAAGATTACTTCACATAGAATTAATTTGACATGTGATGCTCTTATGACCCATTTCAGATTTCTTTCGAGATGTCATCTTCATCCTAAAACTTGGATGGAGGGAAAGCTTATAGACATTTGAGTTTCCATCCTCGTGGTACTTTCTCTTCACCTTTTAGGTAGATTATGAATTCTTGATGAATCATTGTTATGGTTCATAAGAAGGTGCTTTTATGATGAACACATGTAATAGTGAGGAACCAGAGTATTTTTTACTATCTCATCTCTTAATAATCATTTATCTTAGATATATTGAGTTTAGGAATTGATGTGCATAGCTTTACATTTGCTCCTCGATGACTTTTGTTGCTCTTGTTGACTTTTTTTTAATCAATCACCATGGTCTTGAAGATGTAGGCCAAGAGAATCTCAACATTAAGATCTTTGACATCCTTTAGTTTACAAAGTTTGCACCTTTCTTTGGTTGTCAGACGCATATAAGTTTGAGAAGATCTTCTTTTTTCTCTTGATAAGCATTTCTTAGCATGTGTGGCCTCTTCATCTTTCAGGCTGGTGGATGCTTGACTCTTTGTCATTGATGTCTCTTGAGCTTTCTCGTCTGATCTTCAGACTACAAGATTGACTGCAGACAAGGATTGGTCTTGTTGATGTGACAATAAAGAATATGGACCAATCTGAGCAGCTTCAGGTGTATATACACATTTAACTTATACACAATATTTCCAACGTATGAACTCATCTGCATATAACAAGTTACTTACTACTAAACTAATTTTAGAACAATGTTTGTGCCTGGGATCAGACTCAAAGTGATTAGCTTTTGAATATAGCATTAGAACCTGCTCTGATACCACTTGTTAGTTCCCAGTAGACACAATAGATCTAGAAGGGGGGAGGGGGTTGGATAGATCCTTTTTATTTCAAATACTTTTCTGGTATACTTTGTATTGCTCATAATTTAACATATGACAAACACAAGAAACTTTTCAAGCACAACGGAGTATGTAAAAGATCCCCTTCATTGATATATTCATAATCATACATACATTGTTCGTAGAGTTAGTTTGGTTGTAAACAGTTAAAACATATATAACAGTTATAGTAGTTATAGTACATAATGTCGACGTTAGGATTTTTGGGTGTCCCTTTCCGTTACTTGTTCTCTGGTGTTCTCATTTTAGGTGAGATTTGTTTGAAAAAACAAGTGAAAAAGGTCCCATATGTATAATGTCGACGATGGACCGTTAAGAGTCGCCATTGTTTTTTAAATGGTTGTACCAACACAACCGGTAGAAAAGGTTTCAGACATTGACCCAAAGTGATGTGACATCGATATACGGTCGATTTAAACCGAGATTCATTTAGGGTCCAGGGGACTTGGTTATCTTGCGGGGAAGGTGTTAGGCACTTCAACATCCGTGTTACCACGCGGTGACCACCTCTTTTCAAGAAACTATTATCTCGAGTGTGTGTGTGTGTGGGTCAATGTGTGTTATATGAAAGTTTGTGCGAGGCCTCGTTCGAACCTATATATATTGTGGTTTGAATTTATGTAAAATTCAATTTTTAGCAAGATATGGCAATAATGTTTTATAAAAGAGGTTTTTCAAACCCCGATGCTCAATAGAATTGAGACCTTTTACACTTCCATTTTTATTAAAGTGAATTTGAATTGATTTTATTTGACTGGACGCGAGGCATCTGTATGAAAAAATATTATATCCAAAAATAATGCCGACTTCCTCGTGGGTATGGAAACCATCCGAGGAAATACAGACATCACGTAATAATTTACAAGTCGCCACAAATGAAAATGTCCATCACGGAACCTAATCTAGATCCAATGGGATGAATCTGTGATCACATGATTCCTAAAGTATGTAATATTGCAATTTGTATAAAAGCAATCAGTATATATATAAAAGCGGTATATATATATATATATATATATATATATATATATATATATATATATATATATATATATATATATATATGATCACCAACCACAAAAGCACCTCCATGGGGGATCGTAAATGTAAATAAAGTCGTTAAAAGTCGTAGAATATGGTCAATCGCCACGTAAGTAAACTCAAGGCGGTGATTTAAATGTAAAGAAAGTTGTAAAAGTGATCAATGCACCTGATGTAAAATCTGTGCTCATCGAACATAGTTTAAACCACGTTTATATATATAAGTATATATATATAAAGTTTAGTATACACACCTGCATCAAGTTCAGGCTCATCGAACAAAGTCCCACACACAATTGATATATATATATATGTTTAATAAACGCACTAAGCCAAGTCTAGGCCCATCGAACAAAATCCGACAGATAGTTAATATATATATATATATATATATATATATATATATTAAAGCAAGAAACGCTCCTGCATCAAGTTCAGGCTCAATCGAGGCATAACTCGATAATGTTAGTCAATATATATATATATATATATATATATATATATATATATATATATATATATAGATCGAATGAAACCACTGATCAAGTCCAGTAAAAGCAAGAACACGACTCTCAACGTGTAGAAGGGTGTGTAAAGATGAAGAGAAAGACTCTAAAGTGTGTGAAAAGGCTTACAATTTGATCGATAAAAGGGCTTTATATATTTAGAGTGGGTAAACACTTTGGGCTTTTGTGGGTACAAAAGAGGCTATATATGAGCTCACAAGTGTTTGAAAGTGAGAAAATACATCTGTATGACAAGTGCAGAGCAAAATTGTGTGGTTTCCCGATCTTTTTTCCTTTAGAAATCAAGACCCCAAGCCTCTTATTTATAGGCAAAAGGTGTGCAGGTGTCTTGGCTCACCCGCAGTGTACCAGAGGCGGGTCTGGGTCGGGTCGTCTCAAGCACGTGTACTGTGCAATCGTAATGTCCACTCGGATTTTGAGAAGTGCAACTGGGCATCCGTTTTGAGGTATTCGGGACCTATTTCTGACTGCCGTTGTCGAGAGTTGTACGATGGCATGGGATTAGAGTTTGTACGAAGTCTTTGAAGATGGAACGATGCCCTCCGGTCTTCAAGCTTCAACTTTCATCCATTACCCCGCACAATAGTCAATCGGGATTGGTTAGCCTTGTGGGACATCGTTGCGTAGAGACGTGACGTGGCATTGTTTTGGACGAGATGACGATGTTTCCCCTCACCGGTGGTATCGCTAGATTGGGCCGATAAAGCAGACGTTGCTCAGACTTCGCTGAGATTGGACTGCTGCATTTGTTGAAGGTCCTCATTGTCATCTTTGAGGTGTGCCTGTCTTCCCGATGTTATTGCCGGGTTGGCATAGTTTATCTTATTGTGAGTGCTGAGATTGAAGCTGATGGCATTTGAAACAACCATTTCCGGGGTTATCTTCGAAACTGCATTCCTTGGGGTTATCACCAAGGTTGGTGGCTATTCCCATGGTTGGGACTTAGACTGGATACCTCGGGGTTATCTCTGAGATTAATCGGTCTTCTCCGGTGTGTGTTCCGATATTGTATCTGCAGGCCTCGGGGTTAGATCCGAGGTTGAAATTGTTACTCCCAGATCGCGATCCGGGGTTGATCCGAACTTCCGGTAGTAGTATCGGGAGATGGATTTGGATTGTCTTTCGTGGTTCTCTTAAAAGACTTAATCTGTCCTCCTGCAATGTTAGTAATAGTAGTACAAAAAATTTCGAGTGTCTACAGATGCCCTCTTTATCATACTCATGCATGGCGATGCATGGGTAGGATAAAGAATCCTAGACACTTGAAACGCAACAAGATAAACATGGTACTATGGATAGTAACATAATGCAAATGTATGATGATGTAATGTGACGGGTTCAGGCCCAACACGGGGATGATTCTTTGGTTCCTCGTTGCTTTCAATTGGGGATTGGCAATACCGACCAGATCTGATGTGCAAGCCAAATCTGTTAGGATATTGGTGTTGGAGTTATCACCAAATTCCCATGTTCTTGATAACGACTTGATACTGAAGGGGTATCTCTTATGTGTAAGAGATCTGTGGGGATAAAGCTTGATCTGTTTGAGGATGTACATATTCCATCATCTATCCTCTTTGATAATGTTGACCTCTCCTGGTTAGTATCGCCAGAATATGTCATGATTCTGTTGGATTTACTGCCAACAGCAAATGCTGTCAGGGATGCCTGACCTTCGTTGACGTGTGAATCAATGGCTGAAACATCCTGTGGGATATACTATCAAGGTTGCTTGACCTTCGCTGACGTGTGAATCAACGACTGAAACTTTGTGAGGAGATCGTCAAGGTTGCTTGACCTTCGCTGACGTGTAGATCAACGGAGCATTGCGTTGTGACCCCCGCCGGGGATCCGCTGGGGAATATGAGCAACTGGGTATGAGAACCTCGAACAGCTCTATAGCTTTCACAGGTTTAAACGCTATCGGCTGAAATGATGTCAAGGTTGTTTGACCTTCGTCAATAGAATTGTCAACGGATGAACGTGTTGTAACCCCCATCGGGGATCTTCGTTGTAACCCCCGTCGGGGACTCACGTCGTAACCCCCGTCGGGGACTTATTGGGGACGCATGAGTACGTATGCAACTATCGAACGGTTCTCAATGTCGATGGGTTTACTTGCCATCGGCTGCAATATTGTCAAGGCTGCTTGACCTTCGTTGATGGACATGTCAACGGATGAACGTGTTGTAACCCCCACCGGGGATCTACGTTGTAACCCCGTGCTTGGGACTCACGTTATAATCCCGTCCGGATACACGTAGGGTAACGACCTGGAGTCGGCGACATCGGACCTGTACGAGGTATTGCCGGATGTGATTTGTGACAAATGGGATCATTGGCAGGGTATACCTCGTGTTTGGGTGACTACGAATGAGTGAAGTGCAGATTCAAAGTCTTATCTGAGAAGACCAGGATTGTATGCTGTTTTGATCAATCGCGTGGCATTTTTATTCCTGATTTGACCTTTCTAGCCCGTAAGAACTCCGTTTTAACTCGAATCGACCGAGCTGCAGGAGGGTGGGGCCCATATAGAGGAGCGCAGTGCACCTGCGGCCGTAGTGAAGTGAGAGCTCTGACCAGCGTGGATGATAAATCCCAGCAGCCTGCCTTTATAAGTCACTTTCAACTTGTTTCTCTCTAGAAAAACCGTGAGCCACTTTCGATTTCTTTGAGTTCGGCCGCTTTCAGAAATTCATCACCGCATAAGTGTTCTATACTATCCCGTAACGTATGCATGTATTTTTTCCAGTTTCATCACATTAGATTGTGAGATATTGCATTTAAATGCATCTAAACACATAGTAGTGATTATGTATGCACAAATGACTTGATAAAAATATTCAACATAGTAAATGTTAGTATTAAACCATCTTGAACATAATGATGTGAAAAATTTTGACTTTTGAGACAATCAAATTGGCACCTTTTTCTCGCTATTTCTTGTCTATTTGAGGTCCAATGAGCAAAAGGTAGAAAGGCAAAATACTCCTAGCATTGAGGTTGGCCTTATGCATGATGTTCTTGATTTTTATGCATATATTCTCAGATATGACTTTGGGGAAGGTGTGTACTCTTGAATGGCCACCTAGACATACGCTCATGGCGCATGTGGATAGTCCTATTTTCAAAGGGACTATGGCGAAATTTTTCCAAATGTAGGCATTGGGTAGTCATGCATTCTAACTCTATTATATGTTAAAGTAAATGCATGCATGTATATAGTCATATAATTCATTTTAGAAAGCTCAGGTAAGGCAATACCACACCTTTCTACGAGGTGATTTGGAGACTTGTTGTCCGGATATTATGGATCCCGGATCAGGTGAAAGCGGTTCTTACAGGACCGCTCGGCGTCTGGCGGAGGGCTTCAAGTGCCTGCCCCTGCTTACATCGACGATGTACCTGCTCGGTTGGTGGGAGGTCGTGATTAAATCCGCCTAGGTAGATGTTCCAGACGTCGAGGGCGAGGAGGAGGTGGATATTGAGGATCCCGCCTCTGCTGTACATATCCTCGCAGGAGCTTCCTGAGCATCGGTGGTGAACCAGAGTTGCTAGGTGATTTGGGTAGACACCCATCGATGTACTTGCATGCTAACGAGGTATGACATTAGACTTTATCTTCCTTCTTTCCTATTGATGAGGATTAAAAGGGTTATGATGTTGATCTGTGCTTCATGCAAGTTCCGTGTTTTACATGACCTCTGGGAATCGGTTTAGCATCCACTCCATGTACCAGCGCGCCATCCCGATTATAGAGCAAGAGTGTATGAGTGGGGATTTGGGGCATTTTCTCCATCCTTCCCCGTCGTTGTCCACAGGGTTACCTCGGGCATTGTCTCGGCGATGGTTTCATCGGACTCGATCACTCCACCTCATGGATTCATGAGGTGATAATGACGCCTATGGATTGGCGATTTATCACAGGTATGGAGTTTTGAGGGGAGCCAGTGCCTTGCATGGCGAATATCACCCCTATTGCCGCCCCGGTCCTTGTTAGGAGTTCCATTTGGTGCGCTCAAAGGTAGGACTGTCCGTTCAGGTCCTTTGAGCGTAGATGTTATGAGCGGGCTATTGAGTGAGCCCATGCCTGATGATATTAGGATTAGGGATCGCGTTCTACGGCGATTGTTCCTAATAATCATTCGAGGTCGCTTCATAGCGTATAACTCTTCCACAGTATCTTTTCGTTTTGAGTCACGCCACGCGCGATGTGAAGCGATATAGAGAGTACGATTGGGGCTCTTACACCTTTGCCTATTTCCTCCGGGGCATGCGTCTCTGCTCGCACAAGGTTTGGACCGAGGCTTGGCTAGATTTTACCCGCTTTTTCTTTGGTGAGTATTTCTCTTGTCTTTTTCCCTTCATTGAGTTCGAGTATTTCTCGACAATGACAGATGTTTTGCCATCAGGTTGGCGTTTTTGGGCCTATGAGAGGCTTCCATGTTTTTGCGTCCTATGAGTGTGTTAGGCTTAGATACCTATCCACGAGGACGGCGATGGCACCATTCTATTTTGCCAGAGGTCCCTGTATCTGAGGGCTTCGCTCATTGCCATATGCAATTTGGAGTTCTTTGAAGGTCGACGCCATCACACGGCTTCCATACTGTGGGATCATTTGATCATCGGTTTTGAGGATGGACACCCTACTGGAGTAGAGGGATAGTTCAGAATGGATCATTGATCTATGTGTATCCCTACCATCTTTGGTGTCTTGGGACTTGTTTCTGAATGGAAATGTGGAGAGGAGTGTGGCTTTCTTCTCTGAGATTGACCGCACCACAGATGGTCGCCAGTACTTCTATTTAGGAGAAGCCTAGTTAATTCCACCTCTTATGGTTTAGTATTGCTCTTTGAGGTATGACCGCAGCTTAGATGGTCGCCGAATCTCCTATTTGGGAGGAGTTCAGGTAATTCCATCCCTTTGGTCAGAAGCCGGATGACATATAATGGATTGAAAGGGAATCCCAACACCCGTTGACAATGGTTTGTGTTTTGGTAGGGGGTGAGACCGCACTATTGTTTTTGTTTTTGTAAGGAGAAGAGGGTAGAAATGTTTTTGTTGTTTTTATTTTATTACAAGGGCCATATGAAATGGTTGCCTACGCACTCTATTGAAGAGGAGATCAGTCAGCGTGAGTTTCGCCTCGTAGGCGAGAAGAAAAGTGTAATCCCATATGCGGTGTCGAGAGCGGGAGGAGAAAGTTTAATCCTAGGTTGAGGATAAACTGCAGTGTGAGAAGTTTGATCCATGTATAGGTAGCCAAACCGCATAACGCAAGAGGTTCAATCCATGGTGGGATAACCTTTGTTGTATGAGCATTAAAGGAGAAAGCCAAATGCCGCTTTGAAGAGTATGTTTCCACGAGGGCAAAGTGTAGAAAAGTTGTAGGTGGTAAAGGGTTAAAGAACCGGAATGACCGGTGACTCGATGATGATGCACTGTGGTGTTTTTTGGTTCCTTCGGATATAATATCGCTTCACGGTGTCTCGAGTTGATGAGTTATGGAAATTCATCGCCATCCATTTCTTGTAATCTAAGAGTGCCTCCTATCAATACTTCTTTGAAAATAAATGGGCCTTCCCGGTTAGAGCGAATTTTCCTTTGGCCCGATCTTGGTTGTCAAGAATCTTCTTGTAACCAAGTCATGTTGTTTAAATTGTCAGTAAGCAGGATTTTTTTGTTGTAGGATCTGGCGATCCTTTGCTAATATAGTCGACCATGGAAGATAGCCGCAGTCGCCTTTCGCTCATCGAGACAATTGGTGATACCGTCTTGTACCCATTGGTTTTCATCCGGTGGCGTCGATCAACACTCCGAGAGATTCCATCTCAACTTCTATGGGGAGCACCGCTTCATCCCATAGGTTAAAGCATAGGGGTTGCCCCGGTTGAAAGCACGCATTGTGGTCCCGTAGGCTAACAGTGAGTCGAGGCAATAGGTCGTGCCAATCTTTGTGGTTGTCGACATCTTTGCATAATCTTCTTGATATTTTTGTTAGCCGCTTCAACAAAGACCGTTCATCTTGGACAATAGATGATGAGTTAAGATGTTTGATGTGGAATCTACCGCATAATTCCTCCATCATTTTGTTGTTGAGGTTTTGGCATTGTCTCGACACAATCACCTCTCGGTTGTCCATATCGACAAACGACATTGTTTCTGATGAAAGCAATGATGACTTCTTTAGTGACCCTGGGGAAGGAGGCTGCTTCTACCCACTTGGTGAAGTAGTCGATCATGGTGAAGATAAATCGGTGACCATTACTGGCTTTAGGCTCAATGGGCCCAATAACGTCCATTCCCCACATTGAAAAGGGCCAAGGCGAACTCATATTATGGAGCTCCCGTGGAGGGGCGTGTGTAGCATTCCCATGAATCTGGCACTAATAGCATCTTCTGACGTGGTCGTTGCAATCAGCTTTGAGAGATAGCCAGTACTGTCCCGTCCTGAGGACTTTCTTGACAAGGAGGGGGCCACAGACTCCACCATGGATTTAATCCATAAGCCTCTGGGCTTGATCTTTGTCTAAACACACCGAGGAGACGATCCCCGCATCTCTTTTGTAGAGCGATCTCCACTCGTGTAGAACTTCATAAGAAGTCGATGGATCCGCCTTTTCTCGGTCCAGCTCTCCTCGGCCGGTGTAGATCCATCTCGCAGATATTCCTTGATATCGATACCAAGGAGGTTGGATGGGAGGTAGCTCATCCGATACTTCTCCAACATAATTCCCATAGGTCGGGCCCTTGTTCAGAGTAATTGTGGACGCACGGCAAGTGTTCCTCGTCTCGATATGCGAATCAAGGAGACCAAAGTTGCTAATGCGTTCGAGAAATCATTCCTATTACGAGGAATGTGTAGAAAGAAGATTTCTTGAACTCCAAAGCCATCTTCAAAACTCCGTCGATGGTAAGGCAAAGAAATGTAGTTCCTTGGTTTGATAGACTCGTTGGATTGTCGATGACCAACTCCGAATCTCAAGGACGCTTAACCGCTTGATGCCCATTGACGCAGCAAGTTTTAGCCCCATGAGATGAGCCTTCATACTCACCGTATTGTTGGTGCCGATAAACTATAATTTTACTAACAACGGATATCGCTTCCCGTGACGATATTAGAATTGCTCCAGCCTCCGTAACCTTCCATGTTAATAGCTCCATCAAAATACATCCTCCATGATTGGCAGTATCGTCTTGATGGTGTTCTTTGCATCTTGTCATTACTCCTTCATCGGGAAATATGTTTCCAAGGGTTTGAAATCCCCTGAAGGTGCGGCGGCCAGTTGATCTGCGATTCCTTGACCTTTGATGGACTTTTGAGTCATAGGATCAACTGCCATCTGGATAGCCGACAATTCAACATGGGTTTGTTGAACACGTACTTGAGAGGATCCACGCGGGATATGAGATGGGTTGTGTGACCATGTAGGTAATGATGTAACCTCATGGAAGCCCATGATAAAGCACAACACGCCTTCTCGATCGAGTGTACTTGTGTTCACCGTCTTTGAACTTTTTGTCGAGGTAATAGATAGCTCGTGCTTCGCCTCTATCGTCTTTCTCGTCTCAAAGATACTGACCCATGGCATTGTCACTTATGGACAGTACATGAACAGGGGAACATCATCCTCGGGTGGTACCAAGACAGAGCTTTGACTAGTCAAGTTTCTTGATTGTAAGGAAGGCATTCGCACTCATCATTCCATTTCATGGAGGTGTTCTTCCTTAATAACCTAAAGATTGGCTCTTGCTGTGTTGTCACGTGAGTTGGGAGATAAACCCGCCGATGAAGTTGATCATTCCCAAAATCCCGTGATTTCCTTCTCTCGTCTCGAGGAATGGGCATTTCTGTGATGGCTTGGATTTTGGGCAGATCTAGCTCAATCCTTTGTGGTCGATTTAGGAATCCTAAAGAACTTGCTCGATTTAACGCCAAAGGCGCACTTAGCTGGATTCAACTTCAAGTTGTACTTACGCAACTCGTTGAACAACTTTCTAAGATGGTCTAGATGGTCATTCTCCTTCCGGGACTTGACAATGATGTCATCCACGTAGACCTCAATCTCTTTATGCATTAAGTCGTGAAAAAGAGCCATCATAGCTCGTTGATAGGAAGCTCCGGCATTGATGGGGCCGAATGACAACCGTCTATAGCAAAAAGTTCCCCAAGGAGTGATGAAATCAGTCTTCTCACGATCTTCCTCGGCAACCATGATCCGATGGTACCCCGCAAAGCAATCAGCAAAGGAGTATATGTCAGACACGCGCAATATTGTCAATGAGAATGTGGATAAATGGCACGGGAAAGCTATCTTTTAAGCAAGCTTTATTCAAGTCCTGGTAATCCACGTAAACTCACACCTTCCCTCCAGGTTTAGGCATGGGTACAATGTTGGATATCCACTCAGGATATGTAGACACCATAATGATGCCGACTTGAAATTGTTTCACAATTTCTTCTTTCACCTTTTTAAACTCCACTCTGGGTTTCAATCGCTTCGAGTTTCGCCGATCGACTTAAATCCTCTTTAATGGGAAGGCGATGAAGGACAATGTCAGTGGATAAACCCACCATGTCTTCATGAGACCATGCAAACACATCCTGGAATTAGGTTAATAACGTAACCATGTCATTCCGTTGGTTTGGGGTAAGGTCTGAACCAATCTGGATTAACTTAGGGCTTTCTAAGGTTCCGAGATTGAAAGAAGTGGTTTGATTAAGGTTAGGTTTGGGTTTGTCTTTGACCCATTCTTGAATTTCTGGAGGCACCTTAATGTCATCCTAGAGATCCATCAAGGCTGAATTCATCTCTACATCAAAGGTACAATCCTTGTGTAGGAGAGGCAACGATCCATGCAATCGCACGCCTAAATTTAGAGTCCCGAAACAAAATATGCTTTCACTTAGTATATATGAAATGTGTTGATCATACACAATGTTAGATATATCTTGGCAAAATAAACCGCTAATCATTGTCTGTAAAAGTAAGCGAGTTATTGTATCTACAGGCGTAAAAAATTTCCACTTTACTTTACTTGTCGACCAAAAAAGCAAGGAATGTTGCTCCAATTGGTAAGGGTAAAGTTCGGTGGACCATGATGATGGAGGGATTGTCATCATCCTCCTTGTCCCGAATGATGGCCATTATGTCGTGGCAATCATCATCCAGGGTGTATCTCTGTTGGTATGTTCATTATGGACGATGATGCGCATGCCCGAGCATTATTGGACAACGTTTTCCTTGATTCTAAGCTCCTCTTCTTCGTTTGCGGGATCCGGAATAACGATTTTCTTTTTCTCCACCGGCTTTCGGCTTAGGAAATAACATGGCCATGACATTGGGCGACACCTTTATCGGAGGTTGTGCGGACTCGAGTTTGGGCGCGGTTTAACGCCACATGGTTGAAGTCGAAGGAATCTGTTGATGCTTATGAGCATTCCTGACTGACTAGAGTCGGCGTAATAGCCTAGTCTAGTTGCTCCAACTTGCTTGGTTAATCGAATGGGGTATCGGATACCTCGGCCGTCTTTACCCAACCCTTGTCACGGCTTGTGACTAACGACATCATTTCTTGAGTGGGTGACATCACCTCATCGTAAATGTGGGTTGGGCAATGGTGCTCCAATAAGTGTGGTATTGGGTGTTGCTTATTTCAAAGCATGAAAACCGGACCGCTCTAAATGCATTTGCATTGATGAACGACACGTCCTCAGATGGAGGACACTGCTCGGCGTTGATCTGTGACCAAAGCTATTATTGATAATGTACTTCAATTGTTGGTGAAGGTGGAGGGACTACCCTCGCCATGTGGATCCATGGTCGTCCCAAGCAGAAAGTTGTATCCCGAATCTATCTTGAGCACATGGAAGGATACGCAGAATGTATGAGGGCCAATTTCGATCGACAACTCAATTACTCCAACCGAAAGTTATTACGGGCTCCATCAAAAGCTTTGATGATAGTATGGCTATCTCAATTCGGTTGAGATTGATATTCATCTTCACCAAGGTGGCATATGGGCAGATATTCAGAGAGGAACCTCCATCTATTAATACTCCAGCCACCATATATCCGGAGGATAAGACCGCAAGGTGCAACGGTTTGCAATGACCGGTCCCTTCGGATGGTATGTCATCATCAGTGAAGGATATCACATTGTTGTTGAAAATGTGATCAACCATGTGTTGAAACTTTTCCGTATCCACTGATGTCGGGAGATAGGCTTCTTCTAGAACCTTTAACAAGACCTTTCGGTGATTCTCGGAAGTGAGGACCAAGTCTAAAATGGATATTTGTGGTGGAGCTTTTTTCAAGCTTAAAACCACCGAGGCTTCGTTATGACCCACAGCGTGGAGGAATTTTTCAATCTTCTTCGTGGGTATTTTCCCCTTTGATTTAGGGGTGGGTTTCCTCACCCGATGGGGAATATACAATGGATTTTCCTTAGACACTGCAGCAGTGGTATGTGAGGTGGATCCTTCACCTTCTCCATAATTCCACGGAACCTTGCGCAAGCTAACAATAGGATATTGTGCTCTGCATGGCAAGTTGATTGGCTCGGGACCTACCACTTTCAAAGGATTGCTTCTCCTTCGAAATGAAATTATCGGTGTTGTGAGAACAGTATTAATCCCTTCACCTTCAGTAGATATAACTGCTACCACACTTTTCCACTTAGTAGGGCCTGCATTCTCACTTGCACGTAACACAATGTTGTTATCTGCCAAGCGTAGTACACCACTGTCGATTAGATTTTGAATAAGGTGGCGGAGTGCCCAAAGATTCTTTCTTACGTCTTTGTAATGGTAGATTGGGAGTGGTATTGACATACTCCATCAGAGTTGTACCATCCCGAACGGGGATTGATTGGAGGTAGAAGGGAACTGATCCTTCCTTCATTGATTAACACGTGAAGGATTTCCTCCATGGGTTGGCCCAAATAGGTGAATTCCCGTTTGTTGGCGAAATCTAGACGGGCTTTGGCATTTGCTCTCTTCGTCACTTTGTCTTCCAGCATTTCATTTTCTGAAAGTGACGAGGGAATATTCATGACGATTGGTAGGGGACTGGCATGCTCCTGACTGATTAATTGCCGAGTCACTTGATGCTGATAAGTCACCAGTTCCGCCAATTGCTCAATTTGTTTGCAAAGAGCTTTCGTCTTTCGTTCCATTGTGAACTGGAACTTAGCATAATCCCATCCTGTCATCACCGTCTTTGATGGTCCTGGGGAATCACACTGAAGTTGGAACTACATCCACCGCTCCAATTAATCATGTTGACCTCTTCTTCTTTGTGTTGAGGAAGAGGGTTGTCTTATCGTGAGGCCGATCGGGTTTGGTGACTACGATCTCTCCATTATCTATTAGGTCCCGGATCTTGTGTTTCAAGGCCCAACAATCTCGAGTATCATGTCCAGTGCCCGGCAAGATGATAAGCACATTTCTAGCAAACATTGAAACCCGGTCCATTAGAAATTTGGTGGTGGAAGAAGATGCATAATTTTCTTCGTGTTGTCGGAAGATTAAGAATGTTCTCGGTATCCCTAAGGGTGTAAACACTCGATGGCATTTGACTTCTCCACCTTTTGGTACTGGAGGGTTTGCAGATTGTGCTGGAAAGGGAGTGTAGTTTCTCTTTTGAATGGGCATACTTTGATTGCCTTTTTGTCCCTGTAGTATTAGGGAAACATCTTCCTCTTTCTTTATGGATTCCTGGGTTGTTCCCATAATTTCCAGATTGGATGTGATTAGCAACAGCTTTGAGTGCGGCTAGGTCTTGAATCTTTCCTGACTTCAATCCTATTTCAGCCATCTCCCTATGTTTAACCATTTCAGAAAATGGTTTGCCGATGCCTGCTAAAACTCTCTCATGAGCTTCTTGTATGTCTATGAATGTCATGACCATTTCTGATTCTAACATGGCAGGACTAACTTGGGCAGCCAGGCGTCTCCACCTTTGAGCATACTCTCTGAAAGACTCGTTAGACTGTTTCTTGATCTTGGTAATCTGATACCGATCAGGAGCCATTTGAGTTTGAAAATTGTATTGAGTGAGGAAGGCATGTGATACCGATCAGAATACAGTTGCTCATTGACTGGTAGAGTTAACACTACGATCTTGAAGAGTGTTGATTGGATCTTCAATGTAGTACACCTCTTCCTTCCATTGTGCAGTGTTTCAACACTTCTGTTTGCTTCCACTATTCTCAGAGACTGATGGCCTAACTCCTTGCTCTGGTCCCCTCTGAATAACAAGACACTTCAGATTTGTGGCGCGTCCATCTCGCTTTCTCCTTGTGATCTCCCATTCACTTATCATCAATGGACTGACCCTACGCTTAATCACTTTAGCCTTGTTCTTCAGAGGCTAACCAGTATCTCGGTTCACTTTCCATCAGTTCTTTCTTTGTTTGGCAAACACTACGATCTCGGTTGCTTCCAAGATCATTGTATTCTGTTCACTTGACAGCTACTGCACTTGTTGACTTTCTTTAGTCAGTTACTAAAGTCTTCTTATGATCATCTTGTGGAAGACTTCATCTTGAATGGCTTTACAACTCAATCTTGATACTGATTGGGTTGGTTCTTAGATCTTCTATCAGCTTGCATGCCATTCGTTGAGTGCTCTCTGGTTCCCTTCATGTGTGATGTATCTTTGCAGTGCCAACCAGAGACTTTGTTCCTTTGGATATTCTGGGAGTGCTCATTAGTTGAGAATCATACTTGCTCTACGATTACGCTTATGCATTGTGAGCACTTCCGCATTGAGGTCGAAGTTCAAGACTCTACGATCTCTACGATTTGACTATTGGCTATATACACCTACGATCCTGAGATCAGATCTTGACACTCTACGGTTTCTGCCTTGCACTTGTTGTCTTCATCTGATATTGCTCGACTACGATCTCTGCATGTAATCAATAGACTCTACGAACTCAGAGTGTAGTCTACGATCATTGACTTGGATTCGGCATCGGTAGACTCTATGACTCCGAGTGTAGTCTACGTTTTTGACTTGGCTTCGACAGATATTGGATTGCCTCACGTGTGTGTTGTCTCACGATTCTCGAACATGACTTCCTCAAAGACACTACAATCCGGGAAGCTCTTTTTGATATACCACGATCCTTCATCGTTTCTCCGGCGATCACTTAACTCCGAGATCTACTATCTTGCAGACTATGATTACGCCTCGATAGCTCTCGAGTTATCCTCGACTCTCATGGCGAGACTACGATCTCAGTGCAAGACTTCGGCGATTAGACAAGCCTATCTATTACATCATAAGATCAACCTAACATGTTTGATCTTTCTATATTTATAGTCCTTGTACATCATTTCTTTTTAAGGACTTTACAAAGCTATTTTGCTTATGTAGGATCAACCTAACATACTTGATCAATTCATTCTAAGTCCTTGTACACATGTTTCTATTATCTATCAAAGGACTTTACAGCTTTTCTTAATGCAAGTATACTTGCATATTCATTTATATATATCATAATCAAATCATATGTAAATAGGAATATCATTCATATGTTTATTCCTGACAAATACTACACTTCTCTTTAATCGAACTTGAATTTAAACCAAGTATTTAAGTCTTTCTAGGATTCAATGGTTTTATATTAATCACCTTCCATATCTTAGTGCTCATTTCAAAAATCACAAGTGTTAACATCACAAGACTTATTCACCATTTATTGTATAAGCTAAGTTATAACACAACACGTTCATGACTTATAAATCATTTTTATAACTTTGAATTATAATCCACATAACACAACTTTGTTTAACCTTGTTATTACATGGCTCTCACATTAACCTAACATTGAGCTAAGTTACATTGAACGACCAAAGTCTGCAGAATTAGCAGACTTCACTGTCTGAGATAGGACACTAGCGATCGCACCGATTTTATCTTTGTTGATGGTAGCGCTACCACAGTATTATGGCACCAGGCTTAAGGGTCATGCATGGCAACACACATTTACTGTAACTTCGATTTTTGCGTAACATGGTTACAACACTTTTCATAAGCCAACTAACACGAATTTCACCCACCAAACAGTGATAATAACACGTACAAATGGTATAGAACTATCACAAACATGTTTCCTCACATATATATCAATATAGAACAATTTAACAACAACTTAAGCTATTTTAATTTCTCAAATTCCATGTTTTTCATATAAAACTCCATTTTTGATAGTCATCCCAAAAAACAACACTGTAATCTCTATACTTGGCCAAATCACTTCATTCCAATTACGTTAGGCTCGTTTCTTAATGAACTAACATAATCAAGCTTCAATTTGCAGTTTAACATAAGAATTGACCATAAAAATTGGTACTTTTCATGAACCATATAAAAAATATTCACTGACATTATTTTCTTCCTTTTAAACAAAATTAGCATAATAATTCTTGACTAATTACTAGTTCTAGTGTGACGCCCCCAAAATAGGTATACATTACCCATCTTGGGTCGCCAGAAAATACCCTACTTACAACTCCATTTATACAACTATCGTACAAAATACGATGACTCATATACTGTGAGTTTAAATACAAATATTATTACGTATATAATACGACATTATTCATATATAAATTATTACAATGCCATATAAAGTACAGCAACAAAAATATTAAGTCCCGGAAGGAACACGAGAAGATTTATGTTCTCCTCATTCTAATGGAGTGCACCTTTGACGTTTCCAAATTCTGATTCGCCTCACCCTATTATAGTTCACCAAAATTAAATATCAAATGATGTATAAAACATGTCACACACATTTTAAGTTCTCAGTAAAATTATTATGCCACACTGTTTAATAATTTTATTAGGCTTGTGATTTAATTTGTATCACCACTTTATACCCACATTCTCTCTGCTAGTCCCAACTACACTTTTATTACCTGAAAGGGGTGGTGAAGTAAAAGGGTGAGCACAAATAGTCCAGTAAAGAATATCATAACTTAAGATAATTAAATTATCAAAAGAATTCAGATATTTAGAACATATGGTAGAAGATAAAAGTTTTCAACCATAATAGCAGCGGAATCAACAATCCATTAGAAGAGTCAAGTAGAACATAATGTCTACTATCTCCTCTAGATTAAAAGTCCATCGTTAATATTTCATTCCTGTAATACTCATCAACAGTTCTTTGTTATACCTAAGACAAAGAGAACTCTCATCACCTGTCTTCACCTGAACCACCACAGATTATAGTTAAATTCACAATTCATATTTATAATCAGGTAAATCATCAAATCCATCTTGCAATACGTGCCAAGACATATACAACTGTAAAACCAATAACCAACAGTCCATCTTTGCACTACAGGCCAAAGATATACAACTGTAAAACCAATAATGCTGAGACTCAGCTTAATAGTATCACGACCACAAATTATCCATGCACTACGGGCCAAGGATATTCGTGTTTTCAATTACGGTCATGATTATACCGAATGATCCCTGGTCATAATCATGCCAAGTCCATCTATGCACTACGGGCCAAAGATGACTTTTACCGCATCGTTTGTAACATTACGGTCATGATTATACCGAATAATCCCTGATCATAATCATACCAAGTCCATCTATGCACTACTGGCCATATATGACTTTCAACACAATATAAGCATGAGAATGATGACAATGATATATATAATGAATAAACATAGATCATCATAATAATAAGATAACATAGATC
This sequence comes from Panax ginseng, assembly GCA_020205605.1. NCBI lineage: Eukaryota > Viridiplantae > Streptophyta > Magnoliopsida > Apiales > Araliaceae > Panax > Panax ginseng. The sequence goes on from CM035142.1 coordinate 20,116,854, forward strand.
TTAGTGATTTTCAACTTAATTATCCAGAGTCCAAATTGATAACATAATAATAGATGAAGCATAAACTATTAAGGATATTCTAATCCTTTCAATACTTTTCATCATTTAATGATAATATGAAGAAACGAATAATAACATCTTACCATAATATGGAGTATGAAAGAAAATGATATTACTTTACCATAAAAATGATACCCCTTACCACAATAATGATATCCCTTACCTTTGCATGTGACTTGATTCTACTTTCTGTGAAATTGATCAACTTAAACAATGCTTGCATTCCTTATCTACACTTGGAGTAACAATACACTCAATAGAAATACTCACAATATTGTAGTTAAAGAATTCTATATTTTTAGTATAGTGATGGTGTGTGTTTAGTTGCTCAACCGGGCAACCTATTTATACTGAAAATTGAGGAAACAATTAGCACACATGCTTTGACAAAATAACCAAATGAGGTATATAATAATGGTAGTGGAATTTATGGTCCCGCAGAGAAAATTAAACCAACTTGTACACGTTTTAAAAATAATTGAGTTGTGGTCCAGACTACTTTAGAAAAAGTAGAGTGTCGGCAAGTCCTGCCAAACTTACTTTTGTAGAAGAAAATAATTGAACAAACATCTGTATATCATATATATCTTTAATCAACAACCTTTCAATCTTTGAACCATTATTCACAATTATTAACATAAACTCTCAATACTGCCAACTGGTTTAATTATATCATATAAAATAATATGAGTCACTCTGTAATAACTACTGTGGCAATTATTGAAATAAATACCGAGTGACTTCTTTCGTAAGAATCAAATCAATACCTTACTTATAAACAATTTAAATTCTATTAAAAGTAAGGATCAACATCAAATCATAATTATCTCGAATAATATATACATCAACTAATAATTCATTATTATTTTAAGTTGTCTTTGCATAATATCATTATATTTAATAATTTTCATGTTTTAAAACTTAGAACAACATCCTTTATCGTCGAAAACATTACACGTTGCATACGTGCATGCCCGACGTCCTTTGATTGTCTCCGAAAACATAATAGTCCCAAAGATAACCATTTTGACCCCTTCTAACGATCTCAAATTGAAATTCTTAAAGAACAAAATTTGTAGGTCTATTCATCCTCGTTTCGGATCATCTTGAATCTTCTCAATCGGAGTTCGTATAAAAACGTTATGCCCAATTTACTAAAGGATGTCGGATGATTTTGGCTTAACACTTGACTTGACCAGCCTAAGCGCCCAAAATTGGCCTTCGGGCAGCGCCTTAGGCGCTTCAAGAACAGATTCTAAGCGCCTAGTCCAGCGCCTAGGTGCCCGACCCTTGACACTTAACTCCGATTTCTAGATTTTTGCATCTTTCGACACACACTTCAAATCTTCATAACTTCTTCATCCGTTATCGGAATTAGTCCGTTTTCGAGGCTATGGAAAGCTTGTAACATGCTCTACAAAACCCCGATGATTTCATAATTTTTCAAATTCATTAATTATTCCAAAATTTTTCCCCAAAGTCCCCTAAGACTAAGTTTTTCATCGTTTAACATGTTTTACGAAAACTTTCACCACTACTTTGATTTAAATCATTTTTAGTCCGTTCAAATTGGAATATTTCCGTAACTTCTTAATCTATATATCATCCTCCTCAGATATTACACATAAATCAACTATTAACACTTTTACAAGTTTGATTTAAGTCCTCAAAATAACTTTTGTTCATCCTCAAACACATGCCTAACTTTTTGATCATAAATTCTATTATGACATGAATTAAACATAAAATCTTTATCATATACTTCCTTATTACTTTGGATCCATCATGATCCCTTATAACCCAACTTTCAACAAATCAAACTCTTAGGAAAATTAAAGAGATGAAAAGTTTTGGTTTTACCTTTTGATTTCTTATTCATCCTTCATGCTTCCATGGTTTCATCTTCTTCTTTCTTCCTTTCTTCCTTTCTTCCTTTCTTCCTCTTCTTTCTTTTCTCTCTTTTCTTTTGCTGAAGATTGGCTACGGAAGGATGTAATGAAGGAGAGGGTTGATGGCTCTTCTCTTTTCTCTCTCTTTCTTCCTTCTCTTCCCTCTCTCTCTCTCTCTCTCTCTCTCTCTCTCTCTCTTTCCTTCTTCTTTCTTCTATCCCAAAATTCCTACGGGAGGGAGTGTGGAAAATGAAGAGCAAGTTGCTAATTTTGCTTTATTAGGCTCAATCAATTGCCTAACTCCTCTTTCCACCAAAATGAAATTAAACAATCAACAAAAAGTTGGTGAGGAATGTGTGGAAAGTTTAAAGTATTAGGAAAATAAGCCTCAAGATTATTCCACCTTTATTAGCATTAATCGCCCCTCTCATAGACCACAATATTCTAGAAGGTTTAATACTCCTCTATTATTAGCTCATTTATCCGATTAATTTCTCATTTGACCATTTATCAATTTAACATTTTACAATTAAAAAATATAATCATAAATTAAATTAGACTTTTATTTTATAAAAGTCGGGATTTTACAATCACCCCACCTTATGAAATTTCGTCCTCGAAATTTACGTATGTACCTGAATTTCTGAAGAAATAAGAATTTCAAATTCTAACTCACAAGCTACTTCCTCTGTCTCATGGTTCATCCATTGCTCAATTCCTGTATTTCAGATATCATTCTAGAATACAGTTTCAAAATAAGAGTTAATTAACATGCCACATAATATCCCTATACTCTGACTGACCAATTAAATAACAATTAAACTTAAGTAGGTCATACTAGCGAAGGAATTATCCATCTCTCCCCTCCTAGTTCTAGTCTCACATCTCAGCCAGGGATCATATCCCTAAGCTTTGATACCAACTGTGACGCCCCCAAAATAGGTATACATCACCCATCTTGGGTCGCCAGAAAATACCCTACTTACAACTCCATTTATACAACTGTCGTACAAAATACGACGACTCATATACTGTGAGTTTAAATACAAATATTGTTACGTATATAATACGACATTATTCATATATAAATTATTACAATGCCATATAAAGTACAGCAGCAAAAATATTAAGTCCCCGAAGGAACACGAGAAGATTTATGTTCTCCTCATTCTAATGGAGTGCACCTTTGACGTTTCCAAATTCTGATTCGCCTCACCCTATTACAGTTCACCAAAATTAAATATCAAATAATGTATAAAATATGTCACACACATTTTAAGTTCTCAGTTCAATTATTATGCCACACCGTTTAATAATTTGATTAGGCTTGTGACTTAATTTGTATCACCACTTTATACCCACATTCTCTTTGCTAGTCCCAGCTACACTTTTATTACCTGAAAGGGGTGGTGAAGTAAAAGGGTGAGCACAAATAGTCCAGTAAAGAATATCATAACTTAAGATAATTAAATTATCAAAAGAATTCAGATATTTAGAATATATGGTAGAAGATAAAAGTTTTCAACCATAATAGCAGCGGAATCAACAATCCATTAGAAGAGTCAAGTAGAACATAATGTCTACTATCTCCTCTAGATTAAAAGTCCATCGTTAATATTTCATTCCTGTAATACTCATCAACAGTTCTTTGTTATACCTAAGACAAAGAGAACTCTCATCACCTGTCTTCACCTGAACCACCACAGATTATAGTTAAATTCACAATTCATATTTATAATCAGGTAAATCAACAGTCCATCTTTGCAATACGTGCCTAAGACATAAAACTATAAAACCAATAACCAACAGTCCATCTTTGCACTACAGGCCAAAGATATACAACTGTAAAACCAATAATGCTGAGACTCAGCTTAATAGTATCACGACCACGAATTATCCATGCACTACGGGCCAAGGATATTCGTGTTTTCAATTACGGTCATGATTATACCGAATGATCCCTGGTCATAATCATGCCAAGTCCATCTATGCACTACGGGCCAAAGATGACTTTTACCACATCGTTTGTAACATTACGGTCATGATTATCTTAGAATAATCCACGATCATAATCAAACCAAGTCCATCTATGCACTACTGGCCATATATGACTTTCAACACAATATAAGCATGAGAATGATGACAATGATATATATAATGAATAAACATAGATCATCATAATAATAAGATAACATAGATCTTAGTGATTTTCAACTTAATTATCCAGAGTCCAAATTGATAACATAATAATAGATGAAGCACAAACTATTAAGGATATTTTAATCCTTTCAGGACCTTTCATCATTTAATGATAATATGAATAAACGAATAATAACATCTTACCATAATATGGAGTATGAAAGAAAATGATATTACTTTACCATAAAAATGATACCCCTTACCACAATAATGATATCCCTTACCTTCGCATGTGACTTGATTCTACTTTCTGTGAAATTGATCAACTTAAACAATGCTTGCATTCCTTATCTACACTTGGAGTAACAATACACTCAATAGAAATACTCACAATATTGTAGTTAAAGAATTCTATATTTTTAGTATAGTGATGGTGTGTGTTTAGTTGCTCAATCGGGCAACCTATTTATACTGAAAATTGAGGAAACAATTAGCACACATGCTTTGACAAAATAACCAAATGAGGTATATAATAATGGTAGTGGAATTTATGGTCCCGCAGAGAAAATTAAACCAACTTGTACACGTTTTAAAAATAATTGAGTTGTGGTCCAGACTACTTTAGAAAAAGTAGAGTGTCGGCAAGTCCTGCCAAACTTACTTTTTGTATAAGAAAATAATTGAACAAACATCTGTATATCATACATATCTTTAATCAACAACCTTTCAATCTTTGAACCATTATTCATAATTATTAACATAAACTCTCAATACTGCCAACTGGTTTAATTATATCATATCAAATAATATGAGTCACTGTGTAATAACTACTGTGGTAATTATTGAAATAAATACCGAGTGACTTCTTTCGTAAGAATCAAATCAATACCTTACTTATAAACAATTTAAATTCTATTAAAAGTAAGGATCAACATCAAATCATAATTATCTCGAATAATATGTACATCAACTAATAATTCATTATTCATTTAAGTTGTCTTTTCATAATATCATTATATTTAATAATTTTCATGTTTTAAAACTTAGAACAACATCCTTTATCGTCGAAAACATTACACGTTGCATACGTGCATGCCCGACGTCCTCTGATTGTCTCCGAAAACACAATAGTCCCAAAGATAACAATTTTGACCACTTCTAACGATCTCAAATTGAAATTCTTAAAGAACAAAATTTGTAGGTCTATTCATCCTCGTTTCGGATCATCTTGAATCTTCTCAATCGGAGTTCGTATAAAAACGTTATGCCCAATTTACTAAAGGATGTCCGGACAGATTTTGGCTCAACACTTGACCAGCGCCTAGGCGCCCAAAATTGGCCTTGGGCAAGCGCCTAGGCGCCCAAGAACAGATTCTAAGCGCCTAGTCCAGCGATTAGGCACCCGACCCTTGACACTTAACTCCGATTTCTAGATTTTTGCATCTTTTGACACACACTTCAAATCTTCATAACTTCTTCATCCGTTATCGGAATTAGTCCATTTTTCGAGGCTATGTAAAGCTTATAACATGTTCTACAAAACCCCCATGATTTCATAATTTTTTAGATTCATTAATTATTCTGAAATTGTGCTCCAAAGTCCCCTAAGACTAAGTTTTTCATTGTTTAACATGTTTTACGAAAACTTTCGCCACTACTTTGATTTAAATCATTTTTAGTCCGTTCAAATTGGAATATTTTCGTAAATTCTTAATCTATATATCATCCTCCTCGGATATTACACATAAATCAACTATCAACACTTTTACAAGTTTGATTTAAGTCCTCAAAATAACTTTTGTTCATCCTCAAACACATGCCTAACTTTTTGATCATAAATTCTATTATGACATGAATTAAACATAAAATCTTTATCATATACTTCCTTATTACTTTGGATCCATCATGATCCCTTATAACCCAACTTTCAACAAATCAAACTCTTAGAAAAATTAAAGAGATGAAATGTTTTGGTTTTACCTTTTGATTTCTTATTCATCCTTCATGCTTCCATGGTTTTATCTTCTTCTTTCTTCCTTTCTTCCTCTTCTTTCTTTTCTCTCTTTTCTTTTGCTGAAGATTGGCTACGGAAGGATGTAATGAAGGAGAGGGTTGATGGCTCTTCTCTTTTCTCTCTCTTTCTTCCTTCTCTTCCGTCTCTCTCTCTCTCTCTCTCTCTTTCCTTCTTCTTTCTTCTATCCCAAAATTCCTACGGGAGGGAGTGTGGAAAATGAAGAGCAAGTTGCTAATTTTGCTTTATTAGGCTCAATCAATTGCCTAACTCCCTTGTCCCACCAAAAATGAAATTAAACAATTAACAAAAAGTTGGTGAGGAATGTGTGGAAAGTTTAAAGTATTAGGAAAATAAGCCTCAAGATTATTCCACCTTTATTAGCATTAATCGCCCCTCTCATAGACCACAATATTCTAGAAGGTTTAATACTCCTCTATTATTAGCTCATTTATCCGATTAATTTCTCATTTGACCATTTATCAATTTAACATTTTATAATTAAAAAAAATAATCATAAATTAAATTAGACTTTTATTTTATAAAAGTCGAGATTTTACATCTAGCACCACAAATACATATAGATACAATAATTCAGTTCATAACAATCATTCAAGACAAATTGGATTCACAGGACTTAGAAATTTTATGTCGTATTCATACATATATATATCTAATATCAAAGTTATAGAACATACCTTCAATTTGCTTGATAATCCCTTGCTAAACACTGAAATTGCTTAGGTTTTCTCTCAATCTCTCTCAATTCTCTCTCAAGTTCCCTGTAATTCTCTTCTCTTCTTTCTTCTCTCAGACTAGGCTACTAACAACAGTAAGCGTAAACAAAACTGATAGGTAGTAATACGCCTACTAAATTACTTTCAGTTACAAAATATAACGTATATGCTATAAGTTTATTTTATATTTTATTTGTTTTATTTTATTTATAATTCACATATTAAAAATCAAAAATCCATAAGGCTTTGTTTGGCAAAAACTCTTTAAAAATTAAAGACTTAATATCTTTAAACCTTGTTTAGGTAGAAACTAAATTAAACTCCTTTAATTTGTTTTTAATAAACAACTTAGTTTATAATTTATAATTACATATTATTTATTTGGATTTCCATATCCAACCTTAAACAAATAAAATAATTATACATACTATATTTTAAATAAACACTCCACTTAAACGAACATCACAAAATTATAACTTTATTATAATTTTATTTAATAATTTAATATACCATCTTAATTTATCACATCACAACAACAATATAACATCTCATGTTATCTTACAACATAATAACTATAAATTAAATTAATTTAGAATATTATCTAATCAATATAATTTATAAATATTTACTAACAAAAATCACATATTCATTTAATTTAAGAAATATTTTAAATTACAAAACAACAACTACATCAATAAAATATTTATTTAATTTAATAAATATTTTAAATTGCAAATAAAATCTTGGATTGTTACATGATGACTCAGTTCCCCCTGGTGTTGTCTTCTTCTTTTCTTTCCTTTTATTCTCCTTGCTCTTTCTAGAGTGCCTCTTATTCTTCTCCTTTCTATGCCTCTTTTTCTCTCCTTTTTGTCATTAATCATTTGGGAGAGTTGCTCCATCAGGTAGGAGGAGTTAACAACTTCAAACTTGAGGTCTTGTTGTCCTAGCTCGAGTTGCACTGAGAAAGACTGATTCATGTTGTCAATCTTGTTAGAGAGAACTTGGAGTTGTTCTTCATTTGCCTTCTTCGCTTGTAGTGCATCTAGCTTCTGATCATTTATGGCCTTTAGATAGATGTGATCTCTTTCTCTGATTTTGAGAGATGCATCAGCCATCGTTGCTTGGAGTCTCTCTTGAACTGAGTTATCTATTGTTGTTGTCAGCTTCTTTGACTCTTCAGTGAATAGAGATATTTTCTCAATCAGTTCATCAGAATTTTTCATCAGCTCCTTCTCCATAGATATTTGATCATCTGGTTGGGCAGCCTCTGGTTGAGCATCAGATTGGACTCTACAATTTTCATTCTTGGACAGATTTTTGAAAGCTTTGAAAATCTGAATAATCGTTGAGTACCAATTGCTATTTGAGGATGGGGGAGTGTCAGATAGCAGTGCTTAGGCTAATGGAGGCTTCTGGTATAGAAATTGAACACCATCAGTAATAGAGTGAACAGACTCTACAATCAGCTCCTTGGTCATGATCCTTCTTCCTTGAGAGTCCACTCTACGATCATAGGGAATATAGTGATTTCCAGCATGATGATAGACTTTGAAGTGGGGAAATTCTTTGATCATTTTGGTGGCAAACTTCTTCACCTTTGGGAAGTTTTGTGCACCAGCTCCATGCTTGGAAAATGAGAGTAGCACCAACTGAAGTAACTTCCATCTCTTTCAGTATGGGCCTTTAGCCATGACATCCATTGGAAGAACCATCTCATTAGCAAATCATCAGGATTATAGAGGATGGTCATGCAGTCTAGCTCCATGTTGTTCCAGTTTTTAACTACGTCAAATGTAGTCATCCTTACCACCTTGAGCTGTTCATCTCCATAGTTCACCCATCTTTCTGGTGGTGTTTCTGGTGGTTCATTCGAGACTTCTACCACTATTCTCCTGGTGATTTTTGCTAGAGAGAGGACATGATAGAATTCTGGTTCCTCTAATTTTTGATTTGCAGAATTGGAATCATTCTCCATTTCTTCTCTTTCAGAGCCTGAACCATTTTGATCATTTCCAACTATGAGTCCTTCTTGCTGCATTTCATTTCCAGAACCTTCTTCAGCAAGATCTTCCTCTGATTCATCTTTTTCATCACTGGTCTTATCTTTAGCACTTTCTTCCTGTGATACCGACTCATCATCACTTACTTCAATGACAACATTGGAGTGATCACTTCTCTTTTTGGAGGCAAATTTGGCTTGTAGTCTGTAACTCTTCCTTCTCCTTGGAGGTTCAGCTATGGGAGAGTCAGACTCTTCTTCCTCTTCAGACTTTGAAGCCTTTGGATCATCAGACGAACTTCCTTGAGGTTCAGCACTGATAGGGGCATACCCTTCTTCTTTGGACTCATCACCTTTTGAGCCGTCTTGGGGGCTTTCAGGATTGGAAGGGGCATGTTCTTCTTCTTTAGACATAGCATCATTTGACCCTTGTCTGGACTTGTTGGAGCACTTGTAGTTGGGGATGGAGTTGGGTCAGCTTGTATTCTTTCTTCATCGTTAGAGTGAATGCTCTGAGGGTTAGCCATAGGGCTTGAGCATTCTTCTTCATCAGCAGATGCTGCATTTTCTTCCATTACTCCAGCTTCACCTTCATTACTGGATTTTGTCTGAGGGGACTCAGCCTTGAGACTATCAGTTTCCTTCTCTTCTTCTGACTCTACGTCCTCTACTTTGTTAGATGGACTTTCTTGGGAAGCTGGGGCTTGCCTGTTTTCCACCTTAGCTCTCTTTCTTAATGGCTCTTGAAACAACCTATTGCTTCTTCGCTTTGTGGTTTCAGCAGTCAGGACTTTTTCTTCTTCATCCTTGTCTTTGGTGGAGAGACTTCTTGGTCGGGCCTTGGTTTTCTTTACACCTCTGGATTTCTTTCTGGCTGGTGTGGTTGCTGCTGGTACAGAGTCATCAGACTTAGAGCTTTCTATCTCCTTTGCATTCCTCTTCTTTGCAGAAGTCTTGCTGCTGCTCCCAGTTGTTGTCAACCTCCTGTTTTCCTTTGGGTTCTTCTTCCAGTTCACAAACAGTTGTGGAGACATTACTTTATGAACATTTAGAGGCTCTCCATCACCATCCTTGATTTTCCATCCTAGCTTCTTCTTCATCACAATACTCAGCAGTCTTCCATAAAAAAGCTTAGTCAGGGGTTTATCTGTAGATTTCTTCATCTCAGCCTTTTCCAGCCATTTGGAAATTTGATCTAGCAAGATAACCCCAAAGTTGATTCATCTTCTCTGAACTATTGCAGACATAATCTTTAGTTGTTGATCAAGTACCGTGTCGTGTGCAGTGTCCTTGCATAGTACGCATTTTCCTACAATTTCAGCAAGGAACTCGAATTCTTTAGGGAACTCCTTTTTCTTCATATCCTTTAGGCTGGGATATCTTTGGTACGCCATAATCTCCTTTGCTTGCTCAGTGTTGATCTCATCAAGGTTTCTCAGTCCTAGGTCAGGGAAACCTAAGCATTGATTTATATCAGATGATTTCAGCTTAAAAGACTGACCTTTAACCTTGGTTGAAAGGGTTCCGACATTTATGGATGCATTTGAGTAGAATTCCTTGAGTAGTTCAGTATATACTCGAGTGCTAGCCTCAAGACATTCTGAGAATCTAGCTTTCTTCACAAGTTTGAGAATGTCTTTGAACTTCTTTCGAATTTTTCAAACGTCTTAGTTCCGAGCTGAATGCCAGTGATTACTCGCCAGTTTTCTATTTGAGTAGTTCGAGGAATATGGGTATTTGATTCAGAGGGGTTTTTGAGATATGACTGATTGTGATTTGGGCAAGACTTTGGAAGGTTAATTGATTTTGGCTTTTGAAAGGATTCGGTTTAAAAATGGGAGGGAGAGAGGTTCGATAATTTTTGATAGCTGTTTGCTGATTTGAATTTTCCTTTATGACAGTTCCTTCTAACTCTGCATAAACAGTGATGTGTCAACCAACCATTGGTTTCATGATACCCAGTAATGAGCTGTAACTCCCCCATTAACTCTTCAGTTTAATATTTCTTTTCAAAACAAATAGGTGTCAATGACATGGATTGATCGTTGATTATTTTAATTCGTAGAGTAGCATGATAAAGCAATTATGGTCTCTACGCTTTCCTTTGTTGACTCAACGATCATCTTTTGAGAGATGTTGCAGTGTATGGCTTTGACATCTTGACACTGCATAGCTTGATCACTGATGAACTTTATGAATGCTCTGGCATTCTTCTTCAGCAGGACATTTTTCCAACCAGCATTCGACTTTATCTCCTTTTAATCTGACTGGTTGGGCAATTGTCCAGTTCTTCTGAGCTCCTCATGAGCTAGAGTATCCTCTGGTAGGACTGCGATCGTCGAGTCTGCTTCTACGATCGCTGAGGTTGCACTACAATTGTGGAGTTCTCTTCACCCTCTACTCTACGATTGTTGACTGACTTGGTCCTTGAGATGAACTTTACTTAGCATTCCTTCTGGGTCAAGGTAGCTCAGGAAGGGCCAACCTCTTAGAGTGAAATAAGGGTCAGGTTTATCCCTGAGGCGCTTTCCAGATGAAATGCTTTAGAAGTGATTTTCACTGGTATCTCATTTGACCTTTTCTGGTGGGAAGTCCTCTACCAGCTTCAGGTAATTGTATTTGCTGTGATCGTGGTGTCCTCCAGTTCTTACACTACGATCAGATGTTTGATCGTGGGCACTCCACGACTTTGGGTTGGGTGGCTGAAAGGTTATCCAAGTAATGCGTTTGAGAGGCGTTCCTCTCGACTATGGATCTTCATTTGGTTCATCAGCCACAAAGTTTTGGGACTCTATAGCTGGTACATATCTTCATAGTATATCTCAGTGCTGTTGTTTCTTAACAGATCACTGCTCCTGCTCCCCCTTGGTTGATGTTGTCTTCTCAGATAGATATGATTCCTTTTTCTTTATATTCATTAGAAGGCAACCTTTCATATCTTCTTCTGACTGCAATCACCATTATCACTTAAATCTCCTTGTATTGTAGGTATGGATATTTTCAAGACTGATCACTCTACGATCATTTGACAGCACTACGAACACAGTCTTCTTTGAAAATCTTGTGCTTGCTAAGTTTTGCTTCCACGATGAGTTACTCTTGACTGATGCTCGATGATCCTCTGTTGTGAGCTTCCTTGAGGATTCTTCTTATATATCATGCTTTGCTTGCTTTTGAGCGCATAAGACCCTTTTCATATTTGGTTGAATGGTCTGCTTCCATATATAGATTAGCAGCCATTTGAGTTCCATTCTGGTTAGCTCAACGGGTCTTCAAGGACAGGCTTGGACATTTAGGAATTTTATCAGAATTACTTCTGAACAGTTCTTAGCCTTCTGCTGGTTGAGTCTTCTTGACTGGAGTCTTTTGCTTTAGCATTCCTTAGTGTGGCCGGATAGACCAGGTACCTGAAGGTTAGATACATTTCTATTTCTGGTACCCACATTTAAATGGGTCCTGCTAGGTTAGTTTTCTAAACCCCTGTTCCTCATGTATTTGGATAACCATCACATTTATCACCAACATTCATATTCATGCATGTAACTAGTTTTAGATAATACATTTTGAGATGCATGAGGGTGAGTGTGTAAGATTTTCATTTTAATAACACACACTTTCTCTTTGATGGTTTCATCATTTGCTGGGTTATGTTCACAATGTTTTAGTGTTCACAGAGTGAGAATCAACTCTGCAATTTATGTGTATCTTGTTGAGTCATAGAGGTGATCAGTTTCTACAAATCATCAAAATACACTTGTAGAGCTGATCATCCTCTGTGGGTTATCAAACACTTAGAACATAGGTTTGTACATACATACTAACCCATTAGCAAAGTTACTCCACATAAAAATTGATTTAACCTTTGATATGCTTATGACCTATTTCAGATTTCTTTCAAGATGTCATCTTCAATCTAAAACTTGGATGGAGAGAAAGTTTGTAAGCATTTGAGCTTCCAACTTAGTGTACTTTCTCTCTTAACCTTTTTAGGTGGATTATGACTCCTTGAAGGAATACTGTTATAGTTCATAAGGAGGTGCAACATGATGTACGTTTTTACACTAGTGAGGAACCGTACCTTTTTACTATTAGTTCCTTGACAGTCATTTAACTTAGATATACTAAGGTTAGGCATTGATGTGCATAGTTTCTCATTTGCTCATGACAGCTGGTTTCTCCAGTTGACCTTCAATCAATCAGTCGTGGTCTTGAATATGTAAGCCAAGAGAATCTCAGTATTTTTAATTCTTTGACATCCTTCAGTTTACAAAGTTTACATCCAGCTGCTGGTTGGCCAAACACAAGTTTAAGAAGTTCTTCGTTCTTCTATGGATAAGCATTTCTTTGCATGTATGGCCTTTTCATCTTTTATGGCTGATGGATGTTTGACTCTTTTCTGTGGATGTCTCTTGAGCTTTCTAGCCTGGTCGTCAGACTACAAGATTGACTATGAGCAAGGATTGGTCTTGTTGATATGACAATCAAGAACATGGACCAATCTGAGCAGCTTCAGGTGTATATACATATTTAACCTGTACACAATATTTCCAACATGTAAGCTCATCTGCATATAACAAATTACTTATTACTAAACTAAGTTTAGAACAATGTTTATGCCTAGGATCAGACTCAAAGCGATTAGCTTTTGAATATAGCATGGGAACTTGCTCTGATACCAATTGTTAGTTCCCAGTAGGCACAATATAGATCTAGAAGGGGGGGGGGGGTTGAATAGATCCTTTTTAATTTCAAATACTTTTCTGGTTTATTTTGTATAGCTTATGATTTAGCATATGAAAAATATAAGAATCATTTCAAGCCCAACAGAATAAGTAAAAAAGATCCCCTTCATTGATATATTCATAATCATACATACATTGTTCTTAGAGTTAGTTCGGTTGTAAGTAGTTAAAACATACATAGCAGTTATAACAGTTAATATACATAATGTAAATGACATAAGGTAAAAGACACAAGGGGTTTTAAGTGGTTCAGAGACTTAAGCTCCTAATCCACTCTTCTGCTTTCAACTAGTAGGATTTCCACTAAGGAAGGGCAACACGCTGAATCACTAAGATTCCTTCAAGGCCAGCAGCCTTGGAACTTCTCTAGTTCCCTTGGAACTCTTCAAGCCCAGCAGGCTTGGAACTTCATTTAGTCCCTTTGGACAAGGACCCCTTAGGCCCTGGCTTCTTGTGGTTGTAGTTGTTGTTTATTGTTGGTGCTGAGCTGCTAAGATATCTTTAAGCTTGATCATCTTTTGTACTTAGCAGCTTGGTGTGGTCCTCTTTGCATTCTGCTTTGAGGCTGGACCACATCATCTTTGGTGCTGTTGATCTTCTTCGCTGCTCGCTTCATCTTTGTATATATCGGTTTGTGCACCATCACCATTTCCTGAGCCATTCTCAACATGTTGGCAGACATGGTTCTGTACTTGATATGCTTCAGCTTTGGGTTCATTGTGAACCGTAGAGTGGCTCTTAGGATCTGCCTTGTGCTTTGCCATTCTTCTGAATGTTATCCTCTTGTCCTTCTCGGCTCTCAGCTTAGATGCCAATTCAATGGGCATTCTTATCTTTGTTGATTGAAGCTTTGATCTGTTCAAGTCCATCTGCAAAGTTGCTTCACTTCCACCTTCGTAATCTCACTGTCACTGAGACTTGTTCTATTTTAGCTCAGGTGGAACTCATAGAGTTAACGATAGCATTTTAACCAACAACACGATTCTGTAACATAGCAATCATCAGCAACTTGATCATTGAAGCTCTGGCTTATTTATACTCCTTCCCAATCTTCCTGTTGAGAAGTAGCCGTTAAAAGCTCTTTGAAATGATTCACAAATCTCGAGTTATTTGGTGTAGACTGCAGATGTGACATGTCATACTTTTCTGACACTGCAGTCTACTATTTCACCTACCCCGTCAGAGATGTCACTTTAATGTCTTGGGCAGGTCGAAGACTTTATTTCCTTCTTCTGATTTCTCGATCAGAGGTTGTCCTTTTGCATCGATGCTCTCAATAAGCTCTTGTCCGAATATTACCCTTCAGATTGAACCGTTGCCAATGCTTCAGTCTTCAGCTATTCGAACTCTACAATTCTGATGCATGTCTTCATGGACCTGATCGTAGTGTCTTGTTGACTGGTAGAGACAACACTACGATCTTGAAGAGTGTTGATTGGATCTTCAATATAGAACACCTCTTCCTTTTCTTGTGTAGTGCTTCAACACTTCTGTTTGCCTCAACAGCTCTCAGATACTGATGACTTGACTTCTTTGTTCTGGCCCCTTCTGAATATCAAGACACTTCAGATTTTTGGCGTGTCAGCTCGCTTTCTCCTTGTGATCTCCCATTCACTTATCATCAATGGACTGACCCAATGCTTAATCACTTTAGCCTTGTTCTTCAGAAGCTGTCCAGTATCTCTGTATGCATTCCATCAGTTCTTTCTTTGTTTGGCAAACACTACGATCCTGGTTGCTTCCAAGATCGTTGTCTTCTATCTATTTGACAACTACTGCACTTGCTGACTTTCCTTAGTCAATTATTGAAGTCTTCTTCTGATCTCCTTGTGGAAGACTTCATCTGAATAGCTTCTTCACAAATCAACTGGATCTTTGATTGGGTTGGTGCTTAGATCTTCTGTTAGCTTGCATCATTATTCATTGAGTGCTCTCTCTGGTTTCTTTCAGATGAGATGTATCTTTGCAGTGCCAACCAGAGGCTTCATTTCTTTGGATATTCTGGAGTGCTCATTTGTTGAGAATCGTATTTGTTCTACTGATTCTACCTTGGCATTTTGAGCACATCTGTTGAAGTCTCGCCTACACTCTACGATTGAAACGGTGTCATGCAAGACACTACGACTCCGAGATCAGATCTTGACACTCTACGATTTCTATAGTTGTGTTTGTTGTCTTCATCTGATCTTTCTCGACTACGATCTCTGTCTCTGATATGATCAGTAGACTCTACGACTCTGAGTGTAGTCTACGATTCTTGACTTGGCTTCGGCAGATACTCGGTCGGCTCATAAAAAGTTGTCTCTACAATTACGAACATGACTTCTCTCAGCCCAGACTACTGCCTACGAGGAAGTTCTCCTCATTTACCACCACGATCCTCTCCTCGTCTCTCATGGCAGTCTACGAACTCCAAGACTACTATCTTGCAGACTACGATTCTTCCTTGATAGCTCTCGAGTTTTCCTTGACTCTCCTGGAAGACTACAATTTCTGATGTAGTGCTCGACGATCAGACAAGCCTATCTATTACATCATAAGATCAACCTAACATGCTTGATCTTTCTATGTTTATAGTCCTTGTACATCATTTCTTTTTAAGGACTTTACAAATCTGTTTGCTTATGTGGGATCAACCTAACATGCTTGATCAATTCATTCTAAGTCCTTGTACACATGTTTCTATTATCTATCAAAGGACTTTACAGCTTTTCTTAATGCACACATACTTGCATATTCATTCATATATATATATATATATATATATATCATAATGAAATCATATATAAGTAGGAATATCATTCACATACTTATTCCTGACAAAAATAATATCCCTTACCTCAGAATAAGACTGGTGTAAGACCCCGAATTTTATGAAATGAAAGTATACAATTTTCTTATAATTAGTATTTTATTTAGTAAATGGTTAAATTGATAAAGGTTAAAATTAAAGGTGACATTTGAAAATTTTGTAAAGTAAGCAAGTTGATATAAAATATTTGTTGTGTCAGAGAATATTCGATTGGTGGAGGAATATTCATTTTAACAGGGAATATTCGTACGAAGGCACAATCATTGGTGAACCCCACAACGGAGGTATTGTCGTAGTTAGAAAATGACTGAAATATTTTTAAAATTAATGGTGAAAGTTTTACCGTTAAATTGTTGAACTACCCGGTAGTAAAAGTACAGTAATACGCGTGGTTTCATAGTAGCACACAATATTGATTATTTATACATACGTGAGAAGTTACTTAGTTATACTCAATTATTGCTACAGTAGTTGTTGCATAATATCTCTCATATTATTGATTCAATTATTGTCATAGTATCATCTACATAATATTTATTATTATTAAATCAATAATTGAGACGACAAAGTTATTCATATTATTATTTACAATATTGACAATGTCTAGAAAGTTCTGTCAAGGACATGTTTGATCACCTAATTGCGCGCCAATAGGGAGAAATCCTTATCGGAAAGCCCCCTCTTTCCTGGGAATGATCTGTTTGTTAAATATTGTGAGTTATAATATTAATGATGAATAAGTTCGTGTTGATTAAAGATGAAATTGATATTTCTATTGTGTGGGAATTATTAGTGTTAGTGGAAATCGACATCTATTTCAATAATAATTGATGTATGGAGGTTATATTGACCAATCAGGTAATTAATCGGATAAAAGAGAAATTAATTGCTATTAATTCACATGCTTATAACTATTTGTTCACATGTGTGTACTATTGATTCACATGCATGTACTATTAGGGGAGGTGGTGCAAGATTGATAATACTTGCATGACTAAATTAAAAATGAAGGTATAGATGAAGGTATACTGTAATTATTTTTTCACATGTATAGAACTATTGATTCACATGATTGTACTATTGATTCACATGATGTACTATTAGGGGATGTGGTGCAAGTTTGATAATACTTGCAGAACTAAATTAAAAATGAAGGAAAAGATGAATGTATTATACTGTAATATTTCGAGCCCCAAAACGTGCAATTATCGAAACTATATTTTCCTATAAATAGAAGCTCATTCTTCTTTCATTCTCACCAATTCACTAAGACTCACAAGAGAAATTATATAGAGAAGCTATAAAGAGGGAAGCTATAGAGAGAAAGAAGAATAGAAGTCTGCTACTTTAATATTTCGGTATCCAGTCTTCTTCTGAGGTAAGGGGTATTATTTATTTCATATTCTGAAGAGATATTATTTTTCGTATTCGTATGAATATTATTTTCGTTCAATATTCGTAAGGAATATCATCTTCGTTCAATATTCGTAGGAATATTATTTTCGTTCAACAGCCGTAAGGGATATTATTTTTTTCAGTATTCATAAGGAATAATACTTTCTTCCATACTCTATAGTATGTGAGTAATATTATTTCATCTCGTATTCCTGATTATACCCTCATTTTGTTAAAGTATTGCTTCTATACTCCGTACAATTAGTAGAATAACCTTGAAATTTGCGCTTCATCTAGTATCGTTTCACAAGGATATTTTCTGCACATTCTTGTTCAATTTTAAGTTTTTCATGCCAGAGTACTGTCCATGAGTAGTATTCATTTTTACGGTACTATTAATAAAGTATTTTTTATGGGGTACTATTCCAAAGTACTATTCACAGGGTACTATTCACAAAGTACTATCCACAGGGTACTATTCCCGAAGTACTATTCACTCGGTTACTATTCACCCGGGGAATTATTCATAACAAAAATTAATTTCTTTGCTGTCCAAATCATTTTTGATAAAATATTATTCTTGAATTTTACTCCACAAAGCAGTATCATGTTGGCAATTTGATCATTATTGAATTCTGGATAAATTAAATTATAAATCTTTAAAAATTTATCATTTGCTTATTTTAATTGAATTCTTATATCATTGTCATCATCTTCATGCTTATATTATGATGAAAGTCATCTTTGGCTTACGTGCATAGATGGACTATTTATTGGTATGATTATGACCAGGGATCATTCAGTATAATCATGACCCGTAATGTTATAAATGATGTGGTAAAAGTCATCATTGGCCCGTAGTGCATTGATGGACAGTTATTGGTATGATTATGACCAGGGATTATTCGGTATAATCATGACCATTGATGATTACATGAATATCCTTGGCCCATAGTGCAGGGATGATTCGATGATGTGGTTTATTTATTAAGCCGAGTCTCAGCGATAAATTTGATGAAAAACTTTTTAAATCATAGAAGATAGTAGATATCATGCTTTACTTGACTCTTCTAATGGATTGCTTATTCATCAAGCAGCTTGTTGATCTAAAACTTGTTGTCTATTGTATTCTATCGCTTTTTATCTTTGTTGAAGGCTAAGGATAATTTATTCTGCATTATCTTAGTCATAATATTTCTTATTGGGCTAGTTGAGCTCACCCTTTGCTTTCATTGTTCTCTTCAGGAAATGAGAATATAGCTGGGACTAGTCGGGGAACGGAGTGACGGTCCAGATGGTTGCATTAGTAGTCCCCACTATTCTGTGAAATAGTATGATAATAAATGTAATGAGAACTCCATTGAGTGTGGATATTGTCTAGATGACAATATTCGTATTAAAATTCTCAAATTATGTTTTGTCGTATTTTACACGACAGTTGTATAATTAAGTTGTATTTAAATTCTGTACCATGTATTTGGCGACTCAGAATGGGTGATGTATACCTATTTTGGTGGCGTTATAGTTGGTATCAAAGCTTATGGATATGATCCCTGGCTGAGATCTGAGATAAGAACTAGGAGGGGAGAGACAGGGAATTCCTTCGCTAGTATGACCTACCTAAGTTTATTTGGTATTTAATTGGTCGGTCAGAGTATAAGGATAATATGTGATATGTCAATTAACCCTTGTTTTGTGGCAGTGTTTGAAAATGACATCTAAAAATGTCGAGATAAGCAATGAAGCACATGAGACCGTTGAGTCACCAACGATCAGTACTCAGGATAATGTGCAACAGGAAGACAATAATCCTCAGGTAAACAACAACATCGATCAGATGATGAACGATGGGATGTTTAGAGGCTTTATGCAAACGGTGTGTTGTGCGCCTCCATCATGATTTTATACTTCAAGTCAGAATCGTTAGGAACATAAATTCTGGAGTTGACTCGAAGTATTTCTTCTTCATCTATTCTTGCTTTCAGAATAGCACCTTCTTGCACTTTCTTCCTCATACGCATCATCTCCAGGTCTGTAGCTTGAGCAGCTTTAACTTTATCGATTAAAGTCGGTTCTACTCGTATATTTGCCATCATCACATGGGTCCCTGGAGTCTTTAACTCTATCTCCATCCTTTGTAAGTCATACAAAATGGGCCTTTGCGTTGACAATATCGCACTCGCATGACGCAGATATGATCTTCTACTCAATGCGTCAGCTACTACGTTCGCTTTTCCAGGATGGTATTGAATGGTATGATCGTAATCTTTCAATAGCTCAATCCATCATCGTTGCCGCATGTTGAGTTCCTTTTGAGTGAAGAATTTTTGAGGCTTTTATAATCCGTATAGATCTCCATCTTCTCTCCATACAGGTAATGCCTCCAAATCTTAAGCGCAAAAACGACAGCTGCCAACTCTAGATCATCAGTAGGATAATTCCTCTCATATTCTTTGAGTTGTCGTGAGGCATAGGATATGACTTTTCCATGTTGCATGAGAACACATCCTAACCCTTTGCCTGAAGCATCACTGTAGATGACAAATCCTTCCGAGCCAGATGGTATTGTCAGAACAGGTGCTAAAATAAGTCTCCTCATGAGTTCTTAAAAACTCTTCTCACATTCTTCGCTCCAACCAAATTTTGCATCTTTCCGAGTCAGATGAGTTCATGGAGTAGTGATTCGAGAAAACCCTTCTACGAATCTCCGATAATAACCTTGTAAGGCCGAGAAAGCTACGTTTTCATCAGCGATTTAGGTTTCTCCCAGCTTTGAATTGCTTCAATCTTTGCCGGGTCAATAAATATTCCATGATTTGATATCACGTGCCCAAGGAATGCTACTTCCTCAAGCCAGAACTCGCATTTCTTCAACTTGGCCTAAAGCTTGTTTTCACAAAGCTTTTGGAGTATCAGCCTCAAGTGTTGTTCATGATCTTCATGGCTTTTGGAATATATGAGGATGCCATCAATAAAGACGACCACAAAGTGATCCAAATATTCCTTGAATACTCGGTTCATCATATCCATGAAAGTAAAGAGGAGCATTAGTCAATCCAAAAGATATGACTAGGAATTCGTAATGCCGTCATCTAGTTCTGAAAGCAGTCTTTGGAATGTCATCAGTTTTAATCTTTAATTGATGATATCTGGAACGAAGATCGATCTTTGAAAAGAATTTGGCGCCTTGCAACTGGTTAAACAGATCATCAATACGAGGTAATGGGTACCTATTTTTGATGGTGACATGATTCAACTCCCGATAATTAATACAAAGTCGCATACTTCCATCTTTCTTCTTCATGAATAGAATGAGAGCACCCCAAGGAGATGTACTAGACGAATGAAACCGATGTCTAACAATTCTGTGAGTTGGGTTTTTAACTCGAAGTTCAATAGAGCCATTCGATATGGGGGCTTTTGAAATGGGTTTTTCTTTGGATTCAAGGTCGATACAAAATTCAATTTCACGCCTGGGGTAGTCCAGAAGTTCTTTAGGAATACGTCGGAAATTTATTAACAATATAAATATCATTCAAATCGGCGTATTTTGTTTAAATCCGTGACATGTGCTAAGAAAGCTCGACATCCATTTTTTCAATAAACGAATAGCTTTATGGCTTGATATGACAGTGATTGACTTTAGTAGTTTGGTTGCTTGAATTCGCATAATAGGTTGGTTAGGAATATAAAAGCTAACAACCTTACGAAAACAATCGATTTTAGCATGATGAGTAGTTAACCAATCAATCCCTAAAATCACATTAAATGCAAGTATTTTCAAAGAGATAAGATCGACAGGTATCGTGCGGTTACCAATTTGAATCAAACAAGACTTATAAACAGTGGATGTAATGAAGGTTTCTCCCAACAGAGTTTCAACAGATAAATCAAAGTTTAATTTCTCCAAAGTTAAATTTAAACGTTGAGCGCAAGTAGGAGAAATAAAAGAAAGGGTAGAACCGGTATCAAATAAGGTATAGATTTCGCTAAAGTTTATGATTAGCTTACTCGTGATCACCTCGTTCGGAATCCTCGCTTTTTGGGAGGTTACGACAAACGCTCTCCCTTGAACTACCAGTTTTGTCTTGTCTGGGACGACCTTTGATGCCTCCATCCCAGCTGGACTTGACTTCGGTTAACGACAAAATCGGGCTAGGTGACCTTCTCTTCCATAATTTTAACATGCTTTGGATGCCTGATACATTTTGGTGATGTGTCCTCCCCTCCGATTTGTAACATATACACCCATGGCCGTGATTCTCCTTCCTTAACAATAGGTGCTGGTGCTGACGTCCTTCAACATTATTGATCTCCTCTTCTTGAAATTCCCACTTTTATTGTCTTGGCCATGATTACCACCGAATTGGTTGCCATTTCTGGCATGTTGACTTCCACCACGTTTATTGTCACCATTTCGATGACTGCTACCACTGGTATTATCATTTTGTTGGTTGCACTCTCTTGGTTGGGTTGACTCGTTATCGCGCTCCAATAACTGAGCCCTATTTACAACATCTGAATATAAACACAGTTTGTGAGAAATTAGGTATTGATGTATCTCAGGTTTCAAACCTCTTAGAAACATCCGTGTCATTCTCTCCTCATTATCAACCAAGTGGGACGAAACCGGATAACTCGGCAAACTTAGCTTCGTCAGATCGCGACACGGCCATATTGTTCTCGCGCTCGACTTGATAAACTCTACCTCCTTCATGTGACGAATACTTTCGGGAAAGTACTTGTCGTTGAACAGTTCTTGGAACTTCTCCCAAGACATCTTCAGTGCGGCAGGTTGAGTACGCTTTACAGATTCCTACCAGTAATCTGTCTCTCCTCGCAACATGAAGGTGGCAAAGGGAACCTTTTGCTCCTTGGAGCATCCCAAGACATCAAATATCTTGGAGCTCCTTGAACTGTTTAGTGGTGAACGTCCGAGAGTTGCCAGTGTTTCCACCTACATTTTGAACAGGAGTCGCTCTCGCCTGATGTTGAATGAATTGCATAAAGCCTCTGAACATCCCATCGTTCATCATTTGGTCGGCGTTTGTTTTTTTCCGAGGATTATTGCCATCCTGATGCACATTATCCTGGGTATTGATCGTTGGTGACTCAACGGTTTCATGTGCTTCATTGCTTATCTCAACATTTTCGGATGCTATTTTCAAATACTGCCACAAAACAAGGGTTAATTGACATGTCACATATTATCCTTATACTCTGACCGACCAAATAAATACCAAATAAACTTAGGTAGGTCATACTAGCGAAGGAATTTCCCGTCTCTCCCTCCTAGTTCTAGTCTCACATCTCAGCCAGGGATCATATCCCTAAGCTTTGATACCAACTGTGACGCCCCCAAAATAGGTATACATCACCCATTCTGAGTCGCCAAATACATGGTACATAAATCTATTATCTCATAGACAGTATTCAAACTCAAATGAAGTCCTCATTACATTTTTTATCACACTATTTCATAAAATAGTGAGGACTGCTATAGCCACCATCTCAGACCGTCACTCTATTCCCCGACTAGTCCCAACTACGTTTTCATTTCCTGAAGAGAATAATGAAAGCAAAAGGGTGAGCTCAACTAGCCCAGTAAGAAATATTATGACTAAGATAATGCAGAATAAATTATCATTAGCCTTCAACAGTGTTAAACTGATAAAATACAATAAACATCAAGTTTAACTGCAGCGGAACAAGCAATCCATTAAAAGAGTCAAGTAGAGCATGATATCTACTATCTTCTATGATTTAAAAAGTTTTTCATCAACTTTATCGCTAAGACTCAACTTATTAAATAAACCACATCATCGAATCATCCCTGCACTACGGGCCAAGGATATTCATGTAATCATCAATGGTCATGATCATACCAACAACTGTCCATCAATGCACTATGGGCCAATGAGGACTTTTACCACATCATTTGTAACATTACGGTTATGATTATACCAAATAATCCCTGGTCATAATCATACCAATCAATAGTACATCTATGCACGTAAGCCACATATGACTTTTATCACATTATAAGCATGAGGATGATGACAATGATATAAGAATTCAATTAAAAGAAAGCAAATGATAAATTTTTAAAGATTTATAACTTAATTTATCTAGAATTCAATAATGTCCAAATTGTTAACATGATACTGCTTTGTTGAGTAAAATTCAAGAATAATATTGTATCAAAAATGATTTGGACAGCAAAAAAATTAATTTTTGTCATGAATAATTCCCCGGGTGAATAGTACCCGAGTGAATAGTACCCTGCGAATAGTACTTCGAGAATTGTACCCCGTAAATAGTACTTTGTGAATAGTACTCATGAATAGTACTTTGTGAATACTACTCATAAATAGTACTTTGTGAATAATATCTTGTGAATAGTACTTTGTGAATAGTACCCCGTGAATAGTACTTTGTGAATAATACCGTAAAAATGAATACTACTCATGGACAGTACTCCAGCATGAAAAACTTAAAATTTAACAAGAATGTGCATAAAATATGATTGTGAAACGATACGATGAATCACAAATTTCAAGGATATTCTACTAATTTCACGGAGTATAGAAGCAATACTTTAACAAAATGAGGGTATAATCAGGAATACGAGACGAAATAATATTACTCACATACTACATAGTATGGAAGAAAATATTATTCCTATGAATACTAAACAAAATAATATCCCTTACCTCAGAAGAAGACTGGATACTGGAATAGTGAGTTAGCAGATTTCTCCTCTTCTTTCTCTCTATAACTTTTCTCTCTATAATTGTTCTTGTGAGTCTTAGTGAATTGGTGAGAATGAAAGAAGAAAGAGCTTCTATTTATAGGAAAACATAGTTTTGATAATTACATGTTTTGGGGCTCGAAATATTACAGTTACAGTATAATACCTTTATGTTTTCCTTCAGTTTTAATTTAGTCCTGCAAGTATTATCAAACTTGCACCACCTCCCCTAATAGTACATTATGTGAATCAATAGTTCTATACATGTGAAAAAAATAATTACAATATAGTACCTTCATCTATACCTCCATTTTAAATTTAGTCATGCAAGTATTATCAATCTTGCACTACCTGCCCTAATAGTACATACATGTGAATCAATAGTACACACATATGAACAAATAGTTATAAGCATGTGAATTAATAGCAATTAATTACTTATTTATCTGATTAATTACCCGATTGGTCAATATAACCTCCATACATCAATTATTATCGGAATAGATGTCGATTTCCACTAACACTAATAATCCCAACACAATGGAAATATCAATTTCATCTTTAATCAACACGAACTTATTCATCATTAATATTATAACTCACAATATTTAGCAACCAGATCATTCTGTGAAAGAGGAGGCTTTCCGATAAGGATTTCTCCCTATCATGGCGCTAATTAGGTGACCAAATCTCTCCCGATAACACTACTTTCAGACATTGTCAATATTGCAAATAATAATATGAATAACTTTGTCGTCTCAATTATTGATTTAATAATAATAAATATTATGCGAGATGATACTATGACAATAATTGAATAATTAATATGAGAGATATTATGCAAAGAATTCATGTAGCAATAATTGAGTATAACGAGAGTGACTTCTCGGCGTAATCATCAATAATCAATCAATGTGTGCTACTATGCAACCACGCGTATTATTGTACTTTTACCACCGGTTAGTTCAACAGTTTAACGTTAAAACTTTCGCCGTTATTTTTATAAAAAGATAATTCTGTCGTTTTCTAACTATGACAATACTTCTGTTGTGGGGTCCACCAATGATTGTGCAGTCATACGAATATTCCTCGACCAATCGAATATTATATAACCACTTGCTTACTTTGCAAAATTTGTAAATAATACCCACAACTATAACATTATATCAAATCACACCATAATATTCAAAAATATATTTCGAGAAAAATTAATCTTTATTCATAAAAGTTGGGGTCTTACAAAATGAATATTCATTTTACAAGCAGTTATAATGTTCAATTTATTTTAAATATAGTTGTTTAAATTATAATAAATAACTTTTGATATTTTGACATAAATTTTATTAATATTTTAAATTATTTAAATATTAGTGATAATGAAATTATTAAGTAATTAAATTATTTTAAAATGATATTAATGTTTGAAAAATTATTATAAATGATAATAATTTTTTAGAAATTATTATGAGCTTATGGAAAATATTATAAATCATAAATAAATTATCTAAAATAATATTGAAACTTTTAAATAGAGTTTTATTGAAAACTAAATTAGATAATTATCCGATAAAGTAATCTGGGCATCAAATTAATACCGAAATCAAACCAAACTGAAAGAGTTTGACTTGATACGTGTTCTTATATGTTCTAACGCCTATTAGGAATACGTGATAATGTATTTAAGGTGTATGATGACTATAGATAACAATATTATGTGCCATGATGAATTATTCTAATTGAAAGAATAATCTTATTAATGATAAGTCGTGTCATAAAATATTAAAATATATTGCATAGCAGTAAACAACGATCAAGGCAAGTATCTAAACCTTACACACTATTTTTATTTTGTGCAAATAGGTATATGTTATGCAAGTTTCCTAACTCAACTTGAGTTATAAATTTCAAAGCATGTTAGTGAATGATTATTGTTGATTATTCACATCCATAATGATATTTGTTATTCGTTTATGCAAGTATCCCGCCCTTTGCATTTTCTTTATGAAATGTATATTTGTAAGCGAGTTTCTAAACTCTATCTTTTATTGAGCAAGTATCTAATATTTGCATTTATCTCATGCAATGAATCTTTGTGTAATCAAATATCATATATATAACTTTTAATTATGTACAAGCCAGTTCTTGAACAAGTATTCAATTTATTCATTGAATACAAATATCTCATTATTGTCTTCATATTATTCATATATGTTCAAACATTATTCTGTTATTTGTGTACTAAGTTTGATTATGCAAGTGTCCTCAATTGTATAAATTGTTGTATTTGAACAAGTATATGTAAACTCCAAAATTCTTTGATATGACAAGTTTTGATGCATACTATTGAATCTTGGTATGTATACATGGTTTAAAAGTTGTCTAAGTTATTTGACCCGGCTAGACATTGTTTTAAATATTTCATTGAATATTATTGGTTACGATAGAGTTGTCTAACTGAATTATTTTGGTTCGGACTCCAGATTGAGTATGAACATCTCTAAATTGGGAAAACATTTATGCGCTAAAGGCGATTATGATGAACGTAAAATGTCGTTCCAGTATGTAGTGTTAATTGATGCAGGGCATAACGAGCTGATCACCTAACGTGCCCGTAAGTCAGCCGGTTTGCAGATGAATTTCTGTACAAACCTTTTAAAACTTGAAAATAAAAGTTCATGGTCTAGTGATTGCTCAACATCTATGGTCAATACATAGTTTCAAAAATGTAAATGGTTTGATATGATATTCAGAAATGTTTCAGTTTACTTCACAACTATTGATTCGTTATAGATTTATATTTCAAAGAAAACATTTATTTCTTTCAGCTGATGTTATTAAATGTTATTACTTGCTGAGCAATTGAATGTTCATTCTTGCTTTAAAATTAAAAGTTTTCAGCAAAGCGAGATCGACTAAAAGATTCTGGCAAGGATAAGGGAAAGAAGAAGCTGAAGGAATAGTTATAAGGTGTTATTTGTAATAAATAGACTTTTGTGTAGTGATAATATATTTATCATGTTATAATGAACTTAAAGGTTGTGGCACCTGGGGAATAGACAACTTTGATGTAATATTTTACTTAATTTATATATTAAGTAGTTTGAATGAATGGTATCGTAGAGCACCAAGTACGAGTTTTAAGTACCCGAATTTGGGGGCGTCACATGTTGGTATCAGAGCTTTAGGTTTTGGGGATGCCTTAGGCTAGATAGAAGCTCTAAAAAGTAAATAACTCAAATAGAGTTTAAAGGAGATGAATTAAAGAAATTCATCGTAAAATAAAATAAAAAGTAATTTTTATGAAACTATTATTTGCTATGTGTATATAATGTGTATTGTGTACTAATCAGAAATAAATTATGTGCATATTTCAGACGAAAAAGGATTAATAGACTCTCATATCGTGAAGAAAGAGCAAATCACTCTACCTGAGCCAATATCTAAGCCAATAGTTGAGGGGCTCACATTGAAAACATCCCTGAAGGGGTAATTATATTGTAAAATATAGTACCAGAACCAGAAATGATGGAACTAACAGATAGTGATTCTGACACGGAAGTTGGAGATGATCAGGCATCAACTGAAGTGCAGAATTTGAAGAATAAGGTTTATTCTCTGGAAAAGCTATGGGAAATAGAAAGACTACTAAATAGTCAATTACAAACGGTGTTAATGGAAATAATGGAAGAACAAGATAAGTTGAAGATCTAAATTGATCAAATGGAGCCAAATGAAGCATACCATGTGCAACTCCAAGCAAAAAGGGGAAAATAAAGATGAATGACCATGATCCAGGAAATTCTGATAGTAACCAAGCAAATTTTAAAAATTTAGGAAAGTGTACTAACTATAAAAAGAAACATCAAGGCGTGTGTATGAAAGGACAAAATTTATGCTACAATTATGGACATGAGGGACATATCTCTCCTCATTGTCCAAATCCGAAGCAAGATGCATGTTTTACATGTGGTTTAGTAGGTCACCAGGCGAAAGGTTATCCAGGATCAATGGAGGGTGTAGGAAACAAGTAGAATTAATATCTTATGAATATCTATGGCAGAAAATGTGTATATGATATACATATGTTCGTAATGTAATACTCTCAACTTTTGTATAAGTTGTAGAAATGATTCCCGACTTTTGTTGTCATGAAGAGATAGTAGATGTTTATTGCAATATGTGCTATACGATATAGAGTATTATGAACTAGTTGAATGAATATGAATATATGTTTGATTAAGTAAACAAGTTTTGAGAATTAAGATAGTAAGTGTCTATCTGATAATTCGTTAACTTAGTAAACCAAAATTTTCAAAATCCAACATTTTGATTATATGATTGTATGAGTTTAAGATTACGCGTTATATTTTAAATGTTAACACTTATACGATGGGACATAAAATGTAAAACAAGAAAGAATAATTTAAGGTTTTGTTTAACCAGATAATGCCGCCAAGAAGACAAAACTGAAACCAAAGAGTAGAGGAGACTGTTAATGCTGGAGGAGGTAATGTAGACCCAATACAAAATCTTTCTAATATATTAGAACAAGCCCTGCAGAATAGAAGACTAGCCGCAGGAAATCAGCCAGACAATAGGTTGGCAAACTTCAAAGACTTCAAGGCAGTAGGACCGCCAGAATTTAGAGGGACAACTGACCCTATAGAAGCCCAAACTTGGGTAAAGGAGATGGAGAAAGCATTCGTTATTTCTAGGGTAGCAGAAGAGCATAAGATAACTTTTGCTACATATTTGATGAAGGGGGAGACAAATTTTTGGTGGGAGGCAAATCAAAGTAGGGCAGGAGCAGGAGTTGTTACATGGACTAGGTTTAAGGAACTGTTCTTTGAGAATTATTTCTCTACCAGTATGCAAGCTAGGATGGAGGTGAAATTTTAAAAATTAAAGCAGGAAAATATGTATGTGTCGGAATACACGACTAAGTTCAATGAATTAGCTAGATTCGCTCCACACCAAGTGGATACGGAAGTAAGGAAGGCGAGAAGGTTTGAGTAGATCCTGAAACTCTGGCTCTACAACAAGGTTGCGGTATTGCAGATTGATTCTTACGGATCAATTTTAGAAAAGGCTATTATAGCCAAAGGAGGAAGTGAGGCCATGAGCCTCTATAATAAAGAATGGAAGAATAAGGTTAAGATCGAGGGAGCTGTCA
Source organism: Panax ginseng (assembly GCA_020205605.1). Classification (NCBI taxonomy): domain Eukaryota; kingdom Viridiplantae; phylum Streptophyta; class Magnoliopsida; order Apiales; family Araliaceae; genus Panax; species Panax ginseng. The sequence goes on from CM035142.1 coordinate 20,146,565, forward strand.
AGGTTGAAAGAAGCAGTGGAAGTGGAAAAAGAAAGTGGAACAATTCAGGGAATACTAATAATAGGCAGAGAGGCATAAGGAAGAAGAATGAGCAGTGCGGTAATTGTGGGAAAAATTACTCGGGAGAATGTCTAAAAGGGAAGTTTATGTGTTTTAAATGTGCGCAGGAGGGACACATCTCTCCTAACTGCCCCAATCCAAAGAACAATAATGAGTGTTTTATTTGTGGATCAACAAATCATATGGTGAGGGATTTGTTATAGTTTATGCCCTAGAGGCTAATTATTTGATATACTTGCTTAACATTTTTGATATTATATTTGATTGAATAAATGAATTATTTTATTATGGTTTTATTTATTGCGTTATATAAATGTTAGCATAATAAAAGTCCTTAGAATAGTGATACAAATTATATTGCTTCAAGTATGTGACTTGAACATGAGATTATATAATTACAATTAGTATCATTGCTCTTAAATGTCCCTAGTCGAGTATCATTGTTAATGGGTCAACAATGATACATTGAGACTAATATGTGGATTGACTGATGACCAAATCTCATTGTTTATAAATATATGAGATTTGAGTAAATGCATAGGTATATGTTAGAGAACGATGTACTGGACAAACCCACCATGAGAATTCTACGTGGAGCATTATGCAAAGTGTCATTAGCGATTCTCATAGTGACAATGATGTAATGATCCTCCGACCTGAAATCACTATATTACTACACGAGAATATATGTACTTTGATGTCATCAAAAGTCACCTTTAATAGGGTGGACAATAAAGGTGATTATTGGGTACATCATGAATCGTGTGAGGAATATGAGTGATCTAGATGAAATTTAACCCTCCTATATATTAAGGGTGATATCCATAGGCCTCTTGATTGAGTAGGACTATGAAATGCATGACCATGCTCAAATAGTGATTTGTTTCATATAGTCTACTCATTGATCAAGAAAACTCATATTAAATTATGAAGAGTATGCCACATTCCATGACTCGAGTTTAATCTAGGATGTCAAGGTTAAAAAGGATTAAATTACATTGAAACATTGGTCACGAAAAGGTTGTATCGAATCACCGATCTTATTATTACTTGGGTAGCAGTGATGTATTACTAGATGCCACTCACCCAAATAATTTTTCTGATAAATTAATTATAAATTCCCATATACAGACATTTTAATAATTCATAATAATTAGCCTTTTTATTAGAAAAATATCTGATCTCGTCTTTTCCATATAAAATTTAATTCTCTACAACTTTGTAGAAGAAAGTTTTTCCAAATTCTGACTCTAATATAGAGAGAAGGCTTACCGAAAAATTCTGTTTGATAATTTTCGAACCAGCTACCTTATGAAATTCACAACAGATTATATGTCAATCTTTAACGGTTCAAAATTTGTGGACATATACTCAACTTATATATGCATAACATATCCAAAATTTACAACGATCCAACGGTTGGATTAAAAATTATAACTCACTCAATAGAGCTTAATAAAACTAATTTTTCGGACTATAAATCCTTCGGACCAGTTTCACTCAAACTGTCACCACGAAATATCCACAAACAATTTTTTGGTGATTCCAATTTCTGCAGTTAGTTTACTTCTAGGGCTTTCTTTTGATATATGACTCATCTCCTAACTCATTATACACAAAGAGTTATGGATTTTACAAAATCAAGTAGTAAACTAATTTTTCTGAAAATTTCAAGATTTTGTTCTTCTTTTGATTTCTAGATTTCTCTCGCTAGATCCTTGTTTATACAAGTTTAAATCATCCAAATCAAGTATAAACAAAATCTCTTCATATAAATTTATGAAAACTTAAATCTGAAAAGAAATTTTAAAATTACCTCTTATCAAATTCCTTTTTCTTTCATCCTTCCTTTTTTCTTCTTCATCTTCTTCTTCTTCTTCTTCATCTTCTCTCTCTCTCTCTCTCTCTCTCTCTTCTTCTCATTTCTTCCAACCGAGAGAATGGGATGAGTGGAGGAAATCTTCCATTATTTTCTCTCTTTCCTTTCCTTTTTTTTTCTTTTCCTTCCTCCTTTTCTCCTTCTTTTTCTTTCTTTTCTTCTTCCTTCCCTACATGTCTCCCACATGATTTTTGTCTCTCTCAATCCTTATTCTTCCCGTGATACTCCTCACTCAGCCGCCCACATGGGCTGAAAAAAATATTCCCTTTCCTCTTTATTTGCTCATTTATCCGTTTAATTATTCGTTTGACAATTTATCAATTTAACATTTTACAATTTTAGAATAATAATCTTAAATTAAATTAGACTTTTATTTAATAAAAGTCGGGGTTTTATACATAACCTATAGGGTCACACATGTGAGACCCCAAATTTTATGAATAAAGATTTAAATTTCTCGAAATATTTTTTTTAAATATTATGGTGTGGATTTGATATGATATTATAGTTGTGGGTAATATTTATAAATTTTATAAAGTAAGCAAGTGGTTATATAATATTCGATTGGTCGGGGAATATTCTTTTTGTCGGGGAATATCCGTACGACGGTACAATTATTGGTGGACCCCGCAACGGAATTATTGTCGGATTGAGAAAACGACAAAAATACTTTATGAAAATAACGACGGAAGTGTTACCGTTAAAACTGTTGAACTACTCGGTAGTAAAAGTACAGTAATGCGCGTGGTTGCATAGTAGCACACGGTATTGATTATTGATGCTTACGTGATAAGTCACTCAGTTATACTCAATTATTGATACAGTAATTGTTGTATCATATTTCTCATATTATTGATTCAATTATTGTTATAGTTTCATCTGCATAATATGATATATTATTAAATCAATGATTGAGACGGCAAAATTATTCATATTATTATTTGCAATATTGACAATGTCTAGAAGTTCTGTCAAGGAGAGGTTTGGTCACCTAATTGCTCGCCAATAAGGAGAAATCCTTATCGGAAAGTCCCCTCTTTCCTGGGAACGACCTGGTTGTTAAATATTGTGAATTATAATATTAATGATGAATAAGTTCGTGTTGATTAAAGATGAATTTTATAGTTCCATTGTGTTGGACTTATTTATGTTAGTATAATTGATGTCTGGAGGTTATATTGTTCAATCGGGTATTCGGGGAACTTTTCGTGTCGGAGTACTATTCACGAGTTACTATTCATGAGTTACTATTCATGAGTTACTATTCACGGGGTACTATTGATCGCCCGTAAAATATATTTTTTTCGATCCAAATTATTTTTGGGTATAATATTATTCCATGAGGAGATGTGCTAATTTTTGCATCGTTGGTTGAAGTTATAATAGTAAATCAATATGGACCTATTGGTGGAAAGTTATAATAGTGAATCAATATGGATCATTGGTTTAAAGTTTTAATAGTAAATCAAGATGGACCGTTGCTTTAAGTTTTAATAGTAAACCTATATATGATCCGTCCGATTTAAAAGTAAATTAATCTCGATAGTTCATGAATTAGTTAGTATTCAGTCCATTCTCCTATAAATAGAAGCTCATTCCTTCATTATTTCTTACTTAATTCAATCAAACTCTAGAGAGAGAAATTATACGTAAACTATAGAAAAGTATTCTCGCTACTTCCTACTCTTATATTAGGTTTCTTTTATAGTAAGGGTATTATTTCTTTTGTATTCATGAAGAGAACTTCGTTATTCCATTATTTATTATTCATTGGAATAACTCAGATATCGCGTGAGCTACCCTATACTTGGTGAAATTCTTACGTTATTTCATTCTTTATTATTACATTCGAATATCCTATCTGCATGCATTTTACGCGGACCGGGTTCCATTCTTTATTATTCTTTGGAATATCTCGTCTCATACGCTTTACTTGGGACTGGTTCCATTATTTATTATTCGCCTTAATATCCTGTCTGCAATGCTTTACATAGGACTGGTTCCATTCTTTATTATTCTGTTGGAATATCCTCGTCTGTGCATTTTATCTGGACCGGGTTCCGTTATTTATTATTCATTGGAATAACCTACTGCTGTTGCCTCTATCGTATGCATGGTGATTTCTTTTGTTATTCCATTCTTTATTATACTCAGGTTGGTTAAAACTTTGACTTCTATACTCCATGAAATTAGTGGAATATCCTTGATATTTGCGCTTCATCCAGTATCTTTTCATGAAAATATTCTTCTGAGCATTCTTGAATTTTACTCTACAAAGAAGTATCATGTTGACAATGTGGACGTTATTAGTTCCTGGATAAATTAATTCTTGAACTTGTTTTAGTGAATTCTTATATCATTGTCATCATCCTCATGCTTATATTATGTTGAAAGTCATCTCCGTGGCTCAGAAGTGTATAGATGGACTTGGTATGATTATGAATCGTGGATTATTCTCGTATAATCATAACCGTAATGTTACAAATGATGTGGAAAAAGTCCTCATTGGCCCGTAGTGTATTGATGGACTGCTTTTTGGTATGATTATGGCTATGGATTCTCTTTGGCCGTAGTGCAAAGATGAATTATTTTATGGCATGATCAGGACCGTTGATGAAAACATGATTATCTTTAGTCGTAGTGCATGGATAATTCGTGGTCATGATACTAAATAATATCCTTGGCTGTAGTGCAGGGGTGATTCGATGATGTGAATTATTTATTAAGCTTAGTCCCAGCGATAAAAGTGATGAAAAACCTTTTAAATCATAAAAGATAGTAGATTTTATTCCCTACTTGACTCTTCTAATGGATTGCTTGTTCCGCTGTAGTTAAACTTGATAGTTATTATATTTTATCAGTTTAACACTGTTGAAGGCTAACGATAAATTATTCTACATTATCTTAGTCATAATATTTCTTACTGGGCTAGTTGAGCTCACCCTTTCTTTTACTGTTCTCTTCAGGAAATGAGAACGTAGCTGCGACTAGTTGTGGAACAGAGTGATGGTCCTAGATGTTTGAATTAGTAGTCCTCGCTATTCTGTGAAATAGTGTGATAATAATTGTAATGAGGACTCCTTTTGAGTTTTTATACTCTCTAGTAGACAATATTTATATTCAAACTCACAGTTTATGTTTTGTCGTATTGTACACGACAGTTGTATTATTAAGTTGTATTTGAATTCTGTACCATGTATCTGGCGACTCAAGATGGGTGATGTATACCTAATTTTGGGGGCGTCACAACACACTTAGAACGTAATTTAAAGGGAATTAATTTTAATTGTAAGGATTTAAATATGTCAATATGATTGATAGTATTTAAATTACGAATTTAAATTAATAGCATAATTTGTATATATGTATATTAATTAAGTAAGACTTAATTAAGATATAATATATATAAATTCGGATTTAATAATTGAATTAAGTTTTGATTAATTCTTTTGGACTGCTTTATATACGATATATCAGTCATTTTGTGGATGATATCATAAACCTAAAAACCTTAGCCGCTCTTAGAGAGAGACTAGAGAGAAAAAGTTTCAAAAATCCTGATCCTTGGTGGCTAGTACAGCGGCTCCTTTTACTGCAGACCGTGTGACGATTCGCAGGGCGTTCGTGTGGATACCGTAGAGGCACAGCTCTTTTGGATTGTGTTAGAGATTTGAAGCCATTTCAGAATATTCTATAATCGGTGTAAAATCCTAACCACTGAATTAATATTTTTTCGCTTGGATCCTATTTTAGGGTTTCAGAATTGTCTTCGAAAATTTTAAATTTCGCTGTGTTTTATGTGCCGAAATCACAACAGGATTGTCTTAAAAGGAGAATCGATGGGGGAAATACTAATACAGGGAATAACAGTGGAACGTTAGCAATAACTGGTCCAACTCCACCAAATAAACCAACCGTAAGGACCTTCAATATGATGGTCCAAGATACCGTAACATTGGGAGATGGAGTTCCAAGTATGACTCAGATCAATTATATCAATGCATATGCTTGATTCGGATATAACCTATTTTCCTTACCATGAGTTTGTTAAGATAAGTCCGTTTATCCTTATGATATATAGTATCCCTTGAATATAGACATACGAAAGAGAATTTCATGAAAGGACATATATTATAATAATAACTCGTTAATAAAGGATTTTGAAGGAATAATTTGAGTTCCGTTGGTAGCTAGATCATGATATAAAATGTAAATTTCGATCGTATAGAATCATATAAAGACGCAAGCAAGAACAAGTGGAAGAGTATCTAAGATAAATCGACTCCATGTTTTGGCGCGAAATACACATATAAATAGTTACTTCTCGAATATAGGCACGTCGTCCTAAAAAGTTTTGTAAGAAAGAAAATGCTGAACGACACAGTGTTGGAACCACAATTGGTGCAAGCAGACCGCAAACAATAGATCAAAACTCGAAGCAGTTCAAGACTCGTAATACGGAATCTTTATAAGGGGGGGAAGATGTAATTCAAATTTTTAGTATATATTTAATTTTCTTTTTAATATGTATTTTTAATTAAATGAGTGAATATGAAGCTATATTTCGCTAAGGAAACTATAAGCCATGAAAAGTCAAGTAAGACTTAAGATAAGTAAAGAGTTTCCATTTCTGAATAGGATGAGAAAGAGTAAATGAAGTAATTATTAAGTTAGAGTATTTCAATAAAAAAATTGATTGATTAATAAATAATGGTTTAAGGATATACATAAATTGAGCATACGATAATAGTGATTCTAGGGACGGGATCCTTATAAGGAGGGGATAATGTAAGGAACGAGAATTTTTATACGCTTATATGTTTATATTTGTACGAATAAATTTTTTTATTTATTTATTAATTATTATCATTATTATTAGTAGTAATTTGAGCATGTGTGATATGAATTTAGCAAGTTAGTCAATTTATTTATTAACTAAGAAATTTAAATGAGGCAAGAGGAATAACTGATCAAAACCCTAATTTGAATTACGAATATGGATTTGAATATTAATACATTTATTATTATAATTGTATTTAAGATTATGTGTATTTGCATTATGCGATTAATGTTAAGTATTGATTAGATGAGATTTAACATTAGTAAACTTAATTAGGGAAAACCCTAATGATAATTAAAAAACCCTAATGTTTATTTAGAAATTGTAATTCAAGATTCGGAAACCCTAAACCCTAATGCTAATTAGCAAACCCTAAGGGTCAAGATTTAAAGGAAACATGTGAAATGACTAAAGTACCCTTCAAATTATTTGTGAAATGACTAAATTACCCTTAGATTTATGTATGAAATTACAAAATAAAACCAATCCATGTGAACTTAAATCGACCAATCAGAGAAGAGATGGTGCAAGTGTGATGTAAGCATGACATCATCCTTAAAGAAACACAGATAATGCAAGCATGATGTAAGCATGACAAGCATCAGCCTTAAAGAAACACAAAGGCAATGTCATTATGATGATGTCACCGGGTGGATGATATTTTGAGGGACTAAAGTGAAATTAATCAAGTACTAAAGTGTAATTAACCTAGGTACCAAACTATAATAAGTCGGGTGCAAACTGTAACAAGCCGAGCCTGTAAGACCCCAACTTTTATGAATAAAGATTAATTTTTTCTCGAAATATATTTTTGAATATTATGGTGTGGATTTGATATAATGTTATAGTTGTGGGTATTGTTTACAAATTTTGCAAGGTAAGCAAGTGGTTATATAATATTCGATTGGTCGGGGAATATTCGTTTTAACAGGGAATATTTGTACAACGGCACAATCATTGGTGGACCCCACAACGAAAGTATTGTCGTAGTTAGAAAACGATAGAATTATCTTTTTATAAAAATAACGGCAAAAGTTTTACCGTTAAACCATTGAACTACCCGGTGGTAAAAAGTACAAGAATACGCATTGGTTGCATAGTAGCACACTCAGTATTGGTTATTGATGCTTACGTGAGAAGTCACTCGCTTATACTCAATTATTGCATCAGAATTCACGATAATATCTTTCATATTATTGATTCAATAATTGTCACAAGATTATCATCGTGATAATATTTTATATTATTAAATCAATAATTGAGACGACAAAGTTATTCATATTATTATTTACAATATTGACAATGTCTAGAAAGTTCATCTAATGAGAGGTTTGGTCACCTAATTGCACGCCCAATAGGAGAAATCCTTATCTGAAAAGCCCCTCTTTCCCGGAAATGATCTCGTTGTTAAATATTGTGAGTTATAATATTAATGATGAATAAGTTCGTGTTGATTAAAGATGAAATTGATATTTCCATTATGTTGGGATTATTAGTGTTAGTGGAAATCGACATCTATTTTGATAATAATGGATGTCTGGAGGCAATATTGACCAATCGGGTAATTAATCGGATAAATGAGCAATTGATTGTTATTAATTCACATGCATGTACTATTAGAGGAGGTGGTGCAAGATTGATAATATTTGCATGACTAAATTAAAAATGGAGGTATAGATGAAGGTACTATACTGTAATTATTTTTTTCACATGATTGTACTATTGATTCACATGATTGTACTATTGATTCACAAGATGTACTATTAGGGGAGGTGGTGCAAGTTTGATAATACTTGCAGGACTAAATTAAAAATGAAAAAAAGATGAAGGTATTATACTGTAATATTTTGAGCCCCAAAATGTGCAATTATCGAAACTATATTTTCCTATAAATAGAAGCTCATTCTTCTTTCATTCTCACCAATTCACTAAGACTCACAAGAGCATTTATAGAGAGAGAAGCTTTAGAGAGAAAGTAGAAGAGAAGTCTGCTACCTCACTATTCCAGTAATCCATCTTCTTCTGAGGTAAGAGATATTATTTTGTTCAGTATTTATAGGAATAATATTTTCTTCCATACTCTGTAGTATGTGAGTAATATTATTTCGTCTCGTATTCTTGATTATACCATCATTCGGTTAAAGTATTGCTTCTATATTTCGTGAAATTAGTAGAATATCCTTGAAATTTGCACTTCATCTAGTATCGCTTCACAAGGATATTTTCTGCACATTCTTGTTAAATTTTAAGTTTTTCATGCCGGAGTACTGTTCATGAGTACTATCCATTTATACGGTACTATTCACAAAAGTACTATTCACGGGTACTATTCACAAAGTACTATTCACATAGTACTATTCCTAAAGTACTATTCACGGGATACTATTCACCCGGAGTACTATTCATAACAAAAATTGGTTTTTTTTCGGTCCAAATCATTTTTGATACATTATCATTCTTGAATTTTACTCCACAAAGCAGTATCATGTTGACAATTTGGACAATATTGAATTCTTGATAAATTAAATTATAAATCTTTAAAAATTTATCCTTGAACTTGTTTTATTGAATTCTTATATCATTGTCATCATCCTCATGTTTATATTATGTTGAAAGTCATATGTGGCCTTCAGAGTATAGATGGACTTGATATGATTATGACTGAGGATTATTCGGTATAATCATGGTAGTAATATTACAAATGATGTGGTAAAAGTCATCATTGGCCCGTAGTGCATTGATGGACAGTTGTTGGCATGATCATGACCATTGATGAATACACGAATATCCTTGGCCCGTAGTGCATGGATAATTTATGGTCGTGATACTAAAGAATATCATTGGCCGTAGTGCAGGGGTGATTCAATGATGTAGATTATTTATTAAGTTGAGTCTAAGCGATAAAAGTGATGAAAAATCTTTTAAATCATAGAAGATAGTAGATTTTATGCTCTACTTGACTCTTCTAATGCATTACTTGTTCTGCTGCAGTTAAACTTGATGTTGGTTATATTTTATCAGTTTAACACTGTTGAAGGCTAACGATAAATTATTCTGCATTATCTTAGTCATAATATTTCTTACTGGGCTAGTTGAGCTCACCCTTTTGCTTTCATTGTTCTCTTCAGGAAATGAGAACATAGCTGGGACTAGTTGGGGAACGGAGTGACGGTCCAGATGATAGCATTAGTAGTCCTCACTATTTTATGAAATAGTGTGATAATAAATGTATTGAGGACTCCATTTGAGTTGAATACTGTCTAGAAGACAATATTCGTATTAAAACTCTCAGTTTATGTGTTGTCGTATTTTACACGACAATTGTATTATTAAGTTGTATTTGAATTTTGTACCATGTATTTGGCGACTCAAGATGGGTGATGTATACCTATTTTGGGGGCGTCACAATTGGTATCAAAGCTTAGGGATATGATCCCTGGATGAGATGTAAGACAAGAACTAGGAGGGGAGAGACGGGAAATTCCTTCGCTAGTATGACCTACCTAAGTTTATTTGGTATTTAATTGGCTCACGAGTATAGGAATAATATGTGACATGTCAATTAACCCTTGTTCTGTGGGCGAGATTTGAAAATGGCATCCGAAAATGTTGAGATAAAGATGAAGCACATGAGACCGCTGAGTCACTAACGATCAAATTTTCGTGATAATGTCCATCGGGATGGCAATAATCCTCGTGAAAACAACAATGATGACCAAATGATGAACAATGGGATGTTCAGAGGCTTTATGCAATTCATGCAACATCAAAGTAGAACGACTCGCTCAAATGCAGTGTGGGAACATCTGAAACTCTCTTGACGATCACCGCTAAGCAGTTCAAGGAGTTGGGACCACCGAAGTTTATTGGAGAGCCAAAACCACTTAAGGCGGAGACGTGGATAAAACAGATTACCAAGATATTTGATGTCTTGGGATGCTCCGAGGAGCACAAGGTTCCCTTTGCCACCTTTATGTTGCGAGAGAGGCGGATCATCGGGTGGGAATTCCAGAAGCGACTCAACTCGCCAGATCAAGATGTCTTGGAAGAAGTTCCAAGAACTGTTCAACGACAAGTACTTTCCCGTAAGTATTCATCACATGAAGGAGGTAGAGTTCATCAAGCTGGAGCAGAACAATATGACCGTGTCACAGTACGAACCTAAGTTTGCCGAGTTGTCCCGGTTTGCGTCCCACTTGGTTGATAATGAGGAGAGAATGACGCGGATGTTTCTAAGAGGTTTGAAACCCGAGATACATCAATACTTAATTTCTCACAAACTGTGTTTGTATTCAGATGTTGTAAATAGGGCTCAGTTATTAGAGTGTGATAATGAGTCAATCCAACCAAGAGAAAGCAATCGGCAAAATGATTATACCAGTGGTAACAGTCATCGAAGCGGTGACAACAAACGTGGAGGGAATTAACATGCCAGAAATGGTAATCACTTCGGTGGTAATCATGGCCAAGACAATAAAAGTGGACATTTCAAGAAGAGGAGATTCAACAATGATAGAAAGACGTCATCTCCAGCACCCGTTGTTAAGGAAGAAGAACGACCACCTATCATATGCTTCAAATGCGGAGGGGAGGGACACATCAATCCAAACTGTGCGCAGCAGTCCAAAACGTGTTACAATTGTGGAAGAGAAGGTCATCTAGCTAGATTTTGTCGTACTGGGAAGCCAAGTCCAGTTGGAACGGTGACACCAAATGCCGTCCCAGACAAGTCAAAATCAGTAGTTCAAGGGAGAGCGTTTGTTGTGACCTCTCAAAAAGCAATGAACCCGAACGAGGTCATCACGGGTAAGCTTATCATAAACTCTAGCGAAGTATATACCTTATTTGATGCCGGTTCTACCCATTCTTTTATTTCTCCTACTTGCGCTCAACGTTTAAATTTGACTCCGGAGAAATTAGACTTTGACTTATCGAATGGCTCCTATTGAACTTCAGGAGTTAAAGACCCAACTACAAGAATTGTTAGACATCGGTTTCATTCGTCCTAGTACGTCTCCTTGGGGTGCTCCTGTTCTATTCGTGAAAAAGAAAGATGGGAGTATGCAACTTTGTATTGATTATCGGGAGTTGAACCATGTCACTGTCAAAAATAGATATCCGTTGCCTCGCATTGATGACCTGTTTGACCAGTTGCAAGGCGCCAAATTCTTTTCAAAGATCGATCTTCGTTCCAGATATCATCAGTTGAAGATTAAAACTGATAACATTCCAAAGACTGCTTTCAGAACTAGGTACGAGCATTATGAATTCCTAGTCATGTCTTTTGGATTGACTAATGCTCCTGCTGCCTTCATGGATATGATGAACCGAGTATTCAAGGAATATTTGGATCACTTTGTGGTCATCTTTATTGATGACATCCTCATTTACTCCAAAAGCCGTGAAGATCATGAGCAACACCTGAGGCTGATAATCCAAAAGCTTCGTGAAAACAAGTTATATGCCAAGTTGAAGAAATATGAGTTCTGGCTTGAGGAAGAGCATTCTTTGGGCATGTAATATCAAATCAAGGAATATTTGTTGACCCGGCAATGATTGAAGCAATTCAAAGCTGGGAGCAACCTAAGTAAGTGACCAAGCACGAACTTTCTCGCTTAACACCGTGGTTATTATCGGAGGTTCATGGAAGGATTTTCTTGAATCGCTACTCCATTAACTCAAATTTGACTAAAAGATACAAAATTCGGTTGGGAGCGAGGAATGTGAGAAGAGTTTTCAAGAACTCAAGAGAGGCTCATTTCAAAGACTGCTTTGACAATACCAAATTGGTTCGGAGGATTTGTCATACAAATGATGCTTCAGCAAAGGTTTAGTGTGTGTTCTCATGAAACATGGGAAAGTCATAAGATATGCCTCACGACAACTCAAAGAATATGAGAGGAATTATCCTACTAATGATCTAGAGTTGGCAAATGGCCATTTTTACGCTAAAGATTTGGAGGCATTACATGTATGGAGAAAAGGTGGAGATCTATATGGATCATAAAAGCCTCAAATATTTCTTCACTCAAAAGGAACTCAACATGTGGCAACGAAGATGGCTTGAGTTATTGAAAGATTACGATCATACCATTCAATACCATCCCGGAAAAGTTTAACGTAGAAAGTCGACGATTGAGTAGAAGATCATATGCGGGTACGAGTGTGATATTGTCAACGTAAAGACCCATTTTGTATAACTTACAAAGGATGGAGATAGAGTTAAAGACTCCGGGGACCCATGTGATGATGGCGAATATACGAGTAGAACTGACTTTAATCAATAAAGTTAAAGTTGCTCAAGCTACAGACCTGGAGCTGATGCGTATGAGAAAGAAAGTGCAAGAAGGTGCTATTTCGGGAGCAAGAATCGATGAAGAATGAATACTTCGAGTCAACTCCAGACTTTGTGTTCCTAACAATTCTGACTTGAAGTATAAAATCATGATGGAGGTGCACAACACACCGTTTGCAATCCATCCTGGGAGTACCAAAATGTATCGTGATCTTCGACATACATTTTGGTGGGGCAATATGAAGAGAGAGATAGCGGTGTTTATCTCAAGGTGTCTAACTTGTCAAGGAGTCAATGAGTATCAAGTGCCAAAAGGTCCATTGCAACCACTTGAAATTCCGTAATAGAAGTGGCAAAGACATTACCATGGATTTCACATCTTGGTCTTCCCAAGGTTTCTCAAGGTATAAATGCGATTTGGGTCATTGTTGATAGATTGACCAAGTTTGCTCATTTCCACCGATATTTAGAAACTTATATACTTGAACGTCTTGCTCGTATGTACATAGATTATAAGATTTCATGGTATGCCAGTATCCATAGTTTCTGATCGAGACCCAAGATTCACTTCACGATTTTGGGTTAGTTTGCAAAAAGCTATGGGGCAACGGATTTTACGATTTAGTTCGGCATATCATCCTCAAACGGGACGGGCAATCGGAGAGGACTATTCAAACTCTTGAAGATTTATTAAGACTATGTGTCCTCGACTTCAAAGGAAGTTGGGACAAGTTCTTACCATTGGTGGAGTTTTCCTACAACAACAGCTTATCAAGTAAGTATTGGCATGGCTCCATTTGAGGCGCTAGTATGGAAGAAAGTGTCGATTTCTCAAGTATCTTTGGGATGAGGTGGGTGAAGCAACATTATTGGGACCCGAGTTGGTACGTATGACTACGGAAAAGATTCAAACAATTCGATAACGATAAAACCTCACAAGATCGATAAAAAGAGTTATGTTGATCTTCATCGAAAGGACGTGGAATTCAATATTGGAGATTATGTGTTGTTACGTGTTGCTCCATGGAAAGGAGTTACGAGGTTTGGAAAGAGAAGAAAGCTCAATCCTCGATTCATTGGTCCATTTTTAATCCTCGATCGAGTAGGAACTGTGGCCTATAGACTCGCCTTACCGCCAAGTATGTCTCGTGTTCATAACGTTTTTCACGTATCTATATTACATAAATATGTGAAAGACCCAAACCACATTATTGAATTATAACCGGACGAGATAGCGGAAGATTTAACGTATGAGGAGGTACCTGTTAAAATCTTGGATAAGAAGGATCATATTCTACGCTCCAAGGTTATACCTCAAGTCAAAGTTTTGTGGAGAAACCACGATGTTGAGAAAATGACACAGGAGTTAGAATCAAATGAAGTCAAGGTATCTCTCACTTCTTGACATACCGTGTATGCACCCTAATTTCGAGGACAAAATTTCATAAGAAGGGGAGGTTGTAAGACCCCAACTTTTATGAATAAAGATTAATTTTTCTCAAAATATATTTTTGAATATTATGGTGTGGATTTGATATAATGTTATAGTTGTGGGTATTATTTACAAATTTTGCAAGGTAAGCAAGTGGTTATATAATATTCGATTGGTCGGGGAATATTCATTTTAATAGGAAATATTCATACGATGGCACAATCATTGGTGGACCCCACAACGAAAGTATTGTTGTAGTTAGAAAACGACAGAATTATCTTTTTATAAAAATAACGGCGAAAGTTTTACCGTTACACTGTTGAACTACCCGGTTGTAAAAGTACAGTAATACGTGTGGTTGCATAGTAACACGCGGTATTGATTATTAATGCTTACGTGAGAAGTCACTCAGTTATACTCAATTATTGCTACAGTAATTGCTGCATAATATCTTTCATATTATTGATTCAATAATTGTCACAAGATCATCTCGTGATAATATTTTATATTATTAAATCAATAATTGAGACGATAAAGTTATTCATATTATTATTTGCAATATTGACAATGTCTAGAAAGTTCGTCAATGAGAGGTTTGGTCACCTAATTGCGCCAATAGGAGAAATCTTTATCGTAAAGCCCCTCTTTCCCGGGAATGATCCGGTTGTTAAATATTGTGAGTTATAATATTAATGATGAATAAGTTCGTGTTGATTAAAGATGAAATTGATATTTCCATTATGTTGGGACTATTAGTGTTAGTGGAAATCGACATCTATTTTGATAATAATGGATGTCTGGAGGCTATATTGACCAATCGGGTAATTAATCGGATAAATGAGCAATTAATTGCTATTAATTCACATGCTTATAACTATTTGTTCACATGTGTGTACTATTGATTCACATGCATTCACTATTAAGGGAGGTGGTGCAAGATTGATAATACTTGAATGACTAAATTAAAAATGGAGGTATAGATGAATGTACTATACTGTAATTATTTTTTTCACATGATTGTACTATTGATTCACAAGATGTACTATTAGGGGAGGTGGTGCAAATTTGATAATATTTGCAGGACTAAATTAAAAATGAAGAAAAAGATGAAGGTATTATACTGTAATATTTCGAGCCCCAAAATGTGCAATTCTCAAAACTATATTTTCCTATAAATAAAAGTTCATTCTTCTTTCATTCTCACCAATTCACTAAGACTTACAAGAGCATTTATAGAGAGAGAAGCTTTAGAGAGAAAGTAGAAGAGAAGTCTGATACCTCACTATTCCAGTATCCAGTCTTCTTCTGATGTAAGGGATATTATTTTGTTCAGTATTCATAGGAATAATATTTTCTTCCATACTCTGTAGTGTGTGAGTAATATTATTTTGTCTTGTATTCCTGATTATACCATCATTCGGTTAAAGTATTACTTCTATATTCTGTGAAATTTATAAAATATCCTTGAAATTTGCGCTTCATCTAGTATCGCTTCACAAGGATATTTTCTGCACATTCTTGTTAAATTTTAAGTTTTTCATGTCGGAGTACTGTCCATGAGTACTATCCATTTATACGGTACTATTCACAAAAATACTATTCACGGGTACTATTCATAAAGTACTATTAACATAGTACTATTCCCGAAGTACTATTTGCGGGGTACTATTCACCCGGAGTACTATTCATAACAAAAATTGATTTCTTTTCGGTCCAAATCATTTTTAATACATTATCATTCTTGAATTTTACTCCACAAAGCAGTATCATGTTGACAATTTGGACAATATTGAATTCTGGATAAATTAAATTATAAATCTTTAAAATTTTATCCTTGAACTTGTTTTATTGAATTCTTATATCATTGTCATCATTCTCATGTTTATATTATGTTGAAAGTCATCTGTGGCCTCAGAGTGCATAGATGGACTTGGTATGATTATGACGAGTGGATTATTCGGTATAATCATGACCGTAATGTTATAAATAATGTGGTAAAAGTCCTCATTCGCCCGTGAGTGCATTGATGGACGCTTGTTGGCATGATCATGACCATTGATGAATACACGAATATCCTTGGCCCGTAGTGCATGGATAATTTGTGGTCGTGATACTAAAGAATATCCTTGGCCGTAGTGCATGGATAATTTGTGGTCGTGATACTAAAGAATATCCTTGGCCGTAGTGCAGGGGTGATTCGATGATGTAGATTATTTATTAAACTGAGTCTCAGCGATAAAAGTGATGAAAAATCTTTTAAATCATAGAAGATAGTAGCTTTTATGATCTACTTAACTCTTCTAATGGATTTCTTGTTCCTGTTAGAGTTTATGCCCTAGAGGCCAATTATTTGATATAATTGCTTAACATTTTAATATTATATTTGATTGAATAAATGAATGATTTTATTATGGTTTTATTTACTGCGTTATATAAATGTTAACATAATAAAAATCCTTAGAATAGTGATACAAATTATATAGTTTCAAGTATGTGACTTGAACATGATATTATATAATTACAATTAATATCATTGTTCTTAAATGTCCCTAATCGAGTATCATTGTTGATGGGACAACAATGATGCATTAAGACTAGTATGTGGATTGACTGATGAACAAATCTCATTGGTCATAAATATATGAGATATTAAGTCAATGCATAGGTACATGTTAGAGAACGATGTACTGGACAGATCCACCATGAGAATTTTATGTGGAGCATTATGCGAAGTGTCATTAGCAATTCTCATAGTGACAATGATGTAATGGTCCTCCAACTTGAAATCACTATATTTCTACATGGGAATTTATGTACTTTGATATCATCAAATGTCACCTTTAATAGGGTGGACTATAAAGGTGATTATTGAGTACATCATGAATTGTGTGAGGAATATGAGTGATCTAGATGGAATTTAACCATCCTATATATTAGAGGTGATATCCATAGGCCTCTTGATTGAGTAGGACTATGAAATGCATGGTCATGCTCAAATAGTGATTTGTTTCATATAGTCTACTCATTGATCAAGAAAAACTCAGATTAAATTATGAAGAGTATGACACATTCCATGACTCAAGTTTAATCTGGGATATTAAGGTTAAAAGGATTAAATTACATTGAAACATTGGTCACGAAAAGGTTGCATCGAATCATCAATCTTATTATTACTTGGGTAGCAGTGATGCATTACTAGATATCGCTCACTGTTTATAATTTTATAATATGATTTTAAAATTATTGCCAACGTAATAATAACCTATAAGGTCACACACATAGAACGTAATTAAAAGGAAATTAATTTAAATTGTAAAGATTTAAATATGTCAATATGATTGATAGTATTTAAATTACGAATTTAAATTAATAGGATAATTTATATATATAGGTATATTAATTAAGTAAGACTTAAATAAGATATATATATATATATATATATATATATATATAAATTGATTTTAATAATATTATGTTTTGATTAATTCTCCTAATCGCTATATATATGATATATATCGGTCATTTTAGTTATTACGTCAAAATACAAAACCCTAGCCATTTCTTAGAGAGAGACTAGAGAAAAGCTTGATTTAAAAATCCTCATCCTGGTATTTGGTACCGCGGTTCCTTCTTCAGCAGATCGTAGGATGATTCGTGGAGCGTTCGTGTGGATACCGTAGAGACGCAGTTCGTTTGGATTGCGTTGAAGATTCGATCACATCAATTCCTGCTTCATAATCGGTATAATCTTTTACACTGAATTAATTTTTGTTTCGCATGGATCCTGTTTGGGTTTCGGATTGTTTTGTTCAATTTATATTCCGATGTGCATTGCTTTGATGTGCCGAAAACCCTACAGTTCCGCTGCAGTTAAACTTGATGTTTGTTATATTTTATCAGTTTAACACTGTTGAAGGCTAACGATAAATTATTATGCATTATCTTAGTCATAATATTTCTTACTAGGCTAGTTGAGCTCACCTTTTTGCTTTCATTGTTCTCTGTGAAATGAGAACGTGAATGTAATGGGACTAGTTGTGGGGAATGGAGTGACGGTCCGGATGATAGCATTAATAGTCCTCACTATTCTATGAAATAGTGTGATAATAAATGTATTGAGGACTCCATTTGAGTTGAATACATGCTAGAAGACAATATTTGTATTAAAACTCTCGGTTTAAGTTTTGTCGTATTTTTACCAATGGCAAATTGTATTATTAAGTTGTATTTGAATTTTGTACCATGTATTTGGCGACTCAACATGGGTGATGTATACCTATTTTGGGGGCGTCACAGATCCCCTAACGTGCAATTAGTGAAACTATATTTTTCTATAAATAGCAAGCTAAGTTCTTCATTTTTCTACCATTTTTAAGAGCAAAAATACTATATATTTATATTCAAAGAGATATTATGAGATAAAAAAATTACTTTCGAAACATCGAAGTGCTAGACGATTGGAAGTAAAGTTAGCAACTACAAGAGGTATTACTCTAGTGATTATTATTTTCATTCTTCTTCATATATTTAGTAAAAATATACTTTTACAAGTAGTTATAATGCCCAAATTATTTTAAGTATATATTACAAAAGTCCTATTTACAAGCAGTTATAATGTTCGATTTATTTCTCTTATAAAGTAGAAAATATACTTTTATAAGCAGTTACTATATCCGACTTTCTCCAAATATTTAGTAAGAATATTCATTTTATAAGCAACTATAATGCTGAAATTATCTCAAATATAATAGCCGAATATTCATTTTATAAGCAATTATAATGTTGAAATTATCTCAAATGTAATAGCCGAATATTCATTTTATAAGCAGTTATAATGCTTGATTTATTTTAAACATAGTAAATGAATATTCATTTTACAAGCAGTTATAATGTTCAATTTATTTTAAATATAGTTGTTTAAATTATAATAAATAACTTTTGATATTTTGACATAAATTTCATTAATATTTTAAATTATTTAAATATTAATTATAATAAAATTATTCAAGAATTAAATCATTTAAAAATGATATTAATGTTTAAAAAATCATTATAAATGGTAATAATTATTTAAAATTTATTATGAGCTTATGAAAAATATTATAAATGATAATTAAATTATCTAAAATAATTATATTGAAGCTTTTAAATAGAGTTTTATTGAAAAATACACTCAATAATTATCCGATAAAGCAATTAGGACATCGAATTAGTACCGAAATCAAACCAGACTGAAATAGTTTGACTTAATACTTGTTCTTATTCTTCTCTGTGTACTAAGTTTGATTATGCAAGTGTCCTAACTTGTATAAATTATTGTATTTGAACAAGTATCTATAAACTCCAAAATTCTTTGATATAACAAGTTCTGATCACCCAACGTGCTCGTAAGTCAGCTGGTTTGCAGATGAATTTTTGTACAAACCATTTCAAACTTAAAAATAAAAGTTCATGGTCTAGTGACTGGTCAACATCTACGGTCAATACGTAGTTTCAAAAATATAAATGGTTTGATATGCTATTCAGAATTGTTTCAGTTTACTTCACAACTATTGATTCGTTGTAGAAGTATACCTTAAATAAAATATTTATTTCTTTCAGCTGATGTTATTAAATGTTATTACTTACTAAGCAATTGAATGCTCATTCTTGCTTTAAAATTAAATATTTTCAGCAAAGCGAGATCGACCTGAAGGTTCTAGCAAGGATAATGGAAAGAAGAAATTGAAAGATTAGTTATAAGGTGTTATTTGTAATAACTAGACTTTTGTATTGTGATAATATATTTATCATGTAATAATGAACTTAAAGGTTGTGGTACCCAGGGAATAGACAACTTTGATGTAATATTTTAATTAATTAATATATTAAGTAGTTTGAATAAATGGTATCGTGGAGCACCAAGTACGAGTTTCAAGTACCCAGATTTGCGGGCGTCACATCAAGTTTTTTAAAAACAAAGTTCGGTAAAATCTAGGGTTGGGTTTGCCCTCGTAATTGAACGATTGACAACAATAATGTCAAATTGAAGGTAATTTGTGGCTTGCAGAGCTTTGAAGAAGGTCTTCGAGGTTCAAAATTAGTATTTGGGAGGTTGTAATGGTGTAGGTGGTGAGAAATCAAGATTTGGGAGGCAGACGAACTCCAAAATATGGAGGTAAAGTAAATTTTAAAGACATGGGTACTGTTGTAAACACTCGAAATTTTGAATTCCTGTTACAAACCTTGTAGGAGGGCAAAATCATCTTCCAAAGATAACCCTGGAAGTCAAGTCAGCTCAACCCCGGAGACAACCCCGAGATACTCAATTTTCAATCTCGGAGACAACCCTGGGATACTCAATTTTCAATCTCGGAGACAACCCCGAGATACTCAATTGCAATCCCATAGACAACCTCGGGAGATTCAGTTCCAACCTCAGAGATAACCCTGAGGGATGCAGTTCCAGTTCCGGAGATAACCCCGGAGAAATTAGTTCCAACCTCGGAGATAACCCTGAGGCCCTCAGTTCCAACCTGGAGATAACCCCAAAAGGTTAGGCACACCTCAAAGAGAACCCTGAGGACATTCAGTACTCACAGCATCCCAATCTCAGAGATAACTCTGAGCAACGACTGCTACATCAACACAAAACCGAAGATAACCCCAGTGAGGGGCAAAATCATCATTTTGCTACCTCGATACTACATTCACGCCATCTCAACATCATTTTAAACCATATTTTATATAGAAGTGTCCCACAAGAACCATAGCTCAAAATTCCGAGTGACTACTACACAAGACAGCACACCAGATAGAATTAGAAGACTTGAAGATCTGGTCATGGACCCATCTTCCCGGCTTCGTACAATCTCTTATCCCATGTCATTGTGTAGCTCTCAACAACAGCATTCTGAAAAGGTATAGAACGCCTCAATCAGATGCCCAGATTGAAAGTTATAAAGGTTCAAGCGGACAACGTATTGTACGAGTGCACGTTCTTCGAGATGACATGACCCACATGGCCCGGGGCAACCCAGTCAGCCGCAGGTAGACCCACGACCATCAGCTCTATAAATAGAGGCCTTGGTGTGGCCATTTTAAGAAGAGAAAAAGCGATGAAACCCTGTCCATTTCACTATATACACACTTCTATAGTGCTCCTAATTGAGTGCTTCTTTTTTCTAAATACTTGTGAGCTCGTGTTTTACTAAATTTTGAATTTTAACCAGTGGAAACCAAGTTTTCAGGCATCAAAAACTATCTGAAGTCTTCTTGTCAGCCCACTATAAGATATTTCAGATTTTTAA
Organism: Panax ginseng; assembly: GCA_020205605.1. NCBI lineage: Eukaryota > Viridiplantae > Streptophyta > Magnoliopsida > Apiales > Araliaceae > Panax > Panax ginseng. Next base: position 20,168,360 of record CM035142.1, read on the forward strand.
GCTTTTTATTACTTCCATACATACATATCTACTAACGTTGTGAGTCGATCCGTGTGGATATGCCCGGATTGTCGATTCGTGGCTTTTTATTGCTTATATATATATAAATACTTATATATATATATATATATATATATATATATATATATATATATATATATATATATATATTATTGATCCATGCTTTTGGTTGAGCTAGAATATAATATTTGGAGCGTTTACTACTTTTATATATATATATAGGCTCAACCAAAGCATGGATCAATATATATATATATATCTTTCCATCAAACTCTGTTTGATTGAGCACAGATATACATTGAAGCGTTCTTTCGCTTTTGTATATATATAAATACTTATATATATATTTTATTGTCATCAAACTTTGTTTGATTGAGCACAGATATACATCATCAAGGTTACCGCTTTATATATATATATATATATATATATATATATATATATATATATATATATATATATATATATTCCAATGAAGGGATGGAGAACACTTTGTGGCGCTTTTATATATATATATATATATATATATATATATATATATATATATATATATATATATATATATATATTTACATTTCATACTCACTGGAGTTTACTTCGTGGCAGTGGATTGTTCACACACACATATATATATATATACAACTTTTATATATATAATCATTTTATTAGCTCGAGGTTAGATTCTAAGCAACGATCGCTAAATCAAATTTCAAACCGGAGATAACTTGGGTGAGGGCAAATCATCATTTTGCCACCTCAATCCTACATTGCGTCATCTCAGCAAACATTTCAACATGCATTACACACAGAAGTGTCCTATAAGAATCAATAGCTCAAATCCCAAGTGACAACTACACAAGACATCATACCGGATAGAATTTGAAGCTTGAAGACCAGGGCATGGTCTTATCTTCCTGACTTCATACAACCTCTTATCCCATGTCATTGCGTAGATCTCGACAACAGCATGCCGTAAAAGGTCTTATACACCTCGATCGGATGACCGTATTGAAGTTCTAAAAGTTTGAGCGGACATCACGTTGCACGCAGCGTGCACGTCATTTCTCAGACGGCATGAGACCTGCGGGTCCGGGGCATCTTAGGCATACCAAGAGTGCATCTCATGGTTGCAGCAGCAGTACACTGTGGCTCCCCCTCTATAAATAGAGGGCTTGGGGCAGCCATTTTGAAGGGAGAAAAGGCGAGGAAGCCCTGTCCAATTTGCTTTGTACACACTATAACTTGAGTACTTTCTCATTTTAAACACTTGTGAGCTTATATTATGCTATTTTTTACCGGCGGAAGCCGAGTGTTCATCCATTTAAAGCTATTGAAGTCTTCTTTGGAAGTCCACTCTAAGCCTTCTTACATTATTTAAAGCCTTTTCCACACTTTTGACACACATAGTCATTCACGTTAGAGTCGTGTTGGTAATGCGTATATGCGGAATTTCTATCCGCACTTTTTATTTCTTTTGTGTATATATATATATATATATATATATATATATATATATATATATATATTTGTACTAACATCATCGAGTTATGCCTCGATTGAGCCTGGATTTACATCCGGAACGTTTATTTCTTATATATATATATAAACTGTTATCGAACTTTGTTCGGTGAGCCTGGATTTTATATCCGGAGCGTTTACTGTTTTTATGTATATAAATACTTATATATATATTATTGTCATCAAACTCGCTTTGATTGAGCTCAGATTTCACATCCGGTGACTTTACCGCTTATATATATATATATATATATATATATATATATATATATATATATATATATATATATATATATATATTCTCTAACGCGACATAATGAAATGAGTGCGGATCGATATATATCAAGTGTTTTTATCGCTTTTATATATATATATATATATATATATATATATATATTTACATTTCTGTCAGACCTGGAGTTCACTTCGTGGCCTTTTACTGCTTTTTTTATATTTAGTCCCGCCTGGAGTTTACTTTGTGGCGGTTGATTGGTTTTTACTGCTTTATTTACATTTTCAATCCCCATGGAGGTGCTTCGTGGTGGTTGATTGTCTGAATATATATATTTACAACTTTTATATATATAACTGTTTACAGCTTTTATACAAACTGCTACATCATGTGAGCCTAGGAATTATGTGATCACAGATTTAGTCTACTGAATCTAGATTCGGTTCCCGTGATGGACATTTTTAGCTATACACGGCTTGTAAATTATTCACGGTGTTTGAATTTCCTTAGATGGTTATCATGCCCACAAGGAATTCGGCACTACTTTTTATCTTGTTTTCTCGAAGATGCTTCGCATCTCAAAAATAAAAGCAACTAAGCCAGACATTTAATAAAAAATGGAAGTATCAAAATCCTCAATTACTATTGAGCATAAGGGTTTGAAAAACCTCTTTCACAAAACGTCATTGCTATATCTTGTTAAAAATGAATTTTTATATAAAATTCAAACCCTTTGTATATAGGTGCAAACGAGGCATAGCACTACTTCTAGATAATTGCACATTGACACACACACGCATTCATATAATAGTTTAATTGAAAAGTGGCAGTCACCGTGGTAACACGGATGTCGGGGGGTGCCTAACACCTTCCTTCTGCATAATCAAGCTCCCGGAACCTAACGAATCTCAGTTTCACAGACCACTTAAATAGTATCACATCACTAGGTCAATGTGCAAACCTTTTCTCGATTGAGTTGGTGCAACCATTTAAAAATACCAACTGGCGACTCTTACAGTCCAATCGTCAACATATACATGTCGGACCTTTTCATAACTTATTTTTTCAAACAAATCTCACCTAACATGAGAACACCAAAAGACAAGAACATAAAAGGGATAAATAAAAATCTCGACGTCGACATTGACCAAATGAATATTTTATGACAACTTGCTTACTTTGAAAAATTTATAAATATTACCCACAACTATATATCAAATCCACACCTTATTATTCAAAATAATATTTAGGGAAAATTAAATCTTTATTCATAAAAAGTTGGGGTCTTACAATAGGTTTGTTGAACACGTACTTGAGAGGATCCATGTGGGATATGAGATGGGTTGTGTGACGATGAAGATTATGTTGTAATATCATGGAAGCCAATGCTAATGCACAACAAGTCTTCTCAATCAAGGTATACTTATGCTCACTAATGCTGAATCTTTTGCTGATGTAATAGATAGTTCTTTCCTAGCCTCTATCATCTTTTTGTCCCATCATACATCCCATAGCATTGTCATTGATTGATAGGTACATAAATAGGGGAACACCATCCCTGGGAGGTACCAAGATAGGAGCTTTGACTAGTTGCTCTTTGATGGAAAGGAAGACTTTTTGACACTCTTTGTTCCATTTCTTGGAGGAGTTCTTCCTTAACAACTTGAAGATAGGTTCACAAGTTGCTGTGAGTTGGGAGATGAATCGGTTGATAAAGTTGATTCTTCCCATAAATCCCCTTATTTCCCTCTCTATTTAGGGTATGGGCATCTCAGTAATGGCTTGAATTTTTGCATAATCTAGCTCAATGCCCTTGTGGCTTACTAGGAATCCCAGCAACTTGCATGACTTGACACTGAAGGCACACTTGGCCGGATTTAGCTTCAAGTTGTACTTCCGCAACCGGTTGAAAAGATTTTTGAGATGGTCTATGTGGTTTTCTTCCCTTCGGGACTTGACAATGATGTCATCCACATAGACTTCTATCTCTTTATGCATTAAATCACGGAAAAGAGCCATCATGGCTCGCTAATAGGTAACTCCGGCATTGATGAGGTTGAATGACAACCGTCTATAGAAAAAGGTTCCCCAAGGAGTGATGAATGATGTCTTCTCACGATCCTCTTCAGTAACCATGATTTGATAATACCCAGAAAAGTAGTCAACAAAGGAGTACATGTCATATTGAGCTGTATTGTCAATGAGTATGTGGATGAATGATACAGGAAAGCTGTCTTTGAGACAAGCTTTGTTCATATCCCTGTAATCCACGTAAACTCGCACCTTCCCTCTGGGTTTAGGCACGAGAACTATGTTGGATAGCCACTCAGGGTATGTTGATACCATTATGATGTCGGCTTGAAATTGTTTCATAATTTCTTCATTGACTTTCAAACTCCACTCATGTTTTAATCGCCTAAGTTTCTATTTGACTGGCTTGAATCCCTCTTTAATGGGAAGGCGGTGAATGACAATGTTAGTGGAAAAACCGATCATGTCTTCATGAGACCATGCAAACACATCCTAGAATTGGGTCGATAGTGTAACCATATCATTCCTTTGGCTTGGGGTAAGGTCCATGCCAATCTAGATTTGTTTGGGATTTTCTGAGGTTCAAAGGTTGAAAGAGGTGGTTTGATCAAGGTTTGGCTTGGGTTTGTCTTCGACCCATTCTTTAATCACCTCAGGCACCTCATAGTCCTCTTGTTCAATCTCCATCAAGTTCGAGTCCAACTTTACATCAAAGTTGTAGTCCTTGTGAAGAATTAGAATTCCATCAGCAAGTTTAGGCATATCTAGCTTTAGAGTCTTGAAAAAAAATAATTTCACTTAATATATGAAAATGTTTGATCATATAGAGTGTTAGCATGGCATGACAAAAACAACTGCTAATACTATGTAACAAAAGTAAGCAGTTATTTCTATCTACGAGGCGGAGGATTTCTTCCCTTTTTACCCTTTTCGGCAAATCTGAGGAGTGTTGCTCCAATTTACGAGGTCGAGTCTGGTGGGCCAATTTTGTGATGAAAGGCGGTTATCTTCTTCCTCCTCTTGAATGATGACCATGACGTACGGGACAATCATCATTTAGGATGTCCTATTCATACCCCTCTGTATGGATCGAACGCGCATGTTGATGACAAACGTCTCTTTATGTCTTGTTTGCGCCTTTAATTCTTTCCTCGATATCGAGGTCGGAATTGGGACTTCTTTCCCTTTAACCGGTCTCGGTTAGGAAGCAGATATACCCACCATGGAATAGGAATTTTCCTTAGAGGTAGAAAAAATCTATACACTGTAGGTTTAGGCAATAACCTTGTAAATGAAGGAAGGTGTATGCTTTATGCGGGTTCTTGTGAATGGACCCAGAAGGTAGCCTAGTCCGACCTTCCATATGTCATTTGGGAACTTGAATTGGGCATTTGATTCTTTGTCGATTATTTCCTAACCCTTGTCACGGTTTGAAACCAAGGATATCATCTCTTCTTGGCCGACATTACCTCGTGAAACTACGGGTTTTGAGAACTAGAGCAGGATGGGTTGATAGTTAGTGTTGCTCACCTCGAGGGCTTGGAAGGCGACATGTTCAACTTGTTCATTGAAAATGATTAGAGGTATATCACTTTGGACATGATATTCTAGTTTAGCATTGATAGTTGCGATTACTATTGATGATATACTTGAGTTGTTGATGAAGAGTGGATGGGGCGGCTCGCCATATGGATCAAGGTCTTCCCAATGATAAATTATATCTGTAGTGATTTTGAGCACTTGAAGGATATGTAGAATATATATAGGTGATTTCCACTAGTAATTCAATCTCTCTGACAGCATTTCGTCGAGATCCATCAAAGGCTTTGATGATTGTATGGCTGCTTCGAATCCGATTGAGATTGATCTTCATTCTTTCCAATGTGGCATAGGGGCAAATGTTTAGGGATGACCATCCATCTATTAGCACTCCTCCGACCACATATCTGGAAGACATCACTGCTATATGTAGTGGCTTGCAATGACCCGTCCCTTCCGGAGGTATGTCATCATCGGTGAAAGATATCACATTGTTGTTGAAGATGTGATCTACGATATGATGAAACTTTTCGACATCCACTATCTTTGGCAAGTGGGCTTCTTCTAATATTTTCAGTAAGACCTTCTGATGATCTTCTGAAGATAATACCAAGTCCAGAATAGATATCTATTGCGGTGCTTCTTTCAAGCTTTGCACCACTTTGGCTTTATTGTGTCCCATTTGCGGAGGAATTCTTCAATTTTCTCCTTGGGCAATTTCCCTTTAGATCGATGGTAGCTTCATCACTCGTTGAGGAGATATAGTGGATTTTCCTTGGATCTACATGATGAGTTGTGTTTGATGTTGATCCTTTAACCTCTCTATAGTTTCATGGGACTTTCTTAAGGATGATGATAAGATATTGTGACCTGAATGGCAATATGAGTGGTGCTGGTGGAGCCACCTTCAAAGGGTTTTTAACTCATTTGAGCTTGATGGATTGCATTGTAAATGATGTGGCAGCCAAATCACCCTCAGAGGATATAACTGCTATGATTTCCTTCCATCTTTGTGATCTTGGAGGAAATGTGCTCCCACTCTCAAGTGATCTGGCGTCGTCATACGCCATTTCTGAGTCAGCCACTTGTCGATCATATTTTGGATGAGATGACGAAGTGCAAACATTCTTGATGTTGTGACCATGAGAATTGGGAGTGGCATTGACATACTCAAAGTAGCATCAAATCTTTTTGAGCATGGGTTGGTTGGAGGTAGCAGTGTTGTGATCTTTCCCTCATTGATCAGCATCTACAATATTTCTACCATCAGTTAGCCTAAATAGGTGAACTCCTTTTTGTTGGCAAAGTCCCAACAGGCTTTAGCTCTTGCTTTTCTGACAAGTTTTTCCTCCAAGGTTTCACTTTCTTGGGTGAATGGTGGAGTCTTTGTGATAAGAGAGAGGAGACTAGCATGCTCCTGAATGAACAACTGTCGTGTGACTTGGTGTTGATGTATCACCAGTTCTGCTAGTTGATTGACTATTAGCGATAGATTTTAACTCGTTCCATCATGAACTGGAATTCTGAATAATCCCATTTGTCGGAATTATCCTTGCTGGTTTGGGAAGAACCACCCACGTATTTGAGGTACTTAGAGCTCTCTCCACTGCCTCTATTGATCATGTTAACATCCTTTTCCTTGTGTTGGGGGAGAGGGTTATCTTGAACATATGGTTGTTCGAGCTTGGTTACCACGATCTCACCGTTGTCTATTAAGTCCTGGATCTTATGCTTGAAGGCCCAACAATCCTGAGTGTCGTGGCCTGGAGCTCTAGAATGGTAAGCACACTTCTTGCTTGTATTGAAGCCCTTTCTACTTGGATTGGCTGGTGGAAGGAGATGAGTGATTTTCTTCTGAGCTGTCAGAAGTTTGAAAATGTTTTCAAATGAGTCCCCTAAGGGTGTGAACACTCTTGAGCGTCTGACTTCTCCACTCTTTGGCAAGGGAGGATTTGAAGACTGTGCTTGAAAATGGGAGTAGTTTCTCCTTTGAATGGGTAAGTTTTGATTGCCTTTTTGTCCTTGCAGTATCAAGGAGACATCCTCTTCTTTCTTCTTATGAACCCTCCGGGGGTTGTTCCCATAACTTCCAGATTAGATATGCTCAGCCACGACTTTTAAAGCGGAGAGGTCTTTAATCTTCCCAGAATTCAATCCCATTTCTACCATTTCTCCATGCTTGATCATTTCTGGGAATGGTTTTCCTATTCCAACTAGGACCCTCTCATAAAATGGAGCTTCTTGAATATCTATGAAGGTCATCACCATCTCAGTTTCTGTCATGGATGGGATAACTTGAGCATCCAGTCGCCTCCATCTTTGGGCATACTCTCTGAATGACTCATTGACTTGGTTCTTGACTTTGGTAATTTGATACCTGTCTGGAGCCATCTAAGTTTTAAAAAGTTATATTGGTGAGGAAAGTATGGGCTAATTCCTCCTAGGCTGTGAATTTTGGAGTTATCAATCTGGTGTACCATGCTCTGGCTTCTCCAATCAGACTTTTCTAAAATAGCTGCATTCTCAGCTTTTCATTCTCGGCGTAGGATCTGAGCTCTCCAATAAACACTTTTAAGTGGGTGTAAGGATCTCCCAATCCATCATATTTCTCAAAATCGAGAGTCTTGAATTTCTTCGGATAATGAATCTCGGGGAAGATGCAAAGGTCTGAATATAAAACACTTTTGTGTGTTGCAATCCCTTTGTAGACCGAATGGTCTCTTCCATTTGTAAAACTTTCTTCCGAATATCACCGGTGTCTTGATTTTCTTTAAGATGGGTGATTTCAGGGGTTTTGTTGGACTTCTCAGTCTAAGACTCAGGTATTGGGACTTCTCTGTTCGGACCCTAGATTCATCCCTGTGCAGAGGCTTCTGTTTATATGGGTATTTATGGACCCTGAGTGGATTTGTTTAGTTCTTTGAGAAGAACAGCCAACTCTTTTATTTGATTGCTTAATCCTTGAACTCCTTATGAGAGGCAGGAGTAGGATTAAGTGGGGGCACTTGTAGCCATGTCATTGTGGGATTAGTGCCTTTTGGACTTTGAATGGAGTGCAGGACCAATCGTTTCCCTATAAAAAGACTATGTAGTTTAGTCTGGGAAAACATGGAAATGTTACATGCTTTGTAATGTGTCCGTTTAGGAGTGTTTTAATGTTCTCCTGCAAAACGGATGTCAGTTGTTTTGATGATAGGATAGCATGACATGTCTTGATATAAAAAAGGAATGCATACTTACATCCTCCTTTATATTTTCCATTGCATTGAGATTGACATGGAAATAAAATTACAAGTAATTAAAATTACAGGTAATTGAAATGGGAAGGTATGAAGAGACTTCCCTTCGCGTTTGGTTTATCAGAGGCTGACCTATCTTAGGCTACTATCACGGATTTTCGGCATGAAGGTTCCCAGATCATCGCAATTTACTCGATGGGAAGTTAATCTGATCTTTTAACTATAGCGAATCTGGGTGGTGCCTTTCATGAGCCTCGTGGAATTAGTCTTCCGATGAGTCCAGTAATCAAACACTGACGAGTTAGCCTCCTGGTGGAGGAATCACACAACATACATTCACATACATCGCGTCTCACCGTATGGAAATGATGACATGTGCGAAGCACTAATATCACAAGCAGATATAGTGTTAAGCACTAAAGTGCAGTAAATAAAGCATTAGTATACATACATTCAATGTAAATGCAGTTTTCACACATAAGTAGATAAAAGTTTTTGAAAAGCTTGAATAGCGGCTTAAGCCCTCTTACTGGAATCCCAGCAGAGTCGCCACCTATTGACGTCGGAATTTTTATTTGTCCCTTTCTGTTCTTGTCTTTTGGTGTTCTCATTTTTTCGGTGAGATTTGTTTGAAAAAATAAGTTTGAAAAGGTCCGATATGTATATGTCGACGATTTGACTGTGAGAGTCATCAATTGATTATTTTTAAATGGTTTCATCAACTAAACCGATAAAAGGTTTGCACAAAAACCTAGTGATGTGACACTGTTTAACTTGTCTGGGAAACCAAAATTCGTTAGGTTCCGGGGGCTTGATTAAGCGGAGGGAAGGTGTTCGGCACCCGAGACTTCGTGATAACTGATTCGCCACTTTTCATTAAACTTTTATCTGTGTATGCGTGTGTGAGTTAGGTCTATGTGCAATTGTTTGGAAGTAGTGTTATGCCTCGTTTGCACCTATATAAAAAGGGTTTGACTTTTGTATAAAAGTTCAATTTTAATAAGATATAGCAGTGATGTTTTGTAAAACAGGTTTTTCAAACCCTTATGTTCAATAGTAATTGAGGCCTTGTATACTTCCATTTTATTATGTGTTCAGCTTGATTGCTTTTATTTTCGAGATGCAAAGCATCTTCAAGAAAATAAGATACATAGCAGTGCCGAACTCATTGTGGGCATGAGATCCATCTAAGGATATTCAGTCACCGTAGATAATTTACAAGATGGCTGCAGCTGCAAAATGTCCATCACGGGAACCGAATCTAGATTCTGAAGCTGAATATGTGATCACATGATTCCTAGGCTCACATGAAAAAAGCAATATGTATGAAAGCTAGAAAAAGAACTATATTTAAGTAAATCTAAACCATTCCAGCTTCAACGGTTCCAGTTTAGTCGCTATGAATCGGTTAAAGTTAGAAGTAGCCATATTGAGGCAAATCTAGCCTCAGGCTGAAAGATTAAATATCTACATTATGAAAGCGATTAAAGTAGATATTTATATAAGCGGTAAATATATATATATATATATATATATATAAGCGATTAAAGCCTACCGGATATTATATCCAGGCTCAATCAAAGCAGAGTTCGATTTGATAGCATATATATATATATATATATATATATATGAAAGCAGTAAACGCACCGAATGTTCTATCCAGGCTCAATCGAGTTCAAGTTCAACAGGTAATATATATATATATATATATATATATATATAAGCAATAAAAAGTCACAAATTTATATATATATATAAGCAATAAAAAGTCACGGATTGACGATCTGGGCATTCCCACTCAATGCAACTCTCAACGTTAGTGAATATATATATATATATATATATATATATATATATATAAGTAGTAGAAAGCTTAAAAATCTGAAAAATCTTATAGTGGGCTGCTAAGAAGACTTCAGATAGCTTTTGATGCGTAAAAACTCGGTTTCAACCGATTAAATTTCAGTATGTAGCAAAACACGAGCTCATAAGTGTTTAAAAAGAAAAATCACTCAGTTTAGAGCACTCTAGCAGTGTTTACAAGCTGAAATGGACCGAGTTTTCTCTCCTTTTTTTCCTTTTTTTCAAATGAGCTGCCAAGAGCTCTTATTTATAGACCAAGGAGCCGCGGGTCTACCTGCTGTGACGCCCCCAAATTTAAGTACTTGAAACCCGAATTCAGTGCTTCAAGATACCATTTTTTTGAGCGGAATAATAATAATATTGTCATAAATATCAAACTTAATTTACATATCAGAGTTTTCTAAATCCCAGTTACGCGACCTTAAAACATTTCATTACATGATAGATAATAAATAACATCATCTTATTTAAGTCTAGCTATTACATAAGATAACACAAACTTATTCTTACAGCTTTCCTTTCCCCTTGTTTCTGGCAGAGCCCTCTGGTTGGTTATACTTAACTGAAAACATTTAATTTAAGCAAGGATGAGCATTTGAGTGCCAAAGAAGTAATAACAATTATAAATATTAGTCAAAAGATTAAATGTTTTCTTTGTACTACCCTTCTACAACAAATCAATGGTTCAGGAAGTAATGAACCGATAATAATAACATAACAACTCTCTATCAAATTTTTGAAACTACGTACTGACTATAAATAGGGTTAAGGTGATATATTATGAACATTGTTCTCAATTTTCGAATAGGTTTAGCATAACTTCATCCGCAAACCGTCATAACTTATAGCACGGGGTGATCACTGAATTATGCCCTCAGATTGATCAATACTATACATGCAAGAATGATATTATCGTTCACTCAATCTCGCCTTGGGCATGATAAAAGTTTTCCCTTGATCGGGATGTTCATACTTAGTCTGGAATCCAAATCAAAATAATTTGATTGGACACAAAAAGGTTTTATCATATTCAACGATATTTCTAAATATGTGTCTAGCTGGTCAAATAGCTTAGAAGACTCTTTATTATCGTATACATACTGGTATCAATAGGTATATATATATATATATCAACATGTGATTAATAACAATGGTTATCCAAGTGGGGACACTTGAATAACCATATTTAGAAATTAACGAACAAAATATATATATCTGAATTACAATATAGTACCATGTTGATAATCAATGATCGGATATAACATATATAACAATAGGGTTAATATTCTAGTACAATAATAATATAATTCTGAAACTTTCTTACTCATGTCCATTGCATAAAGAAAATGCAAAGGTAAGATACTTGCACAACGTAAAGGATAGTTTAGATACTTACTCAAATGAAAGAGTAAGAATTAAGAAACTTGCTCAATAATAATTGGAGTAAGTTTAGGGAAATTGCCTTAAGCGTAGTTTATCCACATTAATAAATCAACACTTTCGAATCCTATTTATAACGTATTATAAGTATAAGATGTTCATTAGCTAACACATTTGTTAATCAAGCTCGACATGATTCACATATGCACATGTAGTACAAAATCAGCTTATAGACTTATCACGAAATCAATTATCTAGTTATTTCATAAGCAAATTTATAATGTTCAAGGTTAAGATCCTTTTTTCCCATGGACTTTCATTTTACAAGACAAACACCATACTATTACTTAATCCTCACATATATACATGTATCAGTAGGTTTTAAACCACTTCTAGCAATATAGGCATCATATAAGTCAACTGTCAAAAATCAGAACTCATTATTTGGGATTCAGATGGTAAATTAACGCCATGGTTGTTAAACTTTAGGGCCGTGCAATTGCTTGCGCTACTACTCACGCCAAGCCAAGACTCAGTTGTTGCCTTGTGGTTTCTGTTTAGCATGAGCACAACATTCATACATACTATATTTTATCATGGTAAAGGTCCTTTCATGCTCCTCAAGTCAATCTAGGTTTCTTCTTTTATATCATGGTTCTAAGTTAAACATTTCAATAAGTTAAGGCCATTCAAGGTCGTGAAATCACACGGTCTAACATGCTTGCCTCCTAAACATACAAGGTAGTTATAAAACTCATATTATGCATGCTTGTGAGTATTTATAGCACATATGTGTAACTATCCTAGTTATTATTTTGAAAACATGCTTTATTTAGTTCTAACTTGATTTCACACTCTTAACATCGTAGGCATATATGTATGATACTTTAACAACACTAAAAGTATCATTAAACATGCTCATAAAAGTCAGATTCTAACTTCCACTTATTAGGTTCACATTAACATTAAAGTTCATATTTTCCTTAGTAACCTTACTAGTAGGTTTTACATGTTCAATGCATATGGATCATGTATAGGGATATTTATCGACGTAACATGACCTCCTAACCCTCTAGAATCTAAACATTCATGTGATGCAACTATATTTAGAAAATATGTTCAAGTTTGCTTTTAAAACTATTTTAAACTTGAACAATGCAATTTAACACATACAAGATAACTTTAAGGCTCTAATCATATGTAGTCAAGTCATGTTATCATGCTCACAAAATCGTAGAATATAAAGTATGTAGTAATCATGCATATTAGCTCACTATACTAAGTTAAAACTTCTTTAATACAAATCCTAAATAAAGTGGTTATGATCAAAGAACTATGAATCATATGAACACAATTAACGGGTTATTCATGCCTTTCTAAATCATACCAACATGCTTTCAAAGTTAGTAATATAAACATAGCATACATTAATATCAAGTTCCTTTCTAAAGTCCTAAATCCATTTTAAACTTTATACCTTCGTAAATCACGTATGATAATCCAAACATGCTCACATTAGGTTAAAATACTAATATATACATGTTACACATGCTTGCATGCTAGCTTAAGTCATAATAATTGACTAACATTGATCAGATTTTTAACAGAAAGCAAAAGCTGGAAATGAGTTCAGCATGCAATTTCATTTGCGCCTCGATGTAAATCTGGTAGCAATTGGTTGCCAAGTACTGAGTTCGAGCAAAGAAAGAATCTACTTCGGCAGAACTTTAGCCCAACCATAACAATTATACACAAACTTGATTCTAAACATCCATATATCAGTTTAAACATGCTTGTATGATTATATAACAACTAATTAAACATTACCCAACCTCATCATCATCTAATTCCACATAATTAAGAATTTGAAATTAAGAACTCAAACTCCATTTTTAGCCGAGAATGAAATGGAAAGCAAGGAAAATGGAATTATACCTTTGAAATGTGTGAAGTGAACTTGCTCTCTAATGAACTCTCAAGCTCTTAAACTACTTAGAATGCTCTCAACCTCACCTTAATAAATTATTCAATTCAAGAAATGGATAAATGAAGGGAGCTTATATTTATAAAGAATTCCTTGACCAATGCCATTATCCAAGAATTTAAACCCATAAATGCAAGGATTACATGAAGTATAAGAGAGTTGGTAAATGGTTGTTGAATTTCATCATAAGCCACCACTCCCTTGTTCATGATTGACATCTAGCTAGAAAGCTTGGGAGAGAAAAGAAGGCATAGGCTTTAGCCTTTATGAAATCCACGCGTGGTCGAGGAAATGAACAAATGGGACACTCAATTTGGGACAAGCAATTTAATCATCACTCTTGCAAAATTGTAACCATATACTTATACAATTTCTTATTGTTATGATATATTTTATACACATATCAATCATACATTTTATCTTAATGTCACAATATGATTTATATTTAATATTTCAAGGTAGTAGATGTAATATGGAAATGTAACATATATATAGTACATGTATAATTTATCTCACTGATATACTTTATTAATAATAATAGCTTACAATATGTTCATGGTATATTATTTTAATATATACCCACATACATATTGTCATATACACCTTCATGATGTATTCATACCCTATAGTTTTAATAAACATTAATATATGGTTACTTACACATTTCATGATATGCATATACCATATAGTTTCAATAAAACTCACTATGTAATCACATAAAAATCACACTACACTATATAGTATAGTCATATAATATTACTCACATGCACATAATAGTCAATAAAATCTTATTATATTAATAACTAATTCATTTTATGTCAATCAAATAAATTATTCACCTCCTTGATTAGTTAACACCAAAATTAATTGCTCCAATCATCAACGGTTAATGTATTTATGGATCTCCATAATCATTAATTATCTAAATAATTTTTATTATATTTATAGATATATTGCAAATAATAGTAATCATATATTATTAATTAATTACTAAGTAATCAATATTCTACCACAATTAATTAATATTAATTAATGGTTTACTTAATATTTCCTTCATCGAACATAACTCACTTTATTCAATGGCTTATTAATGTCACATATCACCTAATTGTTTCATTTAATTTCTAAAATAAAACATTAATTTTTTTCTCCAATCGATTAATGGCAGCTAGCATTTTAGCACTGATTTGTATTGTTGGGATGGTAGCAATAGGCTGCATACTACGTGCTGATCAAGACCTGGTTTAGCTTTACCGTGTCAATCTTCATCGCTAATTCGCTATATACGACACAAATTAATGTCCACGAGAGTGATATTGCAATCTAAGAGTGTATTCATTACTTATCATAACAATCCTAACAATTATATCCTATATACAATAATCATATTTTCACGGAAAATAACTAATACTATTTTTATTACAAAATTAATTTATAATAATAATATAATCTATAATGATCAATAATTCTTTAAAAGAATTTATTTATAATTAATCATGTAATAATAAGTTTTATTTATCACATAAATACATACTACTTCTTTTGCACATAACCCCTCCTTTAAAGAAAAATTTAAATAAAAAATTTATTATTTAATTATATTGAAAATATTGGGTTATTAGATCCACCCTCCCTTATAAGGATTCAGTCCCCGAAATCACCGCTTTAAAACCTATTGACGCTAGGGAAAATAGCATACATAGTCTTTTCAAGTAGATATCGATTCGATCGAATTGATCTTTAATTATTCAACATAAACTTGTCTATCTGATCATACTGAAATTTTATTTCTACAGAACTCAAATTTTTCCTTCAAAATTTCTTTATAACAAAATTTACTTACATTTAAGAAAATCGTATATACGAAAATATAATTCATACGAATAATACCTGAAGTTCCATCCCCGGCTGCTACGGTATCATGAACCGTCATGTTGAAGACTCTTGCAGTTGATTTCATTGAAGTTGGTCCCGTTATCGCCATTGTTCCACTGCCTCTTCCCGCATTCACGCTCCCTATATCTATTCTCCTTTTTGGACAGTCCTTCACCTTATGCTCTGTGGATCCACACAGAAAACACCCATTGCTCATCCTAGGATTGAGGAAGTTAGGAGAGATATGTCCCTCCTGCCCACACTGGTAGCACACAAACTTGCCTTTAAGACATTCTCCTGAATGACTCTTCCCACAATTCTTACACTGCACAGCCTGCTTTTTCACACCTTCCTGCTTGACTTGGACATTTCCAAAATTGTTCCATTTCCTTTTCTCACCCCTACCTCCACTACCTACTTCTACCTTCCCAGTTCCCTCAACCTTACCCTTGCTCTTTTTCTCCCTATTGTAGAGGCTCATGGCCTCACTTCCCCCTTCGGCTATGATAGCCTTCTCCAAAAGTGCTGCAAAAGTATTTATCTGCAATACCGCCACCTTATTGTAGAGCCAGGGTTTTAAGCCTAGCTCAAACCTCTTTGCCTTTTTATCCTCCGTATCCACTTGGTGTGGAGCGAACCTAGCTAACTCGTTGAACTTTGCGGCATACTCCGCAACTGTCAAGTTCTCCTGCTTTAATTCCAAAAACTTCACCTCCATCCTAGCTTTGTATTAACTGGATGAGAAATAGTTCTCAAAAACAAAGATCTTAAACCTAGTCCATGCTATCACTCCTTCTCATGCCCTAACTTGATTTGCCTCCCACCGTAAATTCGCTTTCCTTTCATCATATAGGTGGCAAAAGTCGCATCTTTTGCCCCTCATCTACCCTAGCGACTACAAATGCTTTTTCTATTTCCTTAACCCAAGTTTGGGCTTCTATCGGGTCAGTGGTACCTCTAAATTTCGGCGGTCCTACAGCCTTAAAATCTTTGAAGTTTGCAAATCGATTATCTGGTTGATTTCCCGCGGCAGGCATTCCATTCTGCATAGCTTGAGCTACCATGTTTGCAAAATTCTGCATCAGGTCTGGTTGTTGTCCTCCATCATTGTTGACATATTCTTCTGCCCTTTGGTTTCGAGTTTGACGTCTTGGTGGCATTTTCTGGTTAAATAAAACAAAATCTATATTTTATTAACTTATATTCTAAACCTTATCGTATAAGTTTAATATTTTAAACTTGTTTCATTAACCAAACATAGATTTATATTCATTCAACCATTTCATAGTACATAATAAAGAACATACTGCTTAAACATCGGATATCCCTTTGTGACCACCAAAGTCGAGAATCGCTGCTATAACTTATAAAAAAGTTAGAAATATTCCATTACGCACATACTTATTATAGAATACATATTCATATTTAACTTATACTACTTATATTCTTCGCGCTTTTCACGATCCTGGATAACCTTTCGCTCGATGACCTTCTAATCCACAGATAAAACATGCACCTGGTTTATAGTCGGGACAATACAGAGTGGTATGCCCCTCATAACCGCAAATGTAACATATCTTTCTCCCTTTTTTCTTATCGGGTTTTCCTACGTCGTGGTCTTGTATCTTTCTTTTCCCCTTCTTGCTCAGAGCTGCACATGATATGTTGCTCTTGGCTCCCATCTGATTAATTTGGATCTTAAGTTTATCTTGTTCTTCTATTGTTTCGATTAATGCCTTTCGTAATTGGCTATTTAGTAGCTTTTCTATTTCCCACAACTTTTCCAGAGAAGAAACCTTGTTCCTCAGATTCTGCACTTCGGTTGATGCTTGATCAGCTCCAACTTTAGTGTCTAAATCACTATCTGTTAATTCCAACGTTTCTGGGTCCGGTACTATATTTTCCAAAATGATCACCTCATCAAGGTTATCTTCAACATGAGCCTCTCTATTAACTTTGATATTGGCTCATTCTTTTTCTGATCTTAGGAATCCTAATCCTTTTTCTCCCGACATCTACACATAAATTATACTGATTAGCATATAATATATACACACAACAAGTCAAAGTTTTATATAAGTTATCTTTTATTTTTGTTTGACGATGAATTTATTCAATTCATCTCCTTTTAAACTCTATACGAGTTATTTGTATTTTCAACGTTTACCTCTGCCCTAAGGTTATAGCCTAAGGTCTATCCCACCTATGTTTTCTAACCTTAAAGCTCTGATACCAACCTGTGACGCCCCCAAATTTAGGTACTTGAAACCCGAATTCAGTGCTTCACGATACCATTTCCTTGAGCGGAATAATAATAATAATGTCATAAATATCAAACTTAATTTATATATCAGAGTTTTATAAATCCCAGTTACGCGACCTTAAAACATTTCATTACATGATAGATAATAAATAACATCATCTTATTTAAGTCTAGCTATTACATAAGATAACACAAACTTATTCTGTCAACTTTCCTTTCCCCTTGTTCTTGGCAGAGCCCTCTGGTTGGTCATACTTAACTGAAAACATTTAATTTAAGCAAGGATGAGCATTTGAGTGCCCAGCAAGTAATAACAATTATAAATATTAGTTGAAAGGATTAAATGTTTTCTTTGTTCTACCCTTCTACAACAAATCAATGGTTGTGAAGTAATTTGAACCGATAATAATAACATAACAACTCTCTATCAAATTTGTGAAACTACCTACTGACTATAAATAGGGTTAAGGTGACATACTATGAACATTGTTCTCAATTTTGAATAGGTTTAGTAGAACTTCATCATCATAAAAAAAATCATAACTTATAAGCACGGGGGTGATCAAACCTGTTATATGCCTATGATTGATCAATACTACATGCAAGAACGATATTATCGTTTCACTCATGTCCACCTTGGGCATAAAGTTTTTTCCTTGATCGGGATGTTCATATTTTAGTCTCGGAATCCAAATCAAAACAATTTGATTAGATACAAAAGGTTTTATCATATTCAACGATATTTCTAAATCGTGTGTCTAATTTGGTCAAATAATGGAGACGACTCTTTATTATCGTATACATACTGGTATCAATAGGTATATATATATATATATATATATATATATATATCAACATGTGATTAAATACAATGACTATCCAAGTGGGGACACTTGTATAACCATGTTTAGAAAATAACGAACAGAATATATATGTCAGAATTACAATATAGTACCATGTTGATAATCAATAATCAGATATAACATATATAACAATAGGGTTAATATTCTAGTACAATAATAATATAATTTTGAAACTTTCTTACTCATATCCATTGCATAAAGAAAAATGGTAAAAAGGTAAAGATATACTTACTTACTAAGAGTAGAATTAAGAAATAAAATAAACAAGAGTTTAGGATACTTGCCTTAAGTGTAGTTTATCCACATTAATAAATCAACACTTTGAATCCTATTTATAACGTATTATAAGTATAAGATGTTCATTAGCTAACACATTTGTTAATCAAGCTCGACATGATTCACATTATGCACATATAGTACAAAATCACTCATAGGTTTATCACGAAATCAATTATCTAGTTATTTCATAAGCAAATTAAGAATGCTCAAATTTAAGGTATTTTCACCCATGAGACTTTCATTATCTAAGAAAACACTATCTTATTACTTTAGTCCTCACATATACACATGTATTAGTAGATTTTAAACCATTTCTAGTAGTAAAGACATCATATAAGTTAACCGTCAAAAATCGAACTCATCATTTGGGATTCAGATCAAGCAGCAATTTGCTTCCATGGTTAAGCTTAGGGCCCAAAGCATGACTCAGATCCTACTGCAGCCAAGAAGAGACTCATTGTTGCCTTGTGGTTTCTGTTAGTCTTGATCACAACATTCATACACATATATATTTTATCGTGGTTAAGGTCTTTTCATGCTCCTCAAGTCAATCTAGGTTTCTTCTTTCATAACATTGTTCTAAGTTCTATCATTTAATAATTTAAGGTCATTCAAGGTCGTGAAACCACAAAGTCTAGCATGTTTGCTTTCTAAACATACATGATAGTTATAAAACTCATATTAGGCATGCTTGTGTGTATTCATAATTCATATGTGAAACTATTCTAGTTATTATTTTGAAAACATGCTTTATTTAGTTCTAACTTGATTTCACACTCTTAACATCGTAGGCATATATGTATGATACTTTAACAACACTAAAAGTATCATTAAACATGCTCATAAAAGTCAGATTCTAACTTCCAAAGTAGTACGTTAACATTCTCGTATTTTTCCTTAGTAACCTTACTAGTAGGTTTTACATGTTCAATACACATGGATCATGTATAGGGATATTATCGACGTAACATGACCTCTTAATCCTCTAAAATCTAAACATTCATGTGATACAACTATATTTTGAAAATATGTTCAAGTTTGCTTTTGAAACTATTTTAAACTTGAACAATGCAATTTCACACATACAATACAACTTTAAGGCTCTAATCATATGTAGTCAAGTCATGTTATCATGCTCACAAAATTAGAATATAAAGTATGTAGTAGTCATGTATATTATATCTCACTATGGTTAGTTAAAACTTCTTTAATACAAATCCTAAGTAAAGTGGTTAAGATCAAAGAACTATGAATCATATGAACCCACAGTTAACGTGTTATTCATGCCTTTCTAAATCATACCAACATGCTTGCAAAGTTAGTATATAAATATAGCATACATACATATCAAGTTCCTTTCTAAAGTCCTAAATCCATTTTAAACTCTATACCTTCAGTAAATCACGATGCTAATCCAACCATGCTCACATTAGGTTAATATACTAATATATACATGTTACACATGCTTGTATCTTTGGCTTAAGTCATAATAATTGATTAACATTGATCGATTTTTAATGTAAAGCAAAAGCTCGAAAGAGTGGTAGCAGCAATTGCATTGCCTCGATGTAAATCCGGTAGCAATTCTTGCAAGTGCCTAGTTCGAGCAAAGAAACGATCGCCTTAGAGAACTTTAGCCCAACCATAACAATTATACACAAACTTGATTCTAAACATCCATATATCAGTTTAAACATGCTTGTATGATTATTTAACAACTAATTAAACATTACCCAACCTCATCATCATCTAATTCCACATAATTAAGAATTTGAATTTCAAGAACTCAAACTCCATTTTTACAGAGAATGAAATGGAAAGCAAGAAAATGGAATTATACCTTTGAAATGTGAAGTGAACTTGCTCTAATGAACTCTCAGTTACTTAAAATACTAGAATGCTCTCAACCTCACATTTAATGGAATTCTCGTAAATCAAGAAATAGATAATGGAAGGGAGCTTATATTTATAGAAATCTAATACCATGCCAATGCATTATGTACAAGAATTTAAACCAATCAAGGCAGAGGATTACATGAAGGTTAAGAGAGAGTTGGTAAATGGTTGTTAAATTTCATCATAATCCCCACTCCCTTGTTCATCATTAACATCTAGGTTGAAAGCTTGAGCTTGGAAGAAAAAGAGGCATAGGCTTTAGCCTTTATGAAATTCACGTGGATCGAGAAATGAGAAAAAATGGGACACTAGTTTTGGGACAAGCTAATTAACTCATCAGACTTGCAAAATTAGACCACTTATACAATCCCTACTCTTATTTTATATTTATATTACATTCTCCATAAACCATACATTATAACTAATGCCACATACATATATTTAATATTTTAAGGTAGTAGATGTAATATGGAAATGTAACATATATATAATACATGTATAATTTTATCACCAATATACTTTATTAAAAATAATAGCTTATAATATGTTCATGGTATATTATTTTAATATATACCCACATACATATTGTCATATACACCTTCATGATGTATTCATACCCTATAGTTTTAATAAACCTTAATATATGGTTACTTACACATTTCATGATATACATATACCATATAGTTTCAATAACTCACTATGTAATCACATAAACGTCACACTACACTATATTGTATAGTCATATAATATTGCTCACATACACATAATAGTCAATAAAATGTTATTATATTAATAACTTATTCGTTTTATGTCAATTAAATAAATTATTCACCTTCTTGATTAGTTAACACCAAAATTAATGTCTCCAATCATCAACGGTTAATGTATTTATGGATCTCCATAATCATTAATTATCTAAATAATTCTTATTATATTTGTAGATATATTGCAAATAATAGTAATCATATATTATTAATTAATTACTAAGTAATCAATATTCTACCACAATTAATAATATTAATTAATTTAATAATTCCATAACACACTTTATTCCATGGCTTATTAATGTCACACATATCACATAATTGTTTCATTTAATTTCTAAAGTAAAATAATTTTTTTTCTCCAATCGACCCTTGGCCTTGCAATTGCTAGTTTTTAATCATTGGAGACGAATTGCAATTGCTGTGACTCGACGGTGCAAGACTGGTTTAGCTTCTACCATGTCAATCTTCATTGCTAATTCGCTTATACCTGATTACAAATTAATGTCCACAAGAGTGATATTTCAATCTAAGAGTATATTCATTACTTATCATAACAATCCTAACAATTATATCCTATATACAATAATCATTTTTCACGAAAAATAACTAATACTATTTTTATTACAAAATTAATTTATATAATAATATAATCTATAATGATCAATAATTCTTAAAAAGAATTTATTTACAATTAATCTTGTATTAATAAGTTTTATTTATCACATAAATACACATATTTCTCTTTGCACATAATCCCACCTTTAAAGAAAAATTTAAATGAAAAAATTTATTATTTAATTATATTGAAAATATTGGGTTATTACACCTGTGGTTTCCCGGGTTGCCCCGGGCTCTGTGGGTCTTGTCGTCTCAAAGTACGTGCACTTGAGCTACGCGTTATCCGTTCGAACCTTCATAACTTTCAATCCGGGCTTTTGATAAAGGAGTGTTGTACATTTTCGAAATGATATTGTCGAGAGCTATGGTTCTTGTGGGCTGTCTTGTGTAGTAGTCACTCGAGATTTGAGCTATGGTTCTTGTGGGACACCTTGGTACGCAGTGTGGATTGAAATGTGTTGAGACGACGTGAATGTGGTATTAAGGTGGAAAAATGATAATTTTCCCTCAAGGGGTTATCTCCAAACTTTACATGAGATGTAGCGATCGTTCGTTGTCAGGTTATCTTTGAGAATTTGTGAATCTTTGAATGTCCTCAGGGTTATCTCTGATGTAAGACCCCAACTTTTATAAATAAAGATGAATTTTTCTATAAATATCATTTTAGAATATTAAGGTGTGAATTTGTTATAATATTATAGTTGTGGGTAATATTTATAAATTTTGCAAAGTAAGCAAGTTGTTATATAATATTCGATTGGTCGGGGAATATTCGTTTTAACAGGGAATATTCGTATGACGGCACAATCATTGGTGGACCCCACAACGTAATTATTGTTGGAATGAGAAAACGACAGAAATATCTTTTTATAAAAATAACGGCGAAAGTTTTACCGTTAACTGTTGAAATATCCGGTGTTAAAAAAAAAGAATGTCTGGCGTGGTTGCATAGTAAATACCTACGGTTTTGATTATTGATGCTTACATTGAGAAGTCACGAGTTTTACTCAATTATTGCTCACAAAGAATTGTTGCATAGTATCTCACGTTATTTGATTCAATTATTGTCAATATTTTATATATTATTAAATCAATAATTGAGATGACAAGTTATTCATATTATTATTTGCAATATTGACAATGTCTAGAAGTTCTATTGAGGAGAGGTTTGGTCACCTAATTGCGCGCCAATAGGGAGAAATCCTTATTGGAAAGCCCCTTCTTTCCTGGAAACGACCTGGTTGTTAAATATTGCGAATTATAATAATGATGATAAATGTTGAGGAGATTTTTTATGAAGTATTTGATGTAAATGTTACTTATTTTATGGACTCCTATTTACCCATTTTTCAAAATAATCGGTAGAAAATTATTTTATATAATAAAGGTGAGGCCCACATGTTGGGGCCACATGTGGGGCCCATATGTGTTGAAAAACTGAATTGAAAATTGGGGTGGAAGGGAGTTTACGTAACTAGAAGGTAATTATATATATATATATATATATATATATATATATATATATATATGATAATGACATGTGGGTAGGGCCCACATGTTGGATGAAGGAATTAGTGGAGAGAAATCTGATGGTTTTGTTATATAATATTCGATTGGTCGGGAAATATTCGTTTTAACAGGGAATATTCGTACGAAGGCATAATCATTGGTGGACCCCACAACTTAATTATTGTCGAAATGAGAAAAAGACAGAAATATATTTTTATAAAAATAACGGCGAAAGTTTTACCGTTAACTGTTGAAATACCCGGTGTTAAAAGTACAGTAAATGCGTGGTTGCATAGTAGCACATGGTTTTGATTATTGATGCTTACGTGAGAAGTCATTCAGTTTTACTCGATTATTGCTACAGTAATTGTTGCATAGTATCTCACGTTATTTGATTCAATTATTGTCAATATTTTATATATTATTAAATCAATAATTGAGATGACAAGTTATTCATATTATTATTTGCAATATTGACAATGTCTAGAAGTTCTATCGAGGAGAGGTTTGGTCACCTAATTACGCGCCAATAGGGAGAAATCCTTATTGGAAAGCCCCTCTTTCCTGGGAACGACCTGGTTGTTAAATATTGCGAATTATAATAATGATGATAAATTTTGAGGTGATTTTTTATGAAGTATTTGATGTAAATTTTACTTATTTTATGGACCCCTGTTTACCCATTTTTCAAAATAATCGGTAGAAAATTATTTTATATAATAAAGGTGGGGCCCACATGTGGGGCCCATATATGTTGAAAAACTGAATTGGAAATTGGGGTGGAAGGGAGTTTACGTAACTAGAAGGTAATTATATATATATATATATATATATATATATATATATATATGATAATGACATGTGGGTGGGGCCCACATGTTGGATGAAGGAATTGGTAGAGAGAAATCTAAAGGTTTTGTTATAATATTCGATTGGTCAGGGAATATTCGTTTTAACAGGGAATATTCGTACGACGGCACAATCATTGGTGGACCCCACAACGTAATTATTGTCGGAATGAGAAAACGACAGAAATATCTTTTTATAAAAATAATGGTAGAAGTTTTACCGTTAACTGTTGAAATACCCGGTGTTAAAAATACAATAATACGCGTGGTTGTATAGTAGCACACGGTTTTGATTATTGATGCTTACGTGAGAAGTCACTCAGTTTTACTCAATTATTGCTATAGTAATTGCTGCATAGTATCTCACGTTATTTGATTCAATTATTGTCAATATTTTATATATTATTAAATCAATAATTGAGATGATAAGTTATTCATATTATTATTTGCAATATTGACAATGTCTAGAAGTTCTGTCGAGGAGAGGTTTGGTCACCTAATTACGCACCAATAGGGAGAAATCCTTATTGGAAAGCCTCATCTTTCCTGGGAACGACCTGGTTGTTAAATATTGCGAATTATAATAATAATGATAAATTTTGAGGTGATTTTTTATGAAGTATTTGATGTAAATTTTACTTATTTTATGGACCCCCGTTTACCTATTTTTCAAAATAATCGGTAGAAAATTATTTTATATAATAAAGGTGGGGCCCACATGTGGGACCCATATGTGTTGAAAAACTGAATTGGAAATTGGGGTGGAAGGGAGTTTACGTAACTAGAAGGTAATTATATATATATATATATATATATATATATATATGGGAATGACATGTGGGTGGGGCCCACATGTTGGATGAAGGAATTGGTGGAGAGAAATCTGAAGGTTTTTCTTGTTTTGGTCACGGGAGATTTTATTATATATATATATATATATTTTATTTTATGTAAAGTTTTTATTTTATTAGAATATTTTATCAGATAAAGGCAAAAGATAAGTAAAATCAAAATTTTTAGAAATCAAACCGATTCGATGCTTAGTGAGAAATTTCATCGCGTCTGCGTGATTTTATAATTCAAATAGTATCCTTCATTCTCCTATAAATAGGATGCTTAGTTAGAATTGAAAATCACACCAGAATCAGAGAATTCTTCTTCTATAATATTGAGCGTATTTCATTCGAGTTTTAGAAAGCTTTGAGCGTAGAAAACAGTGAAAGTTTTCTTCAAGAATATATCCGTTATACCAGTTGGAATACTCTTCTTTTTGAGGTAAGGGGTATTATTTATTCATATTCTGAAGAGAGATTATTTTTCGTATTCGTATGAATATTATTTCAATTCAATATTCGTAAGGAATATTATTTTCGTTCAATATTCGTATGGAATATTATATTCGTTTAATATTCGTAAGGAATATTATTTCGTTTAATATTCGTAAGGAATATTATTTTCGTTAATATTCGTAAGGGATGTTATTTTGTTTAATATTCACTTGAAATAATATTTTCTTCCATACTCTATAATATGTAAGTAATATTATTTTGTTTCAGATTTCGAATTCTATACTCGTTTTGTTAAAGTTTCGGCTTCTATACTCCATGAAATTAGTAGAATATCCTTGATATTTGCGCTTCATCCAGTATCTTTTCATGGAAATATTATTCTGAGCATTCTTGATAAGTTTTAACTTTTTCATGCTCTAAAGTACTATTCATTCGGGTTACTATTCCCAAAGTTACTATTCATGGGGTACTATTCACGCGGTTACTATTCACCCGGGGTACTACTCATGACAATAATTGATTTCTTTTCGGTCCAAATTATTTTTGATACAATATTATTCTTGAATTTTACTCCACAAAGCAGTATCATGTTGACAATTTGGACATTATTGAATTCTGGATAAATTAGATTATAAATCTTTAAAAATTTATCCTTTGCTTTCTTTTAATTGAATTCTTATATCATTGTCATCATCCTCATGCTTATATTATGTTGAAAGTCATCTGTGGTCGTAGTGCATAGATGGACTTGGTATGATTATGACCAGAGATTATTCGGTATAATCATGACCGTAATGTTATAAATGATGTGGTAAAAGTCCTCATTGGCCTGTAGTACATTGATGGACAGTTTTTGGTATGATCATGACCATGGGTTCTCTTCGGCCAAGGGTGCAAAGATGAATTGTTTTATGGCGTGATCATGACCGTTGATGAAAACACGAATATCCTTGGCCCGTAGTGCATGGATAATTCGTGGTCGTGATACTAAAGAATATCCTTGGACCGTAGTGCAGGGATGATTTGATGATGTGGATTATTTATTAAGCTGAGTCTCAGCGATAAAATCGATGATAAACTTTTTAAATCATAGAAGATAGTAGATATCATGCTCTACTTGACTCTTCTAATGGATTGCTTATTAATTGCGCAGAGTTGTTGATCTAAAACTTGTTGTCTATTATATTCTATCGGTTGTTATCTTTTGTTGAAGGCTAAGGATAATTTATTCTGCATTATCTTAGTCATAATATTTCTTACTGGGTTAGTTGAGCTCATCCTTTTCTTTCACTGTTCTCTTCAGGAATTGAGAATATAGCTAGGACTAGTCAGGGAATGGATTGATGGTCCAGATGGTTGCATTAGTAGTCCTCACTATTCTGTGAAATAGTGTGATAATAATTGTAATAAGATTGAATTTAAGTGTGGATATTGTCTAAAAGACAATATTCGAGCTAAAACTCTCAGCTATGTTTTGTTGTATTTTACACGACAGCTGTTTTAATTAAGTTTGTATTTAAGTTATGTACCATGTATTTGGCGACTCAGAATGGGTGATGTATACCTATTTTTGGGGAGTCACATCTGAGGTGTGCTTGACCTCCCGGGGTTATCTCCAGGGTTGGAACTGAGTATCCTGGGGTTGTCTCCGGGGTTGAAACTGACTTTTTTGGGGTTATCTCCGGAACTGGAACTGCATCCCTCGAGGTTATCTCCAAGGTTGGAATTGAATCTCCTGGGGTTGTCTTTGGGGTTGAACTGAGTCTCTCAGGGGTATCTCCGAGATTGAAAACTGGACCTTCCGGGGTTGTCTCCGGGGTTAGACTAACATAACTTTCAAGGTTATCTCTGGAAGACGATTTTGCCCTCCTACGGGGTTAGTAATAGGAACGCAAAATTTTGAGTGTCTACATATATTATTTTGAATGACTAGGAAAGAAGCAATGATAGAGAATTGCAAAAAATGGCCAGGCAATGAAAATAAAATAAGATACGTATTGGGGAAATATTACAAAAATGAATATGTTGTTATATATTCCCGTTGTGCTTGATCCTCGGTATAAGTTGAGTTTTTTTCAATTTGGTTTAGAAAGAATGTATGGAAATGATGAAATTGAAGTTAAAAATCCGTTGGAGGGTTTGGAAATAGATCTTCATTTTGATATTGATAATGAATATAGGGATTTATAATATCAATCAAGTAATAAGGTCACTGAGATGGAGATTGCCGATGGTGTGAAGAGATCAATGGAAGATTTGTTTAATGAGTACAGAAAAAAGTATTCAACTCAAGAAAGTGGAAAATCAAGTTTAAGTAACATGTCATCCCAAGGTTCTAGTTCAATGGAATCCCAAAATAAAAATAGAATTACAAAAGAGTTCAAAAAGCGTCGGACCGAAGTTATACTTGGGAGACAAATCGGAATTGGACAAGTATTTAAGTGAAGATGTGGAAGAAGTCGATGAGACTTTTGATATTTTGGGGTGGTGGAAAGTTAATAATGCAAGATTCCCTATCCTTGCACGTATTGCCCGTGATGTGTTGGCTATTCCCATTTCAACCATTGCTTTGGAGTCCGCATTTAGCACGGAGGGATGCATTCTTGATGCATTTAGGAGTTCATTGTCTCCTAATATGGTGGAAGCTCTCATATGTTCTCAAGATTGGATTAAAGTGAAGAATCGTATTGATGTGGAGCAAGATAGCGACTTTGTCGATAAATTTGAGTGTGGTAATAATTATTGTTTTTGTTTATTTTATTGAACTAATAAAGCAATTTATAAAAATAATGTGTTTAATTATATTTTTCAATTTTCGGCAATATCCAAGTTGATCATTGT
This sequence comes from Panax ginseng, assembly GCA_020205605.1. Lineage (NCBI taxonomy): Eukaryota > Viridiplantae > Streptophyta > Magnoliopsida > Apiales > Araliaceae > Panax > Panax ginseng. The sequence continues at coordinate 20,197,215 of CM035142.1, forward strand.
TACTAATGATGCCAATGTTTACGTGACTCAACTTGATTAATGAGGTAAATTCGTCTCTCGATTCATCATTGCAATTCAATTTTTATGACCATATGTTATATGCCAACTGAAATATAGTTATTTGATATAAGATATAAGTAAGTTGATCAGCCTTAGCTTCTGTTTTGTTCAACTTATACAATAGGTGGATTGCACTCTTTTGTTTTCCATAAATTTGTATGATATCTAGCATTAGTAAATTCCCTGCAGCCTTTTATAGGATTTTTCATTTCAAATCTCCATAGGAATTGAAATGGATCCTTTAATGTACCATTGTACTTTTTCACTTTTGTTGTTAGTGGACATCTTCTTTATCTAAAAGAAATATGTTTATGCTTTATAGTATTCTTGCTAGCAACATGTACATATTAGCTTCAGTGTCAACTTAGTTGGATGTATGATCTTGATCCTTGGGTCTTATCCTATGGGTCAAACTTATTCAAATTAAATGATGTCTACAAGTTACTGGGATATTTAAGATGATACATACACTGACTCAATGGATAAGTGATTTATTTATGCAGTTATTTATGCAGTTACTAGGATATCTCTTGATTGCTTGTGTTGCTCGTTGTTGCTACTATTTCATGTTGTTGTTGACTCAATGGATAAATGCTTGTTCATGTTGTTATTGGCTATTGCACAACTATTGGGTGCTAGCTGCTAGTAGAATAAGTTCATGTAGGGTGCTAGCTGCTTTGTTAAGTCATAAACTTTATTAATGACAGTTAATTTGTTGCTGCTATATTTTTAATTTATTGTGTCATAAACTTTGTGTTGGATGTTGCTAGTTGTTTGTTGCATGTTGTTGATGGATGTTGGATGTTGATGTTAAGTTACTTTGTAATTTTAAACAATTAAACTGCTGATGTATTGTTAATTTTAAAAAGAGCACAGGTTCGGTTATTACCCGAATACCCGAATTTATAATTCGGTAATTCAGTATTCGGTAATTCGGTTAGTTTTAAATTTTGGTTAGTGTTTCGGATAGTAGAATTATGGATAATTTGGTTATAACCGAATAGCCTATTCGATTCGGTTATAACCGAATGATCACTCCTATCCTTGGCCACTTCTCCTACCCCATTCGGTGTCAAAAATTTGATTTTAAAGTGAGGAATCGATGTAACCGCTTGCAATACCGTTAAGGTAGGCCTCCCTAGAATAACATTATATGATGAATCTACATGAACCACAAAAAACCTGCACATAATTTCGACCTGCTGAGGGGTTGTCTCGAAAATGACTAATAGTTCAATCGTCCCTGCTACCCGAACTGGATAGTTCCGTAGAGGGGTGGCTCTTGCCCAATTTCCATTTTTCTCCCATCCAGACCCATCCTCTACCAACCATAAGTATACAAAATATATACCGACGAGCCAATATCAATCATCATCCTCTTCATATCTACCGAACCTACTTACGCAGTAATGACCAGTGCCCTTTTATGTGGATTGATCGACTCTAAAGGGAAATCTTCGTCTGTAAAAGATATCATCGAGTCGTGAAATGGTCTTTCAAGCCTAACAGGCTGATCAGACACCGAAAGCACGACGTCCAAAAATCCTCGCCTTTTCATTCGTGTAACTTTTTTAACTGACCCGCCCGTGATCACATCCACCACCCGGTGTGTTTCCTGGGTCTGATCCTTTTATAGGGGTTGGGTGGTCGGATTTTGTATTGGGGTATTGTTCGCCTGCTGTTCTCCACAACCATCCCGTTTTGCGACATACTGAACCAACTCTCCATTCTGAACGTTCTTCTCGATCAAGTCCTTCAGACCCCAACAAGTCTCTGTAGGATGCCCAGAAGACCCATGATAATCACAATATTTGTTCATATTTCCTCTGTTAGACTTCGTATTATGTTTGGCCGGTTCGAAGTATGATTTGTCCTTTATATGTTCTAGAATAGTGGCCCGATTAGTGTTCGGTGGAGTGTAGCTTTTGTTAACCCTTTGATTTAGGAAAGGTGGGCGTCCTCCTCCCGAACCACCAATATTGTTGTTATATTTCTTCTGTTACCCATCTGACTTATTATTATTGTCACTCTTCCAGTGGTTACTCTTCTCCTTATCCTTCGGTTTCTCTGTCGTACTCAATTTCAGATTGTTCATTACCTCTTCTACAGTTATGAACCCTTCTGCTCTGCAAAGGCTTCGACCAGGTCCTTCGGGTGATTGAACATGAAGTCCTTCATCGGTTTCTTTGATTTTACCACTTCCAAACTGTTCTAGAATAATCCGAGGGCCTGGTGGTCGACCAAATCCACCACCTATCCGACCGCTTCCTGAAACAATTTTACGTACTGGCTCAAAGTGTGACGCCCCCAAAATAGGTATACATCACCCATCTTGGGTCGCCAAACACATAGTAAATAAATCAAATACAAACTTCTTTTATACAATACGACACCAGCGTAGCTTAGAGTTTTTACACAAATATTGTCTCATAGACAGTATTCAAACTCAAATGAAGTCCTCATTACAATTATTATCACACTATTTCATAAAATAGTGAGGACTACTATAGCCACTATCTCGGACCGTCACTCTGTTCCCCGACTAGTCCCGACTACATTCTCATTTTCTGAAGAGAACAATGAAAGCAAAAGGGTGAGCTCAATTAACCCAGTAAGAAATATTATGACTAAGATAATGCAGACTAAATTATCGTTAGCCTTCAACAGTGTTAAACTGATAAAATACAATAAACATCAAGTTTAACTACAGCGGAACAAGCAATCCATTAGAAGAGTCAAGTAGAGCATGATATCTACTATCTTCTATGATTTAAAAAGTTTTTCATCAACTTTATCGCTGAGACTTAACTTATTAAATAAACCACATCATCGAATCATCCCTGCACTACGGGCCAAGGATATTCATGTAATCATCAATGGTCATGATCATACCAACAATTGTCTATCAATGCACTACATGCCAATGAGGACTTTTACCACATTATTTGTAACATTACGGTTATGATTATACCGAATAATTCCTGGTCATAATCATACCAATCAATAGTACATCTATGCACGTAAGCCACATATGACTTTTATCACAATATAAACATGAGGATGATGACAATGATATAAGAATTCAATTAAAAGAAAGCAAAGGATAAATTTTTAAAAATTTATAACTTAATTTATCAAGAATTTAATAATGTCCAAATTGTCAACATGATCCTGCTTTGTGGAGTAAAATTCAAGAATAATATTGTATCAAAAATAATTTGGACAGCAAAGAAATCAATTTTTGTCATGAATAATTCCCCGGGTGAATAGTACCCGAGTGAATAGTACCCTGTGAATAGTACTCAAGAATAGTACTTTGTGAATAGTACTCGTGAATAGTAATTTATGAATAGTACCCGTGAATAGTACCCCGTGAATAGTACTTTGTGAATAGTACCGTAAAAATGAATACTACTCATGGACAGTACTCCGACATGAAAAGTTTAAAATTTAACAAGAATGTGCAGAAAATATCCTTGTGAAATGATACTAGATGAAGCGTAAATTTTAAGGATATTCTACTAATTTCACGGAGTATAGAAGCAATACTTTAACAAAATGAGGGTATAATCAGGAATACGAGACGAAATAATATTACTCACATACTACAGAGTATGGAAGAAAATATTATTCCTATGAATACTGAACAAAATAATATCCCTTACCACTGTTGAACGAAAATAATATTCCAACGAATATTAAACGATGATAATATTCCTTATTAATATTGAACAAAAATATTATTCATACGAATACGAAAAATAATATCTCTTCTAAATATGAATAAATAATACCCCTTACCTCAGAAGAAGACTGGATATTGGAATAGTGAAGTAACAGATTTCTCTTCTTCTTTCTCTCTATAGCTTCTCTCTCTATAGCTTCTCTTGTGAGTCTTAGTGAATTGGTGAGAATTAAGGAAGAATGAGCTTATATTTATAGGAAAACATAGTTTCGATAATTGCACGTTTTGGGGCTCGAAATATTATAGTATAATACCTTCATCTTTTCCTTCATTTTTAATTTAGTCCTGCAAGTATTATCAAACTTGCACCACCTCCCCTAATAGTATATCATGTTAATCAATAGTACATTCATGTGAATCAATAGTTCTATACATGTGAAAAAAATAATTACAGTATAGTACCTTCATCTACACCTCCATTTTAAATTTAGTCATGCAAGTATTATCAATCTTGCACCACCTCCCCTAATGGTACATGCATATGAATTAATAGTACACACATGTGAACAAATAGTTATATGCATGTGAATTAATAGCAATTAATTGCTCATTTATCCGATTAATTACCCGATTGGTCAATATAACCTCTAGACATCAATTATTATCGGAATAGATGTCGATTTCCACTAACACTAATAATCCCAACAAAATGAAAATATCAATTTCATCTTTAATCAATACGAACGTATTCATCATTAATATTATAAGCGATAATATTTAACAACCGAGATCATTCCGAGAAAGAGGGGCTTTTCCGATAAAGGATTTCTCCCTCATTGGCGCGCAATGATTAGGTTACCAAACCTCTCCTCGATAGAACTTTCTAGACATCGTCAATATTACAAATAATAATATGAATAACTTTGTCGTCTCAATTATTGATTTAATAATATAAAAAATATTGATATTGTGACAATAATTGAATCAATAAAATGAGAGATATTATGCAGCAATTATTGTAGCAATAATTGAGTATATCTAAGTGACTTCTCACGTAAGCATCAATAATCAATACCATGTGCTACTATGCAACCACGCATATTACTATACTTTTACCACCGGGTAGTTCAACAGTTTAACGGTAAAACTTTCGCCATTATTTTTATAAGAAGATAATTCTGTCGTTTCCTAAATACGACAATACTTCTGTCGTGGGGTCCACCAATGATTGTCCCATCATACGAATATTCTCTGTTAAAATGAATATTCCCCGACCAATCGAATATTTTATAACAACTTGCTTACTTTGCAAAATTTTCACATATCACCCTTAACTTTAACCTTTTATCAATTTAACCATTTACTAAATAAAATAATAATTATAAGAAAATTGAATACTTTCATTTCATAAAATTCGCGGTCTTACACAAAGTCTCATTCGAATACTGTCTAATCTGAGCTAAAGATCTGATTAGTTTTCGCCTCCTCTTATTAATGTTGAACCGGACATAGAAATTATCACAGAGCTCTTTCTAGGATGAGACTGAGTTTGGAGCCAACGTCCTCATTCATTTTAGAGCATCCTTCTTAAGGGTCTTCATGAACACCTGACTCTTGGCGGAATCAGAGTAATCATAGTAATCCATCAGCCGATCATAATCCTGATTGTGCTTTTACGGATCTCCCGAACCATCGTAGCTCTCCATGTGAGGGGCCCTCTTGTTCGGATCAGCCTTTTCCCGAATGATCTCTAGGGAGAACGGCGATCATGATTTGGCTTGAGTCCCTTTATTCTGATCTCCTTTAATTAGTCTCTTTTCCAACTTTTCTAGTTTCTTGACAAGTGCCTCAATTTCACTCCTCCGGGGGAAGGATCTCGTCTTCTTCGGTCAGACCGTCCCTTAACTTTAGAGCTTGATCCTTTAGAGCGACTTCAGTGCCTGCTCCCAGTTTGTTGAGAACTGTCCGGACGATGGGTCCTAGACTGGTTCCCTTGTGAATCCCATGAAAGGCTTCAGCGCCTGCTCCTTTCCCTAGAGCGACTTCGGAGCTTGCTCTCGGTTCACCGAGAATCGTTCGGACGATGTGTCCTGGACTGATTCCCGAGCGACCACTCTCGCCTTCGGCTATAGCTAGAAGCACCGTCTTCTCCTCCTATCAAGAGCACCATCTGCTGGTCGATCTCCTTTCATTGAAGGAGAAGAGCCTTTATGACATCATCTGTCTCATGTGCTTTTTTGGCCAAGATCAGCCTCCTCTCATCTCATCCATCATCTTGGGGATGTGATCGGGACGAGGCGTTCGTGACACGGTCTTTGGATTTTACTTCCTTGCTGGCTGTTGCGAACAGTCAACTCTTAACATCGCCACTATGAACATCCTTGTTCCCCACAGTCTGACTACGGGGTCCAAGCCTATCATGGATGCTTTGAGACAGTCCCAATCTATCCTTGGCTGAGACCCATTGTTGATTAGGGGGATCAGCCATGGATTGATCTCGTGCGGATAATTTCTTCTTACTATTCACCATGATTCCAACCTAAACTCCTTTGTGATTGAAAATTACGTAGCACTAGAAAGCCCTCCTTCTACCGCCAATGTTAACGCCAAGATTCGTTCACGCGCCTTAATCACCAAAGCACGTCAAATCCTGCACAGAAACGAGGGCACACCAAAAACTTGATAGCTTGGGCCGCTGGGGGATAGCTCTGGTGTGAGAATAAGTACATGCTAAATAAGGTTAAACAATGGAGGTTTAATGCTTTAGTGTTATAATGATTATATTAATGTGTACCTGATGATTAGGGTTTAGCCTTGTATTTATAATGATCACACCTCCTTCCCCGTATAGAATTAGGATTCCCCATTATGTACGATTCCTTAATGGGATTGAATAGAATCTCCTTAAAGAAAGGAAGTTGGATCAAATCTTGACACTTTCCTTAGGAGTTGGAAATTGAATGTAGCTAGGAATCTTTGATTCCTTAAAATACTCAACTGTCAAAACAGATTCCTACGCAGGATTAAATACCTCCACGTGGATTTTGGCCCACCATATGATTTGGGCCCAAATAATTATGCCCCAATACCACCCTTTGTTGTTGGAAGGAGTTTTCATCCATACGCATCACCCTGGTTGTTTATTCAATTGACGAAACCCTAGTTCCTTTGACCGACCCAGAGTAAACATGGCGTAGATGAAATCCAAGGAGGGCTTGTGTTGTCCGATTTATATAATGACAAATACACGCAAGTGCACACGGTCAATCAAGTAATAAAGTGATAAGAAAGGTTGTCGAACCCATAGAGAGCAGTCACTAATAATTATTCTAATTACCAAATTTCTATCAATTTAATTCCACTTAAACAATCACTACAGTTGATTTGTGAAATTGTTTTGATTAAAAGAAAATAAAAATCAATTAACAATCAATTATTGATCACCAGATGATAAAGACATAAGAATATAATTTCCCCAATTGCTTTACAATAATCTCCTTTCCACATTTCCATTTATTTAATCCAATGAGTTGTCAACTAGGATTGCCTATCAATTTATTAACATATGTCAATGATTAATAAAAGACCTATTTTAGTTATTTTGCTACTTTCGTGCAAGACACTTAAAACAGATTCATTAAGGACAAACTCTTAACAAAATTACGCATGACATACAAGTACTTTTGTCTCGTACACTATTATGTTATCCATAACAAGAATCAACAAATTCATATGTTATTATATTCAGATATAATCTAAGATTTCCTCTTTTAATTCCATCAAAGATATCAAATTAATTGCTAGCTAGACAATTAATAGATTAAGCACAAAATATAATAATCAACTCAATAGGATCAACAACTGAAAATAATGATAATTGAATTATTGCATCACAAAAGGTTTCATTGTACCCCTAATTGTGAAATTAGTTCATCATCATAATAGAAACAAGAAGATCACAATTAAATAGCATCATAAGTACAGATAATGAATTTAAGAGAAGAAGAAAAATTATGTCGAGGAATCTCCAATCTCCAAACTTCAATATATGCCTTCAATGTTCTCCAATGCAATCTCCAAGTCTCTAATAGAAGTGGCTCTCAATGAATTGTAGTCAAAAGTCTCTCAAATACAAGTTATAATCAAGTATTTATAGTCCTAATGGAAACCCTAGCAAGTTAGGCAACTAGCAGTCCTATTCTATCTCAAATTGGACAACATAACACCTAATCGCCTCTTTCTCGTCTGCATAATTTGAGCCCAACATTGCTCTAGGCCATTTTGGTAGCGCCTATCTTCTGATTCTGTAAAATATGATGGTCCGACGTGCCCCGCGCTACTTTGGACGCGCCCCGCGCCATGCAATTTTTTACTACAACGTCCTTTGGTAAAATAATCATAATTTTTGATCCGAGAGGATTTACGGGGCCTGTCACCTATCAAATCGAAGATATCAACAAGATCTACAACTTTCATTCTTATAGAATTAAGAGATACTGGTTGGATAAAGGTTGAAGTCGAGCTTGAAGTGATTGTTATGTAAATTGCAAGCATGATAACTTTGAGCTTTGATCTTTGTTGATAAAAATGTCATAACTCTTGCATCCGAAATCGAATTGGGACGATCCAAGATGTTCTGGAAAGATAAGAAGTAGGTCTATAATAAAATTGAAGTCCCAAGCTAAGAACATGCATCCAATTTTGTATTAAAAGCCCTTCAACCCTCCCTTCTTGCATTTTCTTGAATATTGTACTCCAAAAGATGTCCAACTAACATAAAATGTACACAAAATAACATAAAATGTAGGAAATGCACACACAACACTTAAAAACCAACTAAAAGATTAAGACACACTTGATTCCTGGGTATAAAACCTACTCATCAGCTCGATCCCACACTCTTGACAGAAAGCGATGAAACAGATGAGATGGATGCAGGAATTCGACACTAGTTGTGCGAACTCGATCCCAACAAAGCGTAAAAACGACAAAATAAAATCATGAAGAGGGATTGAACCCCTTACTTTAACTCATATATTGGGACGACAACCCATACACCTTTCAGGCCCTAGTACATTCTCTCCGATAGGTTTGGTACTCGGAGTTCATATTGATTGGGTATCAGGTATTAGGATCGGAGGTGGGGGAAAAAGCGTTCCTTTACAGAGAATCTGGTGTTAATGTGGGAATAGTTTTTTTTCGATTGATATTGTTCCCAAATCCTCATCTCTTTGGTTTCGGCTTCGCTCATCTCAGGAGATGAGAAGTAATCGATTATGGGGGAGGGGTGGTTTGAAGGAAGGGGTCAGTGGTGGCGACGGTATATAGTGGGTTATGTTGCATGGGGGATAATGTTATTGTTGACGGTGGTAGTTCTTTCAATGAGATGGTTGTGTTGTTCCTCTAGGGCGGTGATGGTGGCCAGTGTCGCCACTATGGGTGAATGTTGGAGTTAATTATTTGGATGGTGGAGGTAGTTATGGCGAGGGTTTGGTCGGCGGTGAGGATGGGTTTGGCACCAGACATGGTTAGGGAAGTGTGGCCGGTGAATAGTATGATTTGGTGAAGGAAAAGTGGTCAGAGGAGATTGTTATTCGACGTAAGGTATGGGGTGATCATATGAGCTCTCAAAAAAGTTTGAATGTATGGGTGAGAAGTGGTGGTTCGTATGGTTGGAGGAGAAGTCTTAAGGGATAACAAGTTGTATAGACATGTTTCCCTATTTACGACGTAATGATGAAAATGGTGTCCTTGTTAGTCACGTGGCTTGCTGGGGTGATGGTTTGACTTTTTGTAACAGAGGGTATATTATTTGTTGACTAATTTTTGTACTCTCATATTTTAAATTTCTTATAATAAGAGAATGAGGGGCAATGATAAGGTGTGGTCTGATGGGTTTAGGAGATTCGGGGGGACTCGCTCCACATAGCAGGATATTATGGTGACAGTAACAGGTTTTACATTTTAGAAGGGTTACAATATAAGTTGACTTATGATTCCCTTGTCCAATTTGACTTTCTATTTCCGAGTAAGTGAAATCCTATTCAATTATGAGACACACAGTTATAAGGAGTCTCTACACAAGACTCTTATTCCAAATGGGGGATTGAGGTGGTGTGCTCAAGCTATAAATATAGTCATAATCCAGGTTCTAGGTACACACACTTCATTACTCTTATTCATTAGATCAATTACATACCTCTATTGTTGACTTTTTTAGCCTGTACTTATTCTTACACCAAAACTATCCATGACGACCCCGACCATAAATTTTTGGTGTGTTTCTTTGTTCACCGTGCATGTTTAAGTTCATTGTTTAATGATTTGGCGAGCATACATATTTTGACGTTAACAATATCAATACAACATTTTTCTATAACTAATGCAATAACAACCTACATAACTTATTACAATAAAGTTGGTGATAACTTCACCCTAGTTGGTCACTTATGTGGTGTTTGTTTACCACTTAATATCTCTTCACATCTCCAATATGATTTGGTAAGAAATTGTTTGGTAAAATTTTATTTGTTTTTTTATCGTCTCTTAATCGGTAAGAGCAATATATAAATCCAAATAATTAAGAGTTCTCTTAATGAAAAGTTTAAAGTTGTGGAGCCTCCATAAATATTGTACTCCATCAATTTCAAAATTTAAGATTATTATTGATTTTTCAAAAATTAATTTGAGATATTTTTAAATTTAAAAGTCATTCAGATGTTTGTATGCTTTTTAGTTACTAAACAACTTTTTAAGTTCAGATACTATTTTATTAAAATATACTAACAATTTAGATTTTAATTACTTAATTTTATCAAACACCGCCTTAATGTAGTGGAAATAATAAAATAAACTTGAATTATAAATTTTTTTGATTCAGTAAAACGATAATTGATATAGTGTATTGTTGCTAAATGCGTAGACTGTGAAGTGCACATTCCCTTTCGTGTTTATATTTTGGTGATATTATTATAACGGTCCGGATCTTAAACTCACCCTTTATCTAGCTTACCTTGCTCATCCCCCTTTAGCGATTGACCCAAGGCGACGATTCATTAAATGTCGCTATATGTTCGATCTGTCATTTATATGTTGTTTCGTCGCTAAAAGTTAAAGATTTGACGGTTTTATATAGAGATGAACCAGAATCATTGCCTTATCTGGTCGCTAAAGGGGGTGAGCAAGGTGAGATAGATAAGGGGTGAGTTTAAGATCCGGACCGATTATTATAAATCACATTTATTTATTACTATTACATAAAAATGGGTAGCATAATACTCACATATACACATGCATACTGTGGGCTCCCGCTTGACATGTGGGACCTGCAGTATGCATGTGTGAATGTAAGTATTATGTGACCATTTTTTATGTGATATTAGTATTATTTTTATTCATTTTATCTAGCTTTTAGTTTTACTAATACAAGAAAGTCAACGTGGCAATAGTTCATATGTTGCGTTTATTGGCAAGTTAGAGTCATTAAAGGGCGTAAATGAGAAGCAAATGATTTGATTCGATCATTTTCGCCGACTAAAAGTTCAATTCGAGCTCGACTCGAAATATAAATGAGTCAAATATGAGCATATTTTAAAGTTCAAAAATTTCTCGAACCTCCTCAAATTATAATTTACTATTGATATTCAGATCATATTCGTTAAAAAAAATTCAAACAACTCGGGATAGATTCGGAATCGTGCTCGATTCGGCATCTAAATGAGCCTCAATCAAATCTTATTTAATACTCGATAAATTTTGTGAACCAAATCTGAACAACTCAATACTCGGATCGACTCAAAAAATTACTCGAACCTCCTCAAATTATAATTTACTATTGATATTGAGATCATATTCGTTAAAAAAATTCAAACAACTCGGGCTAGATTCGGAATCGTGCTCGATTCAGTATCTAAATGAGCCTCAATCAAATCTTATTTAATACTCCATAAATTTTGTGAACCAAATCTAAACAACTCAATACTCAATACTCGGAACTCAATACTCAATACTCGGATGGAATCGATTCGTTTAGACCTTAAGAGTCATCAATCACAAACCGGAAACGATCCCTTAGCTAAATAGGGTTAGGGTTTTCCGAACAGTTATTTCCCTCTGCTGAATTTATTCACTCAAAATAAGACTTAGGGTTCCTGCACAATCTCAAACTCTGTGCATAGTTTTATTCAACAAGTCTAATTTACGAATTCAATTTCAAAGTACGTCAAATTAGTGTGTTTGTTTGATGTATGTATCTCCAAAGTCGAATATGAGAGGTTTAGAAGTAATTGCAGAGTCACCATTTTCAGTGATTGCGGACGTAGCAGTTGATAAAGGGAATCATGGTGGGAATTTGTACGGATGGCTGTTTAATTGCCATGGGTTTTGGCACAATATTGGTCTGATTGTGCCTTCGGCTCTGTTCGTGCTGTACTTGGCGTTTCAGGCGAAGAAGAGCTTTGTGAAGCTTTCGAGTGGCCGATCCTATATCATAATTGCCTATTATTGGTTTCTTTGGCTCGTTAGTCTTCTCAATCTTGCTTGGTGCTTACTTCAGGTTTGGCTCTTATTCAATCTGTTTGTAGATAATTGGGTATCGATATGAGTTATGTTTGATAATATCTAATAGCTTTATAGACTATAGTAATCACCCAGGTATTCCTAGTGCTACTAGTTTTTATTAGAATTCTGATCAGCTTAATGATAGCCAAAATTTGTGTATAGTAGATTGCCCGGCTAATTTGGAGGATTGATTTGATTAATTTTTATGGGTTGCATTTTAAGTTGATGTATACTAACTGATGGTAGTTCTGATATGAATTTGGGAAGGAGGGAGTATACGATTGATACTCAAGGAGAGAAAAATTGAGATTCTAACATATTACAATTAAAATATGTAATGAACTAGCTTAATTAGTTCAATACTGTAGCAGCTGTAAGGGAACAAGTCTCAATAATTGGACTTATCTAGTAAAATTTAGTAGAGAACTAGCAGAAAAAAGAGTAAGGAAGAGGGAAGAAGAGAGAATAATTAAGAGAGAGAAGAGAAAATTGGGGAAGAAGTAATAATAGATTTCATTTTCCATATCCCAATACATCACTATTCAACAGATTATATCACAATCAAATGGTTAGTTAGCTCAACACATGCTTCCCTCACTCGACTGAAACAGAAATAAGGAACAAAAAAGACAGAAATAACCTTCCTTAACAAAAGACACTAATAACCTGACTTGGGAACAAAAAAGACTGTGATACCCTTATTAACTAATTAACTAACTGCAACATCCTTAATTAGGCTAGCAACAGACCCTTCCTCCTTCCTTACAGTCCCTCCCTCTTAAGAAGATCCTTGTCCCCAAGGATGGAAATGAGGAAATTTCAGGTGAAGCTGGTCCCAATCTTCCCAAGTGGCTGCGGATGGTAGAGAGTTCTCCCATTGCACCAACAGTTCAACATTAGCTGCATTGTTTTTCTTAATCATCCTCTTGTCAAGTACTGCCAGAGGTTCTGCTATGAAGTAACCATTTGCATCCACAGGAGGCAAAGAAGGAGAAGAAGTGCAGCGTTGACCAATCTTCTTTTTGAGCAGTGACACATGAAAAATAGGGTGAACCTTAGTGTAGCCTGGTAGCTATAGTTTATAAGCCACAGCTCCCACCTTGGCTTCGACCATGAACGGTCCATAATATTTAGGAGTTAGAGCAAGGGTGACCTGTCTGTAAGGCTTGACCTTCAAATAAACCATGTCCCCCGGTACAAATGTTCGTTCAGATCTATTCCTGTCAGCATAGTACTTGATCCTTGACTGAGCTTCCACCAGATTTTGCTTAAGCATTCTGAGCAGTTGGGACTTGTCTCTACAAAATTGCCTAGTAGTAGGGTCATGTACCCTTCCCCACTGATGGAAAGACAAATGGGGAGGCTTATACCCATACAACATTTCAAATGGGGAAGCTTATACCCATACAACATTTCAAATGGTGGAAATGGGAGTTATACCACCACTCAGCTAAGTCCAACCAAGCAGTCAAACCGTGTGGCTTTTGGGACACCATACACCTAAGATAGCATTCTAGAATTTGATTGATTCTTTCAGTTTGACCATCGGTTTGGGGATGGTAAGCTGTACTCATTTGCATTTTAGTACCCACAAGTTTGAATAGGGATTGCCAGAAAAGGCTAATGAAAATTGTCTCTGTCAGAGATTATAGAAGAAGGTAGGCCATGTAGTTTGTATATGTGAGAAATGAAAAGCTGGGCTAGATGAGCAGCAACAGTGAAAGGGTGTTTGAGAGGAATAAAATGGCTATATTTAGTTAGTCTATCCACCACACCCAAATGACTGTCATACCAGTAGAACTAGGCAGTCCTTCTATGAAGTCCATGATGATATCAGTCCAGGGAGTATCTGGAACTGGAAGAGGCTGGAGCAAACCTGGAGCAAGAACAAAATCACACTCTTTAACAAAATCAGTTACATCTTGCCTTAATGTTGGCCACCAGAAATATTGATTAATCCGTTCATAGGTACCCCTTATCCCAGAATGCCCCTAATAGGAGAGTTATGGAACTCCTCTAGAACGTCCTCCTTAAATCAGAATCCGGCCCCATCACCAATCTATTCTGAAACTTCAATCTCCCACTGTTAAAAGAATATCCAGGTAAGCTACTGGGGTCTATTTGTAGTTGCATAATAAGCTCCTTAAGTCCTTCATCTTTCTCCCAAGAGTGAGATCTCTTGGACCCAAACTAGTATTCTTTGTTGTGACCAGTTGAGCTCTCCGACTTCTTTCGCTTTTGTCGATTGAGAAGGAACCTCCCTAGACAAACTGTCAGCCACTACATTTTCTTTTCTCTTTCTGTAAATTATCTCATAATCCAGCCCCATAAGTTTGGTGATCCATTTTTGTTGATTGGTTGTTGTAATCCTTTGGTCCAACAGATACTTTAAACTCTGGTGGTCTGTCTTGATGAAGACTTTATTCCCTAACAGGTAATGCCTCCATTTGCTTACTGCATGAACCACAACCATGAGTTCCTTTTCATAAGTTGAGTATCCCAGGTGTTGTCCTGCTATAGCCTTACTAAGGAAAGCTATAGGCCTTCCTTTTTGTGACAAAACTGCACCAATGCCATAGTAGGAGGCATCTGTTTTCAGTACAAAAGCTTCATTAAAATTAGGCATGGTAAGGACTGGGGCTTGTGTCATAGCCTCCTTAAGAGCCATGAATGCTTCAGTTGCCTGGTCAGACCATTTGAAGCTATCTTTCCTAAGTAAATTAGTAATGGGCCTGCTTATCAACCCATAATTCCCGAGGTTCATAATTCCTGATGAACCTCCTGTAGTAGCCAGTTAGGCCTAGAAATCCCCTCAACCCTTTTTTATTCTTAGGCACAGGCCATTCCATCATACATTTAATTTTATCTGGATCAGTTGCCACCTTGTGGAGATATGATGTGGCCTAAGTATTGAATAGAATCTGTCCCAAAAACACATTTGCTCCTTTTGGCAAAAAGTTTGTAATCTTGTAGCAGTTTGAGGGTCAGTCTTAAGTGTTCCAAGTGTTCATCATAATCCTTACTATAAACTAGTATATCGTCAAAAAAGACAAGGACAAATTTTCTGAGGAAAGGCTGGGATACTTGGTTCATTAATGACTGGAATGTGGCAGGAGCATTTGTGAGCCCAAAAGGCATCACCAAGAATTCAAAATGGCCATTATGAGTCCTAAAAGCAGTTTTTGGTATGTCATCTTCATGTACCCTGATTTGATGGTATCTTGATCTTAAATCAAGCTTGGAAAACCACCTGGAGCCATGTAACTCATCCAATAACTCATCAATGGCAGGTATAGGGAACCTATCCTTGATGGTCATAGCATTTAGAGACCTGTAATCAACACACAACCTCCATGTTCCATCTTGTTTTTTGACTAAAAGAACTGGGAAAGCATATGGGCTATTGCTGAATTACACCATTCTGTAACATCTCCTGCACAATCTTCTCTATTTCCTCCTTCTGAACATAGGGATACCTATAGGGCCCGAGACTGACTGACTATCCTCCTTAAGCTTTATGTGATGGTCATGGGTCCTCCTAGGTGGAAGACCCTTGGGTTCCTGAAATACCTCCTGGAAATCCTGCAACAACCCTTGCATCTTAGCACAAGTTTTAGCTAACTGGACTGATTTTGGATCCCTTATGCTAGGGCTAATACGGCTATTTGTTCCTTCCTGGACCTTGTCCTCCCTTGGAAGTATCCCAAACAAATACCCAAAATAACCATGGGTAGCAGATTGTAACGTCTGGCTGAACTCCCCAGAATTCATCATTTGAATGCGTCACATGGTCAGATTCACCTTGTAAGACAATAGTTTGCCCTCTTCTGGTAATAATTAGCTGTAGGTTCTAGAAGTCAAAGGTTATAGGATTGAAGAGCTTCAACCATTGGACACCTAGGACAACATCTATTCCCCCCCCAGAGGCAGTATTCTAAAGTCTGTATTGAACTCCTCCCCTTGAATGGACCAATGCAAGTGAGGACAAAGCTGTCTGTTATTCACCTTGAACCCATCTGCACATCACGATCGCTTGTCCATCTGCGCCATTTACACCAGCCTTGATTGCTTTGGCTGCTTGAGGATCCAAAAAATTGTGGGTGCTGCCACTATCCACCAGAAGAATTCTCAGGAATTTACCATTGGCCATTCCCAACAGCCTAACAGTGTTATTAGTGTTGTGACCAGATAGAGCATGCAGTGTGATTTGGGCTTCAGGTTCCTCACAACTATCAATCCTTATTTCCTCCTCTGTACACTCAGCTTGTTTAGATTCCTCCAATGCATCCTGGTCAGAGGTAAGTAACATGAACAACTGGGGTCTTTTGCATACATGTCCCTGAACATAGGGATCATCACAGGAGAAGCATATCTTCCTCCTCTTATCATTCATCTGTTCCCTAGTGAGTCCCCTTATTGGCAAGGCCCTCATATTGTCAACATTGTTCATTGCTGCAGGTTTGTCCAGGGGAAGAGAAACGGCTGCAGGTTTTTGGGAAAAAAGGGTAGAAACAGTTTTAGGAGTAAAAACATTTGCAGACATTTTGTTGACCCCCCTACTTCTCTTGAGACATGCTTCTAATTTTGCTTCTTCAACTCTAGATAATCTGATTAACTCCTTAAGATCCCTTGGTTTAAGCTCCTGCACCCCCAATTGGATTTCTACCTTTAATCCACCCAGGAAACAGTCCATGAAGAAGGCCTCATTAAGAGAGGGATTTCTAGCCAATGCCCATACTTTCAACTCCTCAAATTTGCTTCTATACTCATCGACTGTGTCATGTTGCTGCAACTTCTTCAGCTCTCCAATAGGATTTTCACTTGCTTCAGGACTAAACCTGACAAATATCTCCTCCACTAAACCAGCCCATGTCAGCTCCTGACCATGTTGTACAAACCCAGAGTACCAAGCTTCAGCCTCTCCTTCCAGATTCATAGTACTTAGATAAATTTTCTGGTGCTCAGGCACCTCATGGTGAGCAAACAGCTTATTACACCTTCTAACCCATGACCTAGGATTAATCTCATCATATTTTGGGAATTCAAACTTGATGGTCTTGAAGATATCATCAGATTTATTTCCCCTAGGAGCATTTTCATGGGGTCCCAGAACAGAAATAGATGAAGGACCCTGGTTACCTGTGTTATTTGGGTCCAACTGTTGCCTCTGAATATTCAGGAGGGTATCGAAATTCTTCATCATCTGCTCCATTTTTGAATCAAACCCCTGCTGCATCGTTGAGACCGAACCCAACTGTGCTTGCAACTCTTGAACCTGCGTCTCCAAGCTGCTCAGTCGCTGATTGTTTGTATCCATAATCCAAAGTTTAAGCTTGGCAACTAACTGCAACAATATTATTCAGGGTCCCCTTTATGACTGTTTAATGAAAACAATTCTAATCACTTCTTTCTTTTTGCAAAATGAGGCATCACATTATTTAGATATTAAAGTTTCGGACTTTATAGTGTGAATAGGCAACAACATTGTTAATGTCTTGAACCATTATCAAAGCGAAGGAGAAACAAGAAATAATAAGATCCAAACCTCATCAATTTTTAGTATTCACTCATGCTTCAAAGATTCCTGCTTTCCTATTCATATTTACGAAGAGACTCATGACTATGCCCTGTACTTACAAGCTAATGATGTATACATGTGATCTTCCTCATTAAGACCTAAACTTTCACCACAAAAAAGAAAAAAAGGTTGATGTCTGATATTTGTTACATTGAACCCTCACTATCGCTTCTTATTGGTATTTCAAAAGATAATAAAACTGAACCTTTAACCTTAAGGTTTTTATTTTTTATTTTTTATTTTTTTATGGTTGTTGTACATGTCAACAAAGAATGTTGTTGGATTGAATACAAATTGTGAATTATGGCATTTGAAACAAAATATAGCAACTTTGATAGTTGAGTAGGTGAAATTGATTTCACTATTTCCTTTTATTGTTTTAGTCAACTAATGACATTTATTTACAATGCTTTTGGCTGGCAAATATAATCATTATAAAGTTTGAACATTCTGAAATGGCTAGAAAACATATTATAATATAGGGTAAATTTCACTTCACCACTTGAGGTTTTAACATTTTCCCACTTAACCACCACATTGTTTAAAACCTATATTTAAATACTTGAGGTTTTGAGGTGAAGTGAAAAAGTACATTCCGTTTTAACGTCGTGACTTTAAATGGCTAAAGACATATTTGCCCGTTGTATATAAATTGAAAAAGACAAAAATGAGGCTCAATTGTGATCTAGGGTTTGGAGAGAGTGAAATTAGGCGATTTTATGACGATTTTGGGTTTCCATCAAATCTTCTTCAAATTTGAGTGGATTGCATGGTGATTTAGGGGGGTCCTAGGGTTTTAGACTCGATCCAGTGAGTTCGTGGTAAAAATTGGTTCTTGGAGCTAAGGAGTAGTTGGTACGAGGAGCTTTTTGTTCTCACCCTATGTTAAGCTCATAGCCTACCAGAACTAACTTCAAGAACAAACCAACCTCGAGGAAGTTAATATCCAAGGATATATTAGTCTCACAAAAAAAGACAGGAAGTGGGGGATTAAGGCTTTGATTTTGTCTTGTGTCATTTATGGCTTTTGATAGTCATGTTATCTAAATGTTGATTACGGCTACATTTAGTATTTTTGGTATAGTTGGTATTTTTTTGGTATAGTTTGATATGGCCAGATAAGTAGCCTTAGTACAGTTTCATATGGCCAGTTTTGTATATTGGGTACAGTTGATATGACTAAGTATTTTAGGTACAGTTTGATATGGCCAAATATTTGGCTATAAGCAGTCTTTTAGTACAATTGGGTATTTTTGGCCAAACATTTGATATGTAAAGTATTGTGACCAAACTTTTGGTTAATTGGATGAAGTTTTATGTTTTTGTTGTCAACTGTATCTTCTTTATTTTTAGAAACTGGATGTGGTTTATTTGCCCTAGTCAATTCTTTATTTTTTTCACTTGTGTACAAGTTGAAAATTGAAAGATATAGAATAACAAAAAATAGGATTCCATTGTAGAGCTTTTTCACAAAACAAGACTCTGTATCAACACTTAGATTGTAAAGTAATGACTTAAACGATCGTAGAGTATTAGATTGTAGAATAATGACTTAACGATCGTAGAGTCATGACTTAGATCGTAGAGTAATGACTTAACGATCGTAGAGTCATTACTTAAATCATAGAGTTTAGAGTAACTTCAACTTTTACTATAGCAAAGTTACTCTAATATTGGAGCACTTATTATTATTATTATTTTTTTTTGTAAATTTGTATACTCCAATTTATTTTCAATATTTAAATAAATATTTTTAACAAAAATCATTTAGGGAAATAGAGTTAAATTTTAAAAAGGCCAAGATTTGTTAAAAAACAAATTAATCTACGTAGAGTGAAATATATAGTGAATGCTCAGATCGTAGAATGACTTAACTCTACATTTCTACATTGAAGTCTAGTATCGTAGTGACACGTTGCCCTTCTAACCGTGTGGGACATTCTACAATTGAGATGTCTTTATAGGAACAAATGTGCACTTGATCATCGTCTCATGCTCATATCAATAACCATGTCCACAGTAGGCACTAAATATTACCAAACATTCAAAAAGTATGCAAGGCTTAAGAAGCTTTTAGGCTGGACTAAATTGATGAACACAATAATTAAATTTTATTTCATAAACATTATAATCACAATTTACATGTTTACAAGGGGTATACCCCAGGTAATGAACAAAAATATCTTCATACAATAGCTTAACAACTCAAGTAATTACAAATAAGACAATATTTCAATTTTTCTTTGTAGAAAATTACTAGGGGCATACTCCAGGTAATGAAAAAAATATCTTGCAACCAACTACAAATAAAATAGTATTTCAGTTTTTTTTTGTGTAGAAAAAACTTCACCATATGGCTTCGACACAAACGACTGTCCTGTATAAAATCAGCCCCAACTCCCACTACTCAACCTTAACTTTCTTTAGCCACAAACCCTATGCCAAAGAAACTAGCTATTTTTAAGATATGCATCGCAATTCAATTTCAGGATGTCCCAAGCAATAAAACTATTCTAGTTGGAGAAATTAGGGAATACAATTTGGGTCCCTTCCATTTTCCATCATTGTGTTCCCATTCCCTCATTATGTTCACTAGTGTCTGTCATTGTCCCACTTGATGTTGTAGAAGGCAATCATTATGCCCAAAAGTCACAGTCATCACATACAAAATACTACTTGCCTTTCGATGGTTTGTTCGAGTCGACAATTCTTATAGATGCCTTTTTTCCACATCTAATACCCTAGGTATGTAGCGAAAGTCACCATTATTCCATCCAGTGTTCTAAAAAGTGGCCTTGCGCTAGGCAGGCCAAAAATCTCTAAAAAATCCCTCCAGAAATAAAGTGGCATGGCAAGCCTAGGCGGAGACCTTTTTTTTTATTTTAATTACTACCCAAAAAATTAGATCTTGATATACTTATTTTCTAATGATTTACCATATTCATAATGCAAGTTATAGCATATCAAATCACAACAAATGAACAAGATCAAGTCAAAATGGATAATTTTATTATAGTTGTAATTTTTTGAAGTTGTACCAATTTCAAATTATATAAATAATGATACGTTTGTAATATTTAGTTTATTTCAATATAATTTTTAAATTTATGTTTAGTTTCTTAAGTTTTAATATTGAATTGAATTCTTGAAATTTTAAATTTTATATAAGATAAAATATTAAAATTGGCTTTAAAATAAAAAATAATGTCTAGGCCCCGCCTAGGCCACCTAAGCGCTAGGCTCCCTCCCACATACCTAGCGCTTTTTAGAACATTGATTCCATCCTACATTATTGCTTGACGAAGACATTACTCCTTATTCACATAAATAGGAGAAAGAAGGGATGAGACATTTGAGGGCAATTTTTAAATTGAATAACAACAATAAAGTTATGAAAATAAAGTAAAGTTAGAGAGAAATTAGTTGATCTACATAACTTATTTGTGAATATGATGAATTATTATTTGTGAATATGATAGAATTAATATCCTTGATCAAAGTTGGAGAGAAACTACAAATGTTTTAAATGATAGAAAAGAGCTGCCAGGGGTGAACAAATGTAAGGAAGTGAGAGTTTTATAGCTAATGTATATGGTGGGGGCATATTGGACAAATTCCAGCCTTAATTGACCGTTATAACCATGCATCACGCACTTTAGGCGAGTTACCTGCACACAATTAATTTGGAAGGAAAATGTAACTTTTTCACTTCAACTCAAAACCGCTGGTGTTTGTGTAGCTTTCTAGTTAAGTGAAAAAAAGGGTAAAACCTCTCAGGTGATGAAGTGAAATTTACCCAATAATAAACTGAATAGATGCGGAGTGAGGAAGCAATGGGACTTACTAAGCCCCTGTAGTAAGATGATGGATTATGGTTGATGAGAACTAAAAAGGGTTTGACTTGTACCAAAGCACACATTGCTACAAAATAATTTGTACTTTTATTGTATACGTTATGATATGACTGAAATTTTAATTCTAGCAGACACTTTATTTTCTTCGATTAAACAAGAATAATGTATATGAAGACTGTCATTCATTTCTTCAGGTAGGGGTAAAATAGAAGAGCATGTAGAAGAAGATTACATAGGAAGAAGTAGAGTTATAGGAGAAAATGGACAAACTCATGAAAGCATTCTAGGATTCTTTTGTTTGAGGCTTTCAGTTATTGATGACACATAATTTTTTTTAAAGTTGGTGAAATGCACACCGAGTAAACTTTCTGGAACTTTTACTATCCAGTAGGATTCTGAAACCAAACCAGACACATAATTCTTCAATTTATATGGTACCTAGAACACCAGTATTAAGCTAGGCCTTCCATGTCTGAGCTCAGCCACTTAATGGAGCCTCAGCTGAAACTCAGTTAATTAATTCTCATACGCTTGTGGTTGAGTTTGGGCATGCTTGAATGATCATGAGCCTAAAATTATTCAAACCATTGGTGTGGGCAAAGAGCGGAAAGATTTCTCCTCTCTTGGTATTTCTCTCTTATTGTTCTTTACTTTTGTTAGATAAGTACAATATTTTAGAAGATACAACTAACAAAAACTTTGTATGCATTAGCTTTATAGTGTCAAACCAAAAGTGAAACCTTTCCAAGTGTTTTTAGGCCCTTATTCCATTTGTAAGTTTGATGAACAGAATCAAAACTTCCCCAACTAAAGATTAAAACTTAATACAATGAAAGGAGAATGAATCTAAACCTGGAATAGTTTAGTCTTTGGTCGGTTAATTACAATTTACAGGTAAATTGTAAAAAATATGCTATTTAGTTTAATTAGAAATTTGATGATGCAACTTTTGCATCTTAAATCATTTGTACGATTAGCTAGTGGAAAGCTTCTCTTTAAATTTTTCTTATGTTCCTTTTTGATCTCCTCTTTGAAGGCTCTCACCTTGTCATTGATTGCTGGAGATAGATTAGAGAGTCAGACTTGAGGAGAGAACATCAATACATGTTAGGGAGTCCCAGAGTGGCAGCTAACAAGATGAAAATGATATGGGAAAAATGGAATGTACTTATGAACCTCATAAAAACATATAAATAAGATTGCAACCGTACCATTATTTAAGTTGGGTTGAGCTCTGAATGGCTAGACCTCAACTCAAATCTGGTTATGGAAAAAGTAAAATAGGTTAGATAATTAGAGGATAGGAATCCTGCCAGTCAAGGGCATGATATGCATATTATGATACAACCAAATTTACGAAAACTATTACTTGAAATGGGAGTTGAGCTTATAAGATTAAGAGATCAAACTTCTTTTTTTCCAATTAAAGTTTGGGGTTCATTTAGTCTTTTAGTGGGTCTAACAAGCGGGCTTAAGATTGTTGATTCTATAACTGTCCTAATGCTGGTGTGCAATCCAACTCTAGAATATCCTCAAAATAAAAATCCTAGGGAAAACCAACTTGAATTAGTAGTAAAAGCATTGGATTAGGCGTATTCCAATGCATGGCAATCGTAAATGATTAACATGACATATAATTGAAAAAACAATCCTATATTTGCTTAAATATTCCAGAATAAATTAAATACCTGAATATGGCATGGCATACTCTATTTATAAGTTGTAACTTTTATAGTGTGTAACTAAAAACTTATCAAACTAGTAAAACTTGCATTACTAGTTATACATATTGCATGTAAATCTAACATAGCAAAACAAATATTGTAAGTATATCTCCAAGTATTAATTTTTTGATAACTCCAGGCCAAGAAATTATTATATAATTCAGTCCAAGTCTCCAATTTGATGTAATATCTTGAATTGGAAACTCAAGTCTAACTTGGGAATATATGTTATCTTGAGAAGCTTTATGCCTTGACGCTTCATAGTATTTACTCTGTTTCTATTGAGCCAGGCAAAATTCCTTGTTTTTTTATTCAGTCCACCTTCTTGATAACTTGATTATATTCATTAAATAAATTAATCACCATTAATATAAATTTATTAATGAAATCGAACTTTTGACGATATGATTCATGTAGGAAGTGTACATGTAGTACTTATCAAGATTTTTTTTAAAAAAAAAGTTGTTTGCATATATACTGTATATATAGTAGTAGGAGAGTTTATGGCTTTTGTCAAAAAATCATGTTATGCTTGCAACAACAATTTGACTTAAAAACCCTTGAGAGTTCAAAGAATTGGATTTACAGAATTCAATTAAGTTGCATCAGATCATAATGATTAACTATACTTTCTGCTTTCTAGTTTTGCTAGCACAAATTAATTATTCCCAACTGACTTTCACACATTTAAAGAAAGTAGTAAACTTGGCTTGAAGAAGTTTGATGGGGTTTCAGAATATCCTTTGTTGGACCCTAGAGTAAAATTCCTTTGTTTCAAAACAAGAATAAAATGGTAATGCTGAAATTAGCTAAAGACTGAGGTGACAAGGAACGACAACAGACTAATTTGGAACAGAGGGGTATACTTTACCGTGTTTGAAGATATGCTTTCAATTTTATACTACGTCTTGAGCCTGTTCATTGAGAACTGACATTACCATCATCAGATCACTACAATCAGACTATCTGTAGGTATATATCATCATTTTTAGTGAACTTACTTGAGAGTATCTTGAATGTTAAAAAATTCATCAAATTGCACAAGGTAGAAATTGAATTTCCTGCAACAAACATTACTGTTTTCATCTAATTTAAAGCTTAAAACTGTAACCTGTTGCCAATAAATTATAACAAATAGGGGCCTTGTTCAAAAAGTCTCCTTAATTTTAACTACTGAATGTAGTAAACTTAGATGAAAGTTGAGTAAATCCAATGAATTGCAAGCAACGCTATGGAAATGAAATCTTTAATTCTGTTGTAAGGATAGATAATCAATATACTTGGAAGAAATATTTTAATTTTTAAGGCAAGAATGGGAAGAATATTAATCCATCTTTTATTTTGATACAAGGAGTCTGTTGTTACTAGAGATCATTAGATATTGAGATACTGTGCCCTTCCTGTTGACAAACTGCTGTTACCTCCCCAAGAGAAATCAATTGGAAGTGTTCTAGTTATTATCTGCAGTTTAAGAGAAAGGCAGCTTCCAAGGTGTTTTTGTTCAAGATGTGCGTATTGGCCTCATCTTGAGTAAAACTACTACCACAATTTGTGCCAGGGGACAAACCATAGTTAAGTGAAATCAGACTACCCGAGTGATTAAGCTATTTTAGAATACGCGCAGTCTGCTTCCAAAAGCATCCTTAATTTTCTTTTTGATGTATATTGTCACGAAATTATGTCACTGCTGGAACTGGAAAGTGGATACCAGACTTTATATCACCTTTCTTTCCTGATGGACTTTATTTGTTTGATACAGGCATGGGAATGTACTCCTGAGAGAGAAGCACCATGGAATATCCTATCACTGTTTACGACATCTGGAATGCTCTTTCTTGAAATAAGCTTGATGGCCTTCTTGCTCCAAGGAAATCATGCGAGTGGGAGAGAAGCTTTAACAAGGACATTTGTTGTCTCAGGACTCATTGTTGGTTTCGATATACTTCTCAAGGTACTGTACTCTCTCTCTCTCTCTCTCTTCTTTCTTGTGAGCAGTTTATTGGTCACTTTAAGCAAATTTATGTACTTGATGTAAAGCTTTGTTAATAGAGAATCAGTTTCTCTAGAGAAACATACTTTCAATGTAGTAACTGACTCAAGAACAGCTGGGGAAGATTATGAATTCAACAATTCATGATAAACTCCATTGCTGCATTTCTGTCTCATCATGGTTTAACATCACATCATATTAACCAAACGACCAAGAGGGTGGAGATTCATGAAGCTTCTTTACATTGGTTTGGTCTACTCTTACAACACACTCTATGTTCGTGAAGTACCACAGATGATGGCACCTATAAACTTGACCCACTAGGATCCTTGACACAAAAACTAGCTGATGGTTCTTCCTCTGACCTGGGCCATTACTTTCATTATTGTAGTATAATGAATTTTAATAGAAAATCCTAAGAAATATTGGCAAGTTTCTTTTCTCCCGTTTATGTTGTCTACAGTGGAACTTGCCTCAATATATATGTTTATGATTGATTATCTTAATATCTCCAGTTCCTTGCCAACTATCAATCAAGATCTCTTTATTTATTTATTTATTTATTTTTGTTGTTGTTGGTATTACCAAACCTAGCCTAACCTTCGTCAATCACACTAAAGCAGAGCACCCAACTATGGCAAGACCTCTTTAAGGATTACTCTGAATTGTGAATCTTGTCAAATTGCTACTTCATCTTAATGCAATTTATTGTACTCGTCATTCCTACCACTTTTTATTGATTAAATCTAGACACTTTTTCTGCTTATGTTAATATCTTATATATGATTCTCTTGTATCTCTTGTCATTTCTTTAGGTGATCTACCTTTTTGGATTTGGTATTCCACTATTCATTGATAACGGTGAAGGCACACATCGGGTCAAATGGGGCTTGTGGGTTGTCCACAAGCTACTGCTTACTGCTGTTTATGGCATCATATTGTTTATGTACAACTCTAAATGGAGAGAAAGGCTACCTGGTATGTTCTTGTTAGATATTTGCAGATGTCACTAGTTTTATTCTATTTAAGCAGTTTTATTTTGATTTAGTTCTTTTCTTTTACAGAAAAACCTTATTCTATTTAATCAGTTTTATTTAACTTAAACTCCTCCTTTTACAGCAAGACCAGCATTCTACAAATATAATACCATCATGTTTTGCTTAAATGTGATTGCACTGTTTGCTTGTTTGCTGACTGGGCATGGTGTTGGATTCGGGTTCTGGTAATCAACGAACTAGTGAATTTAGACCATCTTTTTTATATCTTGGCTTCATTTGACAAATAGATTCTATAACTTCTTTTGCAGGTTATACAATGTCACGGTTGTTTGCTACCATGGCTTTTATCTTCTTCTGCTATATGTGACATTTCTCGCAGACTTCTTTCAGGTCATCACATGTCCTACTCTTTTGAAATTCGTTCTTCCATTTATTAGCACCCCGCCTTTGTGCTTATAAGCCATCTTTAGATCCCTAATAGATGCCAATATAAACTTAACGCGCATATATGATGATTATAGGAGGATGATTTGCATTTGGAGAATGTTTACTATTCTGAGATGAAAGATGCTGGTTTCTTTGATGCTGATTGGGAATGATAAGGGTAAAAACTTGAGAATCACAAGATGGTATGTAATTGTAGTGTGTAAATATGAAACATGCTCCCACTGAATTTGGTTGCACAAAGTTTGAATCCCCTGATTGATAGGGGAGTTGCCAAATTCAATTTTTTTAGAATTGTGTGTTGTTAGATTATGCAACATTTATGTTGTAAAATTATATTTTTCCTCACTTGAAAACTTTGGTTCTTCTCAATGTATAATGAGATACAGAAGAACTGAGTTCTTAGATTTCCAAGTGGAGACTGGATATTATCGTGACTTAGTTATTCTCTTTATGGTTTGGTCGATCAATTGTTTTTTGTGAGAAAAAACTGAAACAAAAAAATATGCTAGTTGAATTATTCCCACTTTTTGCATTGGGGAGCGGTCACAGACGCAATAGAAACAAGGTTCAAGTTGATTTTATGATGCGGCTACAATTAGCTGAGGGTTCCTATCTTCCATTGTGCCTGACCGTCATTTATTTACTTCTATTTTAATTTCTTGCTTTCTTGCTGCTTCTGTGAGTTCTTGACTTCTTGCTACTGTCCTATACTTTTCCACTTTCTCGTTGTTTCTTAGGTTTGCAGAGAACCAAGTTAGGGTTTGATATTTGATTTTTCTGTGATGAAGATCTTGAATTCCCCCCCTTGGTGCTAACTTTTCTTTCTGTGAAATTCTGTTTAGCTGTGTTCGGCAGCAAGGAATCCATGCTTTGGAATTAGAATAGATTTTTGTCAGTTGGTTGTAATCTAATGTTGCTCCATTTCTAATTTTAAGGAATGAAATCACATGCAAAAACACCTCAAAATTTGTATATTTTTTTGGTCTGCTTTATTTATACGACATAGGCCCCTCATGTGACACGCCTCCTACCTTGCTTGTGCCATTCACTTTCTGCTTAGCAGCCAAACTATTTTCTTTGTAAGATGTTTTCTCATTCACGCTTTTCCTGTGCTGTGCCACAGTTTCTTAATCCATTTTCTTTATGTTGCTGTCATTAGAAAATCAAGGCATGACATGCATGCTATATGTTAAATATGGCAAGATGAGTCGTGGCCACATAAATTCGGGTTATGCAGGTTTTAGCAGGCAAAATAGTGGTAATTGGTCTAAAACTTAACAACCAAGAGATAAAACTAAGAAATCAAAACAAATCAACTTTTTCTTCCTCACCTTGGCCGATTATCATTTATCACAATTCACACGTTATTTACTACAATCAATTTTAGCACTTTATTTCAAAGATTCAAGAGATCATGATCCAAGTCTTTAGTTTACTATGAATAGAAGAGCTTTTTATTAATTTTACCTTGCCAATTCACAAGCTTAAACAGCTACTCTTTTGTTGCCAATATTTTCCTCAACTTTCGAAAAGCTCACTTTCTTCTACTCAAATTTCCAACACTTTTGGTCGAAGAGAGATTGGTCACAGTTATTGAAATAACTTTTAATTTTTTATACTTGATATATATATATATATATATATATATATATATATATATATATATATTTATATATATAACTAGTGATAAATAGGAGTATTATTCCAGATGGTGCATATAGAACCGTCCAAAGGAATATTCAAGGGCTAAAAAAATACCCTCAGCTCCACTTAAAGGGCGGAAGACAACAAATAATAGGCCTTTCCGCTCCGGGTTAAAAGAGAAATTACCTTTATTGGCTCTATTGTCTATATATATAATAAATAAGATAAAATTATTGTTCAACATTAAATTTTAGGAGTGGTCTTTCAACTCTAAAATTTAGCAATAAATCCTAACTATAAAATTTAAAGAAAAGTTCATTCACGTTATTTAAATCAATATTTTTATAATATATATATATATATATATATATATATATATATATATATATATATGATGGGATCAATCTTACATACTTATCTTTACTCACCGTACTCACCTTCCTTTATGGCGATGCGGTTTGGATTTATGATAATCGTCGTCTATACTTTTAGCGACGGACAACATATAGTGTCGCTAAAAAGTATGAGCAACCATTGTATGTAAACCGTCAGCCTAAAAAGAAAGACTGTAAGTAAATAATATGTATGCACTTGATCCTCATATATATATATATATATATATATATATATATATATATATATATATATATATAGTCCATTTCAAGAGTTCACCCTTTATTGGCGAGATCTTTTGTCCCTATTTTTCTATCACCCTTGTGTCCCCCACACTTAAATTTTGACACCTATCATCTTATTTAATTTTAGAGTTAATTGGTGTTAAGTAAAAGGCTAGCTGTCAAAATTTAAGTGGGGGGACACAAGGGGACAGAGAAAATAGGGACAGAGAAAATCTTTCTCGAGCATGGTATGTAAAATAAGAGAGCAGATTCTCTGTCCCTATTTTCTCTGTCCCCTTGTGTCCCCCCACTTAAATTTTGGCACCTAGCCTTTTACTTAACATCAATTAACTCTAAAATTAAATAAGAGGATATGTGTCAAAATTTAAGTGGGGGGACACAAGGGTGACAGGGAAAATAGGGACAGGGAAAATGGGGACAAAGGATCTGCTCTCACCATGCTCACCTTCTTTAGTAATGAATGGGACAAGCAGTTCGGTCAAATCGTTATAACGAGAGAATCGTCGTCTTAATTTTTAGTAATGAACAACATATAAGCGTGAATGAACCTATAGTAGTGATTTGAGATAAATCGCGTCCCATCCGTCGCTAAAAGGGATATGCAGTATGTAGGATCAAGGGTAAACCCTTAGATCCTTTACATATATATATATATATATATATATATATATATATATATATATATATAGAGATCAAGATCATTCCTCTTAAATAGCATTCCTTCTTAAATAGCACTCTTTTAAGAAGGAATGCTATTAATGAAAGCAAGGTCCCACTTGTTTTCCTTTTATTTAGAAAAATGCCACCCGCGGCCACTCCAAAACGACGTAATTTTAATAAAAGAGTGCTATTTAAGAAGGAATGCTATTTAAGAGGAATGCTCTTGATCCTTATATATATATATATATATATATATATATATATATATATATATATATAGGATCCATCCATCCAAGATCTATATTTATGGGACAAATATTGGCATATAGGCTCTAAACCACACGTTTTATTGATTAACGGCTGCGATTTAGAATGGAAAATTACCGTCCGCTAGAATTACTAGCGGACGTGATTAGTAAAAATTCTGGACAATTAAGCCCCTCGTGAGTCAAATTAGCCACTGCAGTCTGCGAATATAGCCAACTATGACAGAAACAACATAGTCCGCTAGTATTACTAGCGGACGAGTTTATAATAAATCGCATAAACAAGATCCCTGTATCCCCTGTACGCATAAACAAGATCCCTGTACACACGATTTCAGCAACATCCCTGTACACACGATTTCCTTCCTGTTATAAAAATAGATCACACAAGATTGTAGCCACTACAGAAAATCCCTGTAGCTATTCAATTCAATTACAACACTACACAAGATTGTATAAATCCAAAAAATCCCACATTCTATTTCAATTCAATTACAACACTGCTAAACCAATCAGAAGATTTCCTTCCTACACTGAAAATCCCATTATATACCTGCATCAATTAAAATAAAACACTTCAATAGAATGTGAGATCTCAGCAACATAAATTCAAATAAAGAAAACCACACAATTAAGGAGATTAGTATTCGCACCTCAAATCGTCGTGGTAAGTTTATAATTATGGCAAAAGATATGTTTAATTCTAGTTCCTCAAATTCTTCTCGTGATAATATTGACATGGAGAATATTGGTGCTCATAACATGAACCAATCGATATTAACCATTCAAAAAAGTCCGACGAGGGTCAAATTT
Source organism: Panax ginseng (assembly GCA_020205605.1). Taxonomy (NCBI): domain Eukaryota; kingdom Viridiplantae; phylum Streptophyta; class Magnoliopsida; order Apiales; family Araliaceae; genus Panax; species Panax ginseng. Next base: position 20,228,131 of record CM035142.1, read on the forward strand.
TTTTCTCTTATCCAAGAGCGGAAGAATTTTATAGAAACTATGCACAGTAGTGGATTTGAAATAAAAATTGGGGCAAGTCATAAACATGCCCGCTCCAACAATTTGTCCAGCCGGACTTTTTACGTGTACCAAAGCAAGAAAACCGATCGAAAGAAAGAAAGCAGGATGTTGATGAAGCTGAAGGAAGTAAGGTCAAAAGAAAAAGGGATTCAATAGGTCGCACGATGTGCAAAGCTAGAATGTCTGTTGTTCATCTACAAAAGGAAGATACATGAAAAGTTTCAAAAATTGAGTTGACTCACAATCATAATTTGGTTACTCCGAGCAAGAAAATTTTCATTCAAACACAGAAAAATATAACTCCTGTTGCTCGAACTTTAATCGAAATTTTAAACAGCGCTGGAGTTGGGCCAAGTACAATGATGAATGTTTTTAGTGAAATAGGAGGAGGGAGGGAAAATGTTGATTTCAGTGATATGGATATTCAGAATGTTGTGCGAGATTTAAGACGTGACACGATAGATTCAAACGATGCCCAAGCAGCCCTGCAATATCTCAAAAAACTTTCAGTGGAAAATCCTCTATTTTTTTACGATATCAAACGAGATGAAGATCATCGTATTGCATGCATTTTGTGGATAGATTACCGATCAATGATAGCTTACAAAAATTTTGGGGATGTAGTGACATTTGATACAACTTATCGGACGAACAAGTATTCCATGCCTTTTGTTCCATTCATTGGGGTAAATCACCATTACCATTCCGTCTTGTTTGGTTTTGCACTGATACAGGATGAAACGGAGGATACTTTTGTATGGGTCTTTGAGACTTGGCTTAATGAAATGAACAATAAGGCACCGGTTACCATTATAACTGATCAGGACAAAGCCATGACCAATGCGATTGCTAGGGTTCTTCCTGAAACACACCATGCACTTTGCACATGGCATATTAGTAACAAATTTCCAGAGAAATTGCATACATTGTATGACGCGTACCCTACATCATGGTAGGAAACAAAATAGCGCCACACAAATACAACATGTATGCCTTAGTGTGTTTTACCACATCATCTGAAGTAGCATCTTTAGGTAATTGTCCATATTTATGTCTTAACCAAGGCAAACTTATGCCCCCCCTTTTATAGCACTGTTCCCAATCCTCTACTGCTACTTGTTGCCCAAAAACCCTTACAAAATAGCTTTTGGGATGTTCTAGTTCTCCGCAAGTCAAAGGTTTTCCTAATATGGGCAATCCGAATATAAATCCCACATCCTCTAAAGTAATGCTGACCTCTCCACATTTTAAGTGAAACGTATTTGTTTCACTCCTCCAACGCTCAACAAAAGCAGATACAAGAGATGCATCAATTTTTGACACTACATCTTGATGACAAAATATACCGAAACCTAACTGTTCTAGTAGATATTCTTATTGTTTAGTCAAGTTCCATTCAATTAATTTTGCAGACATTTGACAAATTTCTAACACACCCCTATCCTACAAGTTAAACAAAAGATACATACATAAATTGTCAAAATATGAAAGTTTTTTACAAAATTTTAAGATAAATTAGATATATGGGACAATAAACTTACAATATTTTGCCATAAGTCAGAAGATACATGATTGTCTTGGTCCCATAAGATAACAGGATCAAAAGGTCCTGGATTTATATCCATATCGGTCCTAAAAATTCAACACAATGTCAAGTATTAAATAATTTATAAAAATTCCATTAAAGAGGTAAAGGGAGAAAGTACAAATTTTTGAGATTCTAAAAAGTTAGGATCAAAACAAGGATATAATATAAGATGAATAACTCAAAACTCAAAGCATATTAGTAACATCCATCCACTTGTTCTGGTAATAAATTTAACAGTAAACTGTTTGAGCAAATTGCAATGTCTGGTATGCTGATGGATTATTACTGTTCGTTCTCGCTTTCGAATTAAGATCATTATGACATTACTAGTACAACACATTATGACACCCCAACATTTTAGACACTCTTGTTTTTTCTGCTGACAGATCAAACCAATCCAACATGCCTCCTCGCATCTCATTCAACACATACCAAATGTTTACAATTATAAATCAGAGCTAGCTAGCTAGCTCCCACTAACAACTGCCTTTTATTTTTGTTTACTCCTCCTCCTCCTTATGTAAAATAATAACTTAATTTGAAAGAACTCTACCAAGAACAAGTGGATATAAACTAATACTAACAAGAAAAAGTAGAATCATAGATTAGGCTGCCACGCTCATCCACATCCAAAATTGCTAGCTACTTCTTTATAAAAACAGGCTGAAACTTGGGTTCAACAAAATTAATAGAGAACAACAACATAAATCGTTGATTTTGGAGATTAATCTATAGCCTTACCTGCGAATTCGACCCCAATAGTTGATTTTCAGATGACGTCTTCTAGGGTTCTATCGTTTTCCCCAAAATCGCCGAAAGAGAGACAACGGGAGTTGATTTGCAGTTGACGTCTTCTAGGGTTTAATGGGTTTCCCCAAACTCGCCGAAAGAGAGATCGACTTCTTGGCACTGTACTGAATTCGACCCCAATTGTTGATTTGCGTATGGATTCTTCTAGGGTTCTTCAATTTTCCCCAAATTCGTGACAGATAACAGCAGGTGATTTGCAAATGAATTAACTGTACTGTATTAACTGATAGTAACTCGTCGTCCGCTAGTAAGTCTAGCGGATTGTTTACTGTCTTTGGTTTGGCCAAATGGGGGGCATAAGCGTCCAGAATTTTGATTAAACACGTCCGCTAGTAAGTCTAGCGGACGACGATTTCCCATTTTTAATCTTAGCCTTTCATCAATAAAACGGACAGTTTATAACCTATATGCCACTTTTAATCCCATAGCATATAGATGCTATGGATCACTCTCATATATATATATATATATATATATATATATATATATATATGCGATGCATCCATAGCAATAGGTTGTCACTTATTAATTGTTCATAACAACCAAATTGTAAACATCTATTAATCTTTCATAACAACCAAATTGTAACATCATGTAGTGGCTTAGTGTTATTTTATATTAAAATAATGAAGTGAAATCCCCCTCTCCTTCTTTTCCTTATTCCTCCCTAAAAATATAAGAATCTTTCTCTTTGAAGGAATTTCTCTCTCTTCTCTCTTTATCTCTTACTTATTCTCTCTAAATATATGCAATTATAAGAGTATCTTTCTACACTTTGCTAAAGTTTTATAACACGTTATCAGCACGAAGCTCTAACCAACTGAGACGGTAAAATTAAATTCTTGCAATTTATTATTATATTACCGGTTTGGCTATGCCACCAATAATATAATTTTATTCTTATAATTGGCTTTAAATTCTTGCAATTTATTATTATACTACCGGTTTGGCTATGCCACCAATAGTATAATGTTATTCTTACAATTGGCTTGGCTTTTATGCTTTATTATATTCTTTAATTTGTCAAATTATATTTATGTTTTTTTATTGTCCATCTTTAAATTTATTATTTACAATGGTACCATCTATCCTTGTTAATCTTACAAGACTTGGTGGGAACCCTTTTACCACTTATTAAATTGTGGGAATAACCTTGTTATAAGACGGAACCTTTTTACCACTTATAATTGTGTGAATAATCCTTTTATTATTGCATTGGTGAAATTCTTATTATTTATTCTTTATTATTACATTGGAATAACACATATCTCATGTGAATCTAGCATGCATGGTGAAATTCTTACATTTATTCCATTCTTTTATTTACATTGGAATAATAACATCTGTGCATACAACTAGCGCATGCGGTGTGAGATCCATTTGCATTTTTATTATATATATATATATATATTGTTGAACTATAATACTTATATATATATTAACGATTGCATATTCTTTTTACTAAAATAATATGCTAATAACATAAATATAAAATATTATATTATTTATATTTGCATTTTATCACCACTTGAAGTAAGTGATTTAGTTTATTTTTTCTATATCATACATACAATTATTTATTGTTTTAATAAATAATAAAATTGTGTTTTAACCCAGAATAGATGGCAAACTTGGCAAAAATAGATTTTTCTATTTTGAAAATCTCTGGAGACAACTATTTGGCTTGGGCACTTGATGCAGAATTGCACCTTAGTGCAAATGAGTTAGAAAAGACCATTGAATCAGGAAATATAACAACTTCGGTACAAAATGCAAAAGCCATAATTTTTCTTCATCACCATATTGATGAAGGATTAAAAACTGAGTATTTAACAGTCAAAGATCCTTTGTCTTTATGGACACAACTGAAGGAAAGATTTGACCACCAAAAATTGGTTGTTCTCCCTAATGCCAAATTTGAGTGGCTTAATTTAAGGCTACAAGATTACAAATCAATTACGGAATATAGTTCTAATGTTTATAGAATAACCTCTACTTTGGCTTTATGTGGAGATCCGGTTTACGAAACCCAAATGTTAGAAAAAACGCTCTCAACTTTTCATCCCACCAACATGATTACATCGCAACAATATAGGCGAGTAAGTTCACAAAATTCGGTGACTTATTTGTCTATCCTCCTTGTTGCGAGAAAAGAATAATGAATTGTTGTTGAAAAACCATCGAAATACTGACCAGCAGGTGCTACCCCATTGCGGATATTAACGACCACGTCATTTCGGTGAGAATAAGCGTGACAATAGATGGTCATATAATAAGAAGCCTTGGGGACGAAAGAATAAGCGAGGCCATCATAACAACAAATTCGAGCCGCGACAATTGAGGGCCACACGAAGTGGCAAGTGTGTCAGGTCGGTAAAAATAAAGAAAATGCTGACACGGATAAAGAACAAACCGGATGTTTGTTTTTTAGGTGTGGGATGAAAGGGCATTAATGTGGCGTACTTGTAAATGCAGCATGAGGGCATCTGGTTAATTTATTCGAGGAGTCTCAAAAGAACAAAGTAATGGGGAAGAAACAAACTTTGTTAATCATCAATTGAATATTGTTGATGTTCCACTGATGACCAATGATGAGGAAAAGGTTGTTGATATTCTTGAACCTTACGAAAGTATCTTTTGGGATATCGTTTAATTTCTTGTTTTAATTAAACACCTGCATATATAATATTATTAGTTTTCATTCTATATGTGGTATGTGTTTCTCATGAATAAAATTATAAATGAAATGTAACTTTTCTTATTTATGTTTTATATGTGAGACCATTTTTAATGGATATGGAGGATATATGTTTAGCAGAGCGGTGCAACAACAACTCATACAATCCTTGAAGTGGAAATATTTTTCTGGCCTGATCAAAGCTAAGGAAATGTAGGAACTATCTTTGGCACATCAAATTTAATCGAGGGATTTGGAAAAGCTAGTTTCATGCTACCAAATGAGACACAAGTTTTTATCAAAGATGCTCTATATTCTAGTAAATCAAGAAGAAATTTGCTTAGTTTTAAAGATATTCGACTGAATGGTTTTCACATTGAAACAACTAATGAAAATGATAATGAATATCTTCTCATCACTTCTACTTTTTTTGGAAAAAAGAATATCCTAGAAAAACTTCATTCAAATTCTTCTGGATTATATACTATGAAAATTAGAGCAATTGAGTCTCATAATGTTATGATTCCAAAAATCATAGATCCCAAATCCTTTATGCTTTGGCATGAAAGACTCGGTCATCCAGGTACTTCTATGATGCGTCGTATTATTGAAAATTCTACTGGTCATCCTCTCAAAAATAAGAAGGTTTTTTCTAGTAGTGAATTTCCTTGTCTTTGCGTGTTCTCGAGAGGAAAATTAATTGTTCGACCATCACCGGTAAAAAGTTTATAAAAAGCCCCAAAATTTCTAGAGAGAATTCAAGGAGACATTTGTGGACCTATTCACCCATTATCTGGCCCATTTCGATATTTCATGGTTTTAATAGATGCTTCAACTAGATGGTCTCATGTTTGTCTTCTCTCTTCTCAAAATTTTGCCTTCTCAAAACTTCTTGCTCAAATAATCAAATTACGGGCTCGGTTCTCGGATCATCAATCAAGTCGATTCGACTTGATAACTGATTGAATTTTCATCAATGACTTTTAATGATTTTTTGTATGACTATTGGAATCTCCATTGAGCATTACATTTCCTCATATTCATACACAAAATGGTTTAATTTGAATCTTTAATAAAAAGACTTCAACTAATTGCACGACCATTAATGTTAAGGGCTAACTTACCTACCTCGGTTTGGGGTCATGCAATTCTTCATCTTTATGACCATCATTGAGTAAGACCAGCGCTCTTCATAAATTTTCTCCTCTACTGATTAGTTCTTGGGCGGATATGACATATCACACTTTCGAGAGTTTTTGGAAGTGTAGTATATGTTTCAATTGCACCTCCACAAAAGAACTAAGATGGGAGCCCAGACGAAGAATAGGTATTTATGTTGGTTTTGATTCTCCTTCTATTATCGAGATATCTTGAGCCTTTAGCTGGAGATGTTTTTTTTCTTGCGTTATGTAGATTGTCATTTTGATGAATCATGTATTTCCACCATTAGGAGGAGAAAGTTTTAAATAAAAAACCCTACGAAATATCATGGAATGCATCGAAATTAAATTCACTTGATCCTAAATGCGAGGACAATGTGAAATTGAAGTTCAAAAGAATTATTTATTTACAAAATATTGCAAATCAAATGCGGATGCATTTAATGATGCTAGAAAAATGATAAAGTCACATACACTGCGGTGAATACTCCGGTGAGGATAGAAATACCTATTGAAAAATCAATTCACGGAGAATTGACAAATAAGGTAATAGAAGAATCTAAACCACGCACGCGTGAAGCGTGGAAAGGCGGTTGGTCGAAAAAAAGACAAATTGTACCACGAAAATCAAAAGCAAATAAGGGAATCGAGAAGGAATACCGCTCAAAAGTAGCACTTATTCAAGAGTGGGAATAGCCCGAGAAGAGGTTCAAAATCTCGGTGAAGGGATAAGAGATGAACACCAAGAGATCTCGATAAATTATGTACATGATGAGAAAATATGGGATCGAAGCAAAGTCATGATTGATGATATATTTGCTTTCTCTATAGCATCGAGATATTACTTTGATTCACGACACGGATCTGAACCACAAAAGCGTGGAAGAATGTCGGAAAAGAAAAGATTGGCCAAAATGGAAAGATGTTATTCAAAAGCTGAGCTACAATCTCTATTGAAAGAGAAGTATTTGGACGATGGTCAAACACATTTGGGTGTAATCCGGTTGGAAACAAATGGGTATTTGTCTGAAAGCGAAATGAGAAAAATGAAATTGTGAGATACAAAGCCCGACTTGTAGCTCGAGGTTTTTTCACAAAAACACGGTATTGATTATCGGGATACATCTCTCTCGATAATGGATGGAGTCACTTTTTCACTTTTCGATAGGTATGGCAACCATGGAAGGTTTGGAAACACGTCGATGGATGTTGTAACATGACATACCTATATGGCTCACTTGGCGATTGAGATTTATATGAGAATCACTGAAGGATTGAAAATGCATTTGAATCACAAAGGCCCCGTCACATATATTCAATCAATTTACAAGCGCTCATTGTATGGGTTGAAGCGATGCAGTGCGTATGTGGTATAATCGACTTAGTGATTATTTAATAAAAGATGGATATATAAATAATCAAGTATGTCCATGTGTTTTATTAAGAAATCACAAAGTGGATTTTCCATCATTCTTTGTATATGTGGATGATTTGAATCTTGTAGGTACTCTGAAGAACTCACAAAGCTGCTACTTATTTAAAAGATGAATTTGAAATGAAAGATCTTGGAAAGACAAAATTACATTTGGGAATACAAGTGGAGCATTTAGCATCTGGAATTTTTGTTCATCGATCCACATATCTTTGAAAAAATTCTCGGTCGTTTTCATATGGATAAAGCTCATCCTTTGACTACCCGATGGTTGTTCGATCTTTAGAAGTTGATAAAGATCATTTTTGGCCTCTAGAAAGTGGGGAAGAAGTTCTTGGACTGAAGTTCCATACCTAAGTGCAATAGGTGCTCTTATGTATCTTACCAAATTGTCACGACACGATATTACTTTTCTTTGTCAACTTGTTAGCAAGATACAGTTCTTCTCAGACTAAGAGACATTGGGATGGGATCAAACACATTTTGAGATACCTCAGGTGGAAGTATAGATCTTGGGTTATTTTATCCAAGAGATTCAACGTCGCGATTGGTTGGATATGCCGATGCAGGATATTTATCAGATCCACACAATGGAAGATCACAAACAGGTTATGTATTTACATATTGTGACACGACTATATCACGGAAATCCACAAAAGCAAACCATAATGACTACATCTTCAAATCACTCGAGAGATTTCATTATACATGAAACAAGCGAGAGAGTGTGTTTGGTTGAGATCAATTATTCAGCATATTCAAAAGTCATGTGGATTACCATCAATCAAAGACATTCCTACAATTATGTATGAGGATAATGCTGCATGCATTGCTCAACTTAGAGGAGGGTACATCAAGGGAGATAGAACAAAGCACATTTCACCTAAATTCTTCTTCACACATGAGCTACAAAGAAGGGTGATATAGATGTGCATCAAATTCGATCATGTGATAATCTAATGAGACTTATTCACAAAGTCAGCTACCAAATACAACGTTTGCAAAACTTGAGGAAAAGGATCGAAATGTGTCATTGAAAGACTTATGACAACATTTCATCAAGGAGTAATGAATTCCTTTTGAGGGAAGGCTGTACTCTTTTTTCCTTAGTCACGGTTTTTATCCCAATGGGTTTTTTTGACAAGGTTTTAACGAGGCGATCAATTAAGATATTTATGTAAAAGATATGTACTCTTTTTTTTCTTAAGTTCGTTAAGTTTTTTTCCTTTGGTTTTTCTTAACAAGGTTTTTAATGAGACATAATCTTCTATCGTAGGAGTAGGAAATCGGGGAAGTATTATAAAGTGATTCCCTCCTCGGGAGGGTAATCATTTTTCTTTCATCATTTCTTCTTTCTCTTTCCTCTCCCGTCCTCCCCATTCTTCTCCTCCTGAAAATTTCCGTGAACCTCCTCCTCTCATTGCCTATATAAAGGAAATTGATCTTTGAAGGAAAATATAGAATTTCTTTGAAGGATTTCTCTCTTTATTCTCTTACTTATTCTCTCTCCCAAATATATATGCAATTATAAGAGTATCTTTCTACACTTTGCTAAAGTTTTATAACAATAATAATAATAATAATAACAATAATAATAAATTCGGATTATTATTATTAACAATATTATTATTATTATTATTATTATTATTATTATTATTATTATTATTATTATTATATAAAAAAAGGGCGGCTACTACATGTAGCTGCTTTACAAAAAACAAAACTCCACTCTTACTTGCTACAAATGATACAAACTCCACTTGCTTGCTACTACAATTACTACTACTGTGTGTACTTGCTTTTGGTTAGGACTACTACTTGTACTTGTTGGTTTTATCAATATTATTATTTTTGAAATGTAAGTCGTTACTAAGTGTAGCGGTCGTCTTATTTTAATATAAAATAATACTAAGTCGTTACATGCTGTTACAACTTGGTTGTTATGAACAGTGTCGTGACAATCGGTTGTCATGGATGCATCCCCATATATATATATATATATAACTGATCCATGACTAATGATAAATATGATTATTATTCAGGATAATGTATTTAAGATCGTCCAAAGGAATATTCAAGGGCAAAAAAGTTGCCTTCAGCTCCACTTAAGGACGGAAGACAAAATAATAGGCCTTTCCATTCTAAGGGCTAAAGAGAAATTACCTTATTGACTATATTATCTATATATATAATAAATAAGAAAAAATTATCGTTCAACACTAAATTTTAAGAGTGGTCTTTCAACTCTAAAATTTAACAATAAATCCTAATTATAAAGTTAAAAGAAAAAGTTCATTCACGTTTTTTAATTTAATATTTTTATACTAATTTATTTTAATTCGATAAAAGAAATACGTGCTTTTACAGTAATTGTAGATGCCCAAATTTTATTAAAATATACATACATAGATTAATAATATACATTCAGATTATTTTATTAATAATATTAGGGTCAAAAGGTTATTTCTACTTCTGTCCTTTGGAGGAGTGGAAGGACATTTTTTGCCTACTGCCCCTTATAGAGGAGTGGAAGGTATTTTTGCAGTCCTTGGATCTTCCTCTTTTAACACCAAAGGCTATAGTTGATAAACTTTTCTTAAGTGGAAAATTAGTAGAACGAGACTTCAAAACCAAGTAGTCTTTTATATATTTATATTGTATTTATATCGTTTTAGAGAGTAAAATTTATTTATTTTATTTGTCATTTGTAGATTTCAAGAAAATATTAATGACTTAAATTCTCATATTATCCCTATATTAAATATTGTTAACGCCAAGATTCGTCCACGCACCTCAATCACCAAAAGAGCGTTAAATCCTACACAAAAATGAAGTCACACTTGAAGCTTAACGACTTCGGCTGTCGGAGGATAGCTCCGGTGTGAGAATAAGTACAGGCTGAATAAAGTTTTAACAATAGAGGCTTTATGCAATAGTGCTGTAAATAATATTGTGTGTACCTGAGAATTAGGGTATAGCCTTGAACTTATAGTGATCACATGTCCTTCCTCGTATAGAAATAAGATTTCTCATTAGGTATGATTCCTTAATAGTTTTGAACATAATCTTCTTAAAGAAAGAGAGTCAGATCATATCCTGACACTTTACTTGGGAGTTGAAATTTGAATATAACTAGGAATCTTTGATTCCTTAAAATATTCAACTGGCAAAACAGATTACTACGCAGGGTAAAATACCTCTACGTGGACTTTGACCCACCATATGATTTGGGACGTAATAATCACGCCCAACATTGTCCCTCAATCTTTTGTTAAAGGGAACATTTAATGGAAGAGTTCCACCTTAAAAAATCAACAATTACATAATAAATGCTAAAAGCCCAACAACCTTGGAAACATGCCCAACTTTCAATGTTGGGCCCCATCAACTCCCCACGTTTACAATCATAACAACCCATTTAATAGTCGTTCTCTGAGAAGCGCACGAAGTTGAAAAGACAATTCATTTCAAAAACCTTTTCCCAAAATCAAACAGATACACCTTTCGATTTTAAAAATCCTTGAGCTTTCTCTGCTATTCCTTCCTTTTCACTGCACAAACCCTATCCCAGCTAAATCTTTCTTTGTTATTCCTTCCTCTTCACTGCACAAACCCTTTCCCGGTTAAATCTTTCTCATTCACTAGCAATGACATCCTCAAGTAACCTAACCAACAATGAACCCATCAACGCCATCCCTATCTCCTCCATTCCACCCCTACCAGTAATTACCTCTACCACCACCACCATCCCCACAACAACTACTACCGTCAGTGCCCCCACTACCCAAGCGAACATAGTCACCACCACAACCAACACTGCCTCCTAAACGCCAGGCCCTTCTGAAGTAGAGTTGGCAGTTCAGAAAATGATGAGGGGATACTCCAATGAGACCCAATTCCCTCATGCCAACGCCAAATTCACCATCAAGGAAGAGGATCTCGATGAAATCCGGGAACAATATCGCATCTGTTGATCGATTTCACAATAAATGAATATGTGCAAGTATACACAGTCAACAAGTAATAAAGTGAAAGTAGAGTATCGTTCCCACGATGAATTATTTAATAAAATTCACCAAGTACTAGTTCTTAACCAAACTAATTTTATTTAAACAATCAATTTGATGTTGTGAATTAAAATATATAATTAAACAACTACTACTACCACTAGATTAAAATCAGGCTATGGAGATTTAAGATCACATCTTCACTTATTACTTCACTTATATTAAAACATTCTTATTAATTATGTTCAGTATTCTGGATTATTAATCAGAAACTTATTAGTATTTATAACCACCTTCCGATGCATCACAAACATATTAATTCATATCCACAGTTGATAGAATTGAATTAAACACCCTAATTAATTAATTCACTATATTTCTATGTGAATTACAATTAAAAAAGATTTAAAGCACAGGTTCCCTATCAGATTACATGCGGCGTAAAGGCATATCCCTATCCTAAACACAAATCATAAATTCCAACATCATGCATAAAACACAATCACATACTATTATGATCATATCTAAATCTATATTTCATCTCCCGGATTCATATAAATTATCATGGTAATTGTTAGTTAGACAATTAAACAATTAAACGCAATTATAATAGACAATCCATAGAATTGATCACAATTATTAATAAAGAAGCATACTAAAATAAGCTACGCAATAAGATCCATTGCAATCTTAAACAAGAAATTTAGCTCATAATCATTGAATTAAAATCTAGAATCCACAACTGAATAAATATTAAAAGATAAAAGTAAGAGAACAAAAGAGAATAAAATTTGTTGTCAGTAGTCTTGAGACTCCTCTTCTGCTCCTGCTTTGAATCTTCAATGATCAACAAGTTGATTCAATCTCCAACAATCAAATATAAACTAGGGTTTATGTTCTAATCTAATGGAGTGTTTAATCTAATCCAATCTATGTAATCTCCCTTTATTTTATGCCTTACATAATGTATTTATAGGTTACAAGTCCAATTTTTAGCTTAGGAACAAACCTAATCCAATTGGAGTCAAAAAATATAAAATTTACCCCAAAACGCGTCTAAGATTGACCAAGCCCTTCCCCAAATACTAACGCTATTCACTGCTATTGCATCATCGCCTCCTAGTGCCCTTTGCTATTTGGCCTTTTTTGAAAAAATATTTTGCTCCAACGTCCTTTGGGAAAATGGCCATAACGTCTTCGTCCGAACTCCGATTTCGATGATTCAAGATGTTCCGAAAAGAGGAGATGTAGATTTATAACTTTCCTTCTTTTAGGTTTTCGAAATAAGGTCCGGAGAAATACTGAAATTGGCTCTGAAGTGGGTGCTATGTAAATGGCAAACCGAAAACGCGAATCTAGCAACCCCAAACGTCGATCCAAGTAACTTTTGTCCCAATTCCTACAAACAACGTAAAACATGCATGAATAGACAAAAACACTTAAAAACATCCAAAAGATTAAGCTCAAATGCACTCAATTATGTGTATAAAACTCACTCATTAAATACCCCCAAACCTAAACATTTGCTTGTCCTCAAGCAAAAACACAATCTAAAAAAATTCATCCTCTAGCAATGATCCACCCAAACAATAAATTAATATGAATTCACACATTGGCCTCAAAGGTTACAACAAATCATAACCCGCAGAAAATTTCAAAATAATGTCATGTCTAAAATTTTAACAACTTTCATTAGCTTCACATCTACTCATGATCCTTTAAGTGCGTGTGTGCATCCATATGTTCAAACTAGTCATGATTTAGCTAAGATCAACCAACACTCATAAAAGATTTTCAAAACTACTCTCAAAACTTCTTATCACATCAATCACAGCTAAAATAGACAAAGCACAATTTTTTTTTCTTTAGGATCAACCGGATATTCAAACTTTTAAGCACACATGAACCCTTCCCAAGTATTTCAAACATACATATTTTCTTTTCTCTATTTAGTGAGTGCATTTTATGCTCCATCTCACTTTCCACTTTTCATTGAATGAGTGCGTTTTACTCTCCATCTCGTTTTCCACTTTTCATTGAACGAGTGCGTTTTACGCTCCATCTCATGCCTGTGTTTATGGGGAGTGCATTTTACGCTCCATCTCGACCCACCACATGCTTCAATTATTCAACTCGGGAAGGTTCCAATATTTTTTTTTCAAAAATACCCCAAGATTTCCCTTAAACTTATGTGAGTGCCTAATTTTCACTTCGAATGATGCTCAAATAAGATTTCTCAAGTTGCAATGGTATCTTTCATAAGCATTTAGCCAAAAAATGTCAATCCCAACTGGCTAAACAAATGGATGTGTAAAAGTTTTCAAAAATTTCGCAAGTAATGTGAAAACCAACTAATGAGTTAAAATATAGACTAAGCATGCTCATCAATTCTCCAAGAGTTAACAATATCAACCACCTACTTATCATTGGCCAAAATAAAATTCCATCCAAACATTGCCCAAGTAAATACTAAACATGATAAATACCCCCAAACTTAAAACAGACATTGTCCTTAATGGCTAAGATAGGAAAAATTAAAAGAGAGGACTTCCTTGACATATATCAATTTATCTCCTTGTCTACGAATAGGTTAGGCACATTGGAATGAATCGGGCACCACTCATGAGTTGGACTTAACTAACATGTGAACACAAAAGAAGTAAGCTTATTAAATCCTAAAAAAAATGAAAACAGAACTAATATGAAACCTAATAAAAACTAAAAATAAAAATTAAACTTGGGTTGCCTCCCAATAAGCGTTAGTTTTATAGTCTCAGCCAGACTTTTTCAATTCTCTATCCAATTCCCCTACGAAAATTGAGGAACCCTCCATCCATCAGAAGCAATGTCTCTTTTGGGAGGTTCCCATTAGTAATGGCCATTAAATCTTAGTCACCTAGTATGATCTTTTAAGATAAGATCCCTATTAAGTATGACAAACCATTAGGTGCTTTTCCCATTATGTTTGTGAGAAAATTGTGGCATGGAATCTTGTCAAACACAACAGGGTCTTCTTCTATCTTCCCTTTCTCATCCTACCATGGTTCTAAAGTTGTCCTAGCTCTCATATCACATATAGCCTTGCCTATGATATGACTACCAATTGGACACGGTCTTGAAAAACTGCTCAGATCCTTGAACTTTGGTGGAGAAGGTACACGGGACACCATCAAAATTGGCTCATCTTTGTTGGTACTCAAAGTTAGATCTTCGTCGATCTCCTTTTATTGGTCCCCAAGTGTCTCCTCTCTTTCAACATCTATATCATTTGGCACATCCGGTTGCAGATTTGGTTCAGGCTCATCACCAGTCTCGGAATCCATGTCATAGGGCCAAGTGTATTGAGGACAAATGTTCGAGGCATTGAATAGGTGTTCCGCAAAATTTTGACTCGATAGTTCTTGACTAATCCTCCTCTCCTCACTTGAAGCTATGAACTTGGACAAAATTTCCTCCATATTTAGATTTTCTTCCTGTTGTAGTGGAGGTGAACACGAGAACTCTGGTGAGTATGTTGAATTTGGAACATAAAATTGATCTTGATACGTATGGCTCCATGAAAAATCTGGGTGATACCCCCAAATTTGATAATAGTTGTTAGGATAGACGTAATTATTGGGGGTAATCACCACCATACGGTACCAGCTCGAAACCGGTGATGCATTGATGACTCAGATGATTTCCAGCACCATAATCACAAGTAACCGCCACACTTTGACGACGTTGTGCTGCAAAAGTGTCCAACCTCCTCGAAAGTGTCTCAATATGTGCTGACAATGCAGAAAGTGTCGCGAGTCCATGAATCTCCGCTCCTCTTGGCTGAGTCATTCTCGTATTCGACCATTGATAATTAAATTCCGCCATGGTACCTGAAAAGAAAGAAATAGAAAGAAAATTTAAAAAAATAAAAAATAAAAATAAAAATAAGGAACGTTTAAATTAAAACTAATTAGATTGAAATTAATATTGGCAAAATTATTAAACTAATTTCCCAGCAACGACGCCAAAAACTTGTTGATCGATTTCACAATCAATGAATACGTTCAAGTATACACGGTCAACAAGTAATAAAGTGAAAGTAGAGTATCGTTCCCACGAGGAATTATTTAATAAAATTCACCAAGTACTAGTTCTTAACCAAACTAATTTTATTTAAACAATCAATTTAATGTTGTGAATTAAAATATATAATTAAACAAATACTACTACCACTAGATTAAAATCAGGTTATGTAGATTTAAGATCACAACTTCACTTATATTAAAACATTCTTATTAATTATGCTCACTATTCTGGATTGTAAATCAGAAACTTATTAGTATTTATAACCACCTTCCGATGCATCACACACATATTAATTCAAATCCACAGTTTATAGAATTAAATTAAACACCCTAATTAATTAATTCACTATATTCCTATGTGAATTACAATTAAAAAGGATTTAAAGCACATGTTCCCTATCAGATTACATACGGCGTAAAGACATATCCCTATCCTAAACACAAATCATGAATTCCAACACCATGCAGAAAACACAATCACATACTATTATGATCAGATCTAAATCTATATTTCATCTCCCGAATTCATATAAATTATCATGGTAATTGTTAGCTAGACAATTAAATAATTAAACGTAATCATAATAGACAATCCATAGAATTGATCACAATAAATAATAAAGAAGCATACTAAAATAAGCTACGCAATAAGATCTGTTACAATCTTAAACAAGAAATTTAGCTCATAATCATTGAATTAAAATCTAGAATCCACAACTGAATAAACATTAAAAGATAAAAGTAAGAGAAGAGAAGAGAATAGAATCTGTTGTCAGTAGTCTTGAGACTCCTCTTCCGCTCCTGCTTTGAATCTTCAATGATCCCCAAGTTGCTTCAATCTCCAACAATCTAATATAAACTAGGGTTTATATTCTAATCTAATGGAGTGTTTAATATAATCTAATCTATGTAATCTCCCTTTATTTTATGCCTTACATCATATATTTATAGGTTAAAAGTCCAATTTTTAGCTTAGGAACAAACTTAATCCAATTTGGAGTTAAAAAAGTGTCTAAATTCGCCCCAAAACGCGTCCAAGCTTGACCAAACCCTTGCCCAGCGCTCCAACACTTTTACGGCGCTGCACCACTGCCTCCTAGCGCCCCGGCGCTGGGAATAGGCTTGAAATGGGAGCCCCAGCGCTGGCCTCTTCTTCAGAAACTTTCTACTCCAACGTCATTTGGGAAAATGGCCATAACTTCTTCGTCCAAACTCCGATTTTGATGATTCAAGATGTTCCGGAAAGAGGAGACATAGATCTCCAACTTTCCTTCTTGAGGTTTTCAAAATAAGGTCCGGAGAAATACTAAAATTGGCTCTGAAGTGGGTGCTATGTAAATGGCAAGCCAAAAACGCGAATCTAGTAACCCCAAATGTCGATCCAAGTAACTTTTTTCCCAATTCCTACAAACAACGTAAAACATGCAGGAATAGACACAAAAACTTAAGAACATCCAAAAAATTAAGCTAAAATGCACTCAATTATGTGTATAAAACTCACTCATCAGCATCTCAAAAACCTACGATCTAAAAGCCCCTTCGAGACCGAGCACATATACCACCGTACTGACGGCTGAACTGCTATGCCTGTCACCCTACTAGAAAAAGGGGTTTGCCTACCCCTTCATGCCTTCATGATCACACTCCTCAAATTTATTGGCATGGGTTTTGCCTAATTCGTGCCAAATTCCTATATCAACATCATCGCCTTCATCGCCGTTTTCCACGTGCTCGGTGTTTATCCATCCATAGACTTCTTTTTATCCTTCTTTTTCATAGACTGATCTCGAGAACCAGGGTTCTGACTGATAAGAAAACAACAATCTAAAACAAACCTACCAAAGCACCTCAAAAAATGGTCCCTAATGAACACCCCATCGAGCAATAAAGGGTGGCATACCTATTGGATTTTTATCCGGGGACCCGACACCCACCAGATCCCAAATTGGGCCAAATACGCCATACCAAATATCATCATCGAAGACCTATCCAAAAACCGATTCGTAGAAATAGTAAAGCTGATCCAAAGTCTACCAACGAGGGAATGGGACTTCAGCCTCCTAAACAATCAATCGTGGTTGTACGAGCACAAACGTAAGTCCCGAAGCCTTTACTTTAATGTATTCTTATACCATCTGTTTGCTGGTTTCTACCCACTCTTTATTTATAGTATCTCTCATCAAACCAACACCCCCTGAAGAGGTCAACCCCGAAGAGATCCATGCCACAAATATTAACAATTCCTCCCCTACCCCTCCTATCATCGAGACTACTCCCTTAGTGATCGTAACTGAAGGACCATCTTCTACCAACATCGAATTGAACCCACTTATAAACGTGCCTCAACCCAAAATAATCCCCACTCCCACCTTTAGAAAAAACCAATTGGACATGCCTTGTTCCGAGAGGACCAAAATCCTTTGGATTAAGAAAAGGCTTACCTAAGTTGCTACCCAAACCTCTACCACAGAATCGCCAAAGATTGCTTCATCTGAAGTCCCAATCCCCTAAATCAAAAAGATTCCAGCCTCCGAACCCATGCAAATAAATATACCCGATCTAAACTTAAACCAAAAAAATAAAAGAGCCTGAAGACCCTTTATCCGAACCTCCCACCAAGAAAGCCAGCACTGAAAGCCTTCCCGAAAACTCTCCGAAGTAGATCTCTTATTCTTCAACAAAATAATCTTCACCCAGCCGAGTTCGAGAGGCTCAAGCTTCAGTGATGCTCTAGACTAAAGACCCCGAAGATTACCCCCATGAGTTTTTTGAAAACTTCGCCCTCCCATCCAACGAACACATATTTCAAAATATAACCACCAAAGAGCTCATCTTTGTCGGTATCATGCACCAAGGCCGAGTAAGACCATCCAAATATATTTTACTAATATAATCCGCCTATTAATTATGTTAAACACTAATTCACCAAAAAATTTATTTTAGTCTTCAGCCGTCTCTACTTCACTCATTCGCCGATGGGAAGAAATTAAAGAATGAGAGAAAGAGCTGAAAGAAGAAAACGAGCTTCTGAAGGCCAACCTTGAGAAAGAAAAGAGCTTGCACCAAAACACCTCTTTCTACTGTGAGAACCTTCAAGCTGATATTGCAAAACTGAAGGAGGAAGTTTGTTAGTTCCCGGAGGCACACAAGTTATCTAGAAGGGTAGGGGGTGAATATATATTTTAGAATTTTCTTTTCAAAGAGAAACTTATCAGTTTTGTCAACTAAAAGGATTAATTTAGCACAACAAAATATATGATTTAGTTGTCCCCCTTCAGATAAAATCAAGGTTATAAATCAAACAACAGTTATAGCAAATATAACAGTTAATGAGGCTGAAAGTAAATGACACAGTATTTTAAGTGGTTCAGAGCACTCAAAACTCCTAGTCCACTCTTCTACTTCACGAGTAGGAAATCCATTAAGGTTGTTGATACAAACTTTGAATCATTGAGATTCCTTCAAAACCAACAGTCTTGGAAAGATAGTTCACAAAGAACTCTTCAAGCCCAACAGACTTGGAAAGATAGTACACTAAGTACTCTTCAAACCTAGCAGGTTTAGCAGCTCTACAATGAGTGTAGTTGATGTTGTTGTTGTGCTACTAAGTTGCCTTAAACCCAAGTTCTGATAAACTTAGTAGCGAAGCAAGATATAGCATAATCGTGGAGTGAAGGTTTGTCAGATGTTCTATGATCTTTTTTTTTCTTGTTTCTTGCTTGTTTTTCATCTTTAATCTGTTGGCCTAATATAGGAGCCTTTGAAATCTTCCCGTTGAGAGACTTTCGTTTGAGTATTTAATGCTTTGGGCATTCTGACCATTTTGATGTTGACATCCTGATGATGTGAAATCTTCTTTTTAACTTGCCTGGCACAACATTCTGCTTTCTCACCTAACACCTCTGAAATGATACTATCAGCAAACTAGTTGATAGCCATGTTTCTTCTTGCCTTTTGATTCTTTAATTCAACCATGGTTGTTGGTGAGAGCATTGGGTTTCTCAATCATATCAATGTTCAAGTGTCAGTTGATGATGTCAGATATTTTTTGTTCATCAGACTTGATCTTCATCGATTTTGATGTTCACTGATGAGTACTACAATCGTGGTCAAATGATAAGAGCTTTGACTCTATGATTTAACCTTTGCTTTGACAACACTTGACTGACTACGATTTTGATGGTTTGAGAACTCCACAATTTAGATTAGTGCCTACGATTTTAACTTGGCTTGACACACATTCGCTAAATTACTTCACGATTCTGATAGGCTTGCTCATCATACTATAATTTTGCAATATCCACGATTTTGTTCTGCCTATCTATTACAACTCATAAGATCATCCTAACAAGATTGATCTTTCTATTGCAAGAGATTTTATAGAAAGATAAACATTAAGCTCAAATCAACTTAACAACTTTGATCTTTAATCTAAGTCCTTGCACATATGATCCAATAAGGACTTTACAACTTTTGAAAGGCATGCTTATGTATATATTCCAACATTAAATTTAAATATGCAATTCCCAACAATCTCCCCTTATTTGATGTTGACATAACCAAGTGGATTTGTATCAATTTTTAATGCAAGTGCTTGAAAATAAACATGACTTAATGATCAGTGAGCAACTAAATCTCTAGAAGATAATCATGAATTTATTGATGTTTTAAGAGAGAATTACAGTTCAAAATCAATACATCAAATAAAGACTGAAACTTATCTTTTAGATTTCTTGAATCTTGGAGGATGCGCATGTTCGTATTCCCTCCTTTTCCTGCTTGCTTCATTTCATCTTGAAAGTTCTTCCAGCTCATGTTGCTCCAAAGGTTCATTATGATCATGTTTGTTCATGAAGGCATGATCGCTAATGGGCATGCTCATACCCGTGAGAGATACTCCTTGTCCATTAATCAGACTGGAATCTTGACTTGCCATTAGAATCGGTTGATGTTCTGCTGCTCTTAGAGGCTGATTGCGAGGCTGCTGATTGATTCTTTGGGAGTGAACAACATGCTTCCCTTTACTTTTCTCAATATTCTTCCCCCTTATGTCAGCATCTAGGGTTCGAATGTCTTGAGACAAGCGATTTATTTCTTGTATCAGTTCATTGAGTTGATTTCGTGACTGAGGAATATCTTCTCGATTTTCTTGGACTAGAGCGTCAGTTTGGGATTTATGTTTTTGCAGAATGGCCAAAACATCATCCGTTTGTTTCATCTGATTTAAAGAATATTCTTAGAATTCAGTCAGAGAGGCTCGTAAACTAATAAGATATTCAGAAATGAGCTTGTTTTGAGTCTCCTGAGTCTGCTGAAGAAGGAGAACTGCTTCCTTATGCTTTTTGCTAGATTAGAAGTGAATTTGATCCCTTTCATTTATGCTTTGGATCATTTCCTTGATGATCTCTCGTAGCTTCTTTGTGAGCTCAGAACTCAGGTTGTTAGTAAGAGTGTTGGCAGCATCAATCAAATGATTTAATCGTTGATGGATGAACAGAAAGTGAGTTTCCAGGTCTTCTTGAATTTCTGTGGTCATCTTCTGTGATACGTTAGACATCTCAATTTTGGTAGGAAGAACCGAAAGAAGCTCAAGTATTTTCTAAGTGTTTAAAGGAGAGGCTCTTGAATTTTGTTCTTGCAGATTCGAGAGAGCAAGAACAAGATTGAAATAATTGTAGTTTGATGATGAGGGAACATCAGAATGAGTTAAAGGAATAGAAATTTGATGTATGGGAGAGGAGGCTGTTGCATCAAGTTGGGTAGGTGACTCCATGATTTGGGTATAAAAACGGTTGTGGTGTCATGTTGTGCGATTATCGTGGAATTAATGGTGTTTAAAGGTGGTACTAGTATGAAGTTTTGTGCATTTGGTTCATCAGTTACAACGTGTTGGGATTCTGTAGCTGGAAATTAGTTTAGTGGGTTAGAGATAATCTCGATCCATCTAGGCAATTCATCAAATTGATGGAAATTTGATGAAGGAAAGTGATTTACTTGAATCTTGAAGGAATGAAATACACCTTTTTCTCATAGATAGAAGTGGCATGATTTGTGATTAACTTTTGAGCAAAGGTGAGGTTGCTTGGGAATCCCTGGGTGAGCACAGATACTGCTGGATATGCTTTGAATGTTTAGAACATATGATTCCAAGAACGTAGAATTAGAGCTCTGTGAAAGGGCATCATTAGTAGATAAGAGAACATCCGGTTATAATTGATGCTCCTTTCTTCATTTTTGTACTCGGCAATAATTTCAACTTCTTCCTTTTCTTCTTCATCATCAAGAATTTCTAACATTTCTTGAGGAGTAGAAGGGGCTCCATGATGAGCTCCTGATTCCTTCCCCTCAGTTGGAGCACTAGTTGGCTCAGGGTCTTCAAAAATCTCCCCCTCAATATGAGCGTCTCTTTGATCAGCATTCTCTTGTTGATCATTTTCAATGTTAATACATGCTTAGTCTGATGCAGTCGGACTAACAACATTGTCGATGTTGGCAATTACTATTTCAATGATCCTGGTTTGATCCAAGGACTCATTGTGAGATCCAGAGTCTAGAGACTAGAGACTAGAGACTTAGTTCTTTTAGCATGTTCCATCATTTTCATTTCTTCCTCTTTAATCTTTAGCATAGTTTCTTGGAGCTCAAGATCAACCTTCTTGATTAGTCTTCTCTTTGATCTCCTTGACTCAGGATTTACAGATTCTTCAGCACACTGTTCATCCTCAGCAACATTTACTTGTTCATGTTGAGTCGTTATCCCAATGTCTACTTCACTTTGACTATCAACTCTTGACTTTACGATCAACATACTTGATTCCTCCAATATCGTGGTCAAGGATACTTTAGGCAAATGCCTGCTGCATTTTCCCTTCTTAAGCAGCTGAGAGATGGTGGACCTATCTTTATCTTCTTCTTCAGTCTCTTTTTTTTCTTCTTAAGTTGTATTTCAGCTTGAGAAATCTCTTTTGTAATAGATTAGCCTAGAGTTCATGATCAGATCCTTAAGGAACTTCGATTGTTGATCCCTGAAGCTCTTCTGCCATCTGAACAGTCTGTAACTTCCTTTTACCATTGTTTCTCCTAACTAGAGAAGAGGGCTCCTGGTCTACTTCTTCTTCAACCTCCCTTACAACATATTGATTTCCCTATAGAAAAGGTTTCATGACCTCCCCAGTCCTTTCACTAGACTTAGAGTGATAATTCTTAACATTTTCAGCTGGATTCCTTTTCCAGTTTATAAAGAACTTTTGGGTCATTCTCTTGTTGGCATTCAGAGGTTCACCTTCACGATCTTCAATATTGCCTCCCAGAGCTGCTTGGAAAATAATGCTGATAAATCTTCCATAGAACATTTTGCTCGTGCTATTTCCTTTCTTAGAGCTAATGATCCACTTCCCAATCAACTCCATAAGGAGGGCTCCATAGTTTAGCTGAGACTTGAAGCAGATTGCTGTCATAAGTTTCAGTTGCACCTCGTTTATAGAATCGTGACCAGAGTTCTTGCAACAAATGTATTTCCCAATAATGTTTTCCAAAAACTCGTACTTTTAAGGAAACTTCTTTTTCTTATATCCCTTCAGATTCTAGTTCTTTTCGTGATGCATCTGCGCCTCTTTTTTAAGACTAACAAAAGAGCTCTAACTCATGCAAGCATACATGCGTCAACAAGTAATACAGAGCAAGTAAAGTATCGATCCCACAGAGAAAGTTGTTTAACTTAAACTACTATTCATTAATTAAATCACTATATTTATATGCTCAAACTAATGATTAAACTTGGGTTGTTCTTGAATTGCAAATGACAACTAAAGCAATAATAACGATAGAATAAATAATATTGGAACTAATGGGATCCTAACTTCATTTAATACTTCATTCAATCGCCACTATCATGCATGGCTTGCTCACATATCACAGGAAAGTAGCCAAGAGCACTAAAAGAGTATTAGCCATTTGTCAATGCAGTAAGACCTACTTACACAAAGATCCATGATGATGATAGACTCTATGTAATCATCAA
Organism: Panax ginseng; assembly: GCA_020205605.1. Taxonomy (NCBI): domain Eukaryota; kingdom Viridiplantae; phylum Streptophyta; class Magnoliopsida; order Apiales; family Araliaceae; genus Panax; species Panax ginseng. Next base: position 20,251,949 of record CM035142.1, read on the forward strand.
TATAACCAAAATCACTATATGTCTATGTGAAATTGCAACTATATTGATTTTAAGTTCAAGCCCTTATTCTAACTTATACGGTGAAACAATATATGTCTATCTGGTTCACGAAATACATAAGCCATATAACACAACCCTATATACGTATACTATCATGATTACATTCCATATTTGTATGTTCATTGTCAATTTCATACAAATACTGAACCGAATGGTGATTAATCATTCATACATGCAAAACAATCATGATAGACATCCCATACGATATGCAAAACAATCCAGCATTTAAGCATGAAATCAAACTACATATTAAAATCCGTTAGAATCCCATAATGGAGTTTAGTTCATGACTGAACCAAAAGCCATTATGGGATCAAATCTAAACATGGTCAATAAACGACAATTGAAAGTTAAAAGATAAAACTATCAAACCCAATTACTGAATATAAATCAATATTCAGATCCTCATAAGAATCCAACAAAACTAATATTAATAATTCACTCTGGTAGAAAATCCCAAGAAGGAGTAGAAAAGTAGAGTTGTGGCCTCCTTTTACGTTGGAATCTCTCCTAGAGAGTAAAACCCTAATTATGATGTAAAGATACGTGAAAAACTAATAAAATGTCAAGTGATACCCCTGACACAAGTCAGGAATTGTTTTTTATCAATTACAACCTTTAAAAATTGGAAATAAAAAAAACAAGTCAGCAACTTCAGGCCTCGCGCGCGGCTGCGCGCTCCTCCAGCTTGATATTCTCGCGGCCGCGAGACTTGCAGTAAGTTTGTATGTTTTGCCGATCTCACGCGCGGGCGCGCACTCCCTAGGCTTGTCCTTCTCATGGCAACAAGAACTTGCGATGAGGCTCCAAGATCATTTGGGTAATTGCGGCGAGGCGCACTCTCGAAGCTATTCGCCGACGCGGCACGCGTGGCTTGCAATCTGTAGATCCTGGTTCCTGTTTTGCTACTGCTGATGCCACTTGTTCAGTCATGCTTTATCTCCTTGCTCCATTGCATCTTCATGCCATGCATATCCCATCTTTTGCCTCGTCTCAAGCATCCATTAGCCTTATGCTCAATAACACCACCAAAATAGGCCAATTCCTGCACTTATTCACCAAAAGGAGTTTTAAGTATGCGAAATGCAAATTATCATGAAATGCAGCTAAAACCTACTAAAATGTACTTGAGATGGGCATAATTCTCATGAATTGGTACTCCATAAGTAGGTGTAAATCCTACTTGTCAAATACCCCCAAACTTGAATCATTGCTTGCCCTCAAGCAATGCATACTAGTGAACAATAAAAAATGCAACTATATTACTATGTAACTAATTCTCACATTGTTCCAACCATCATAGAAATTCAGTCCAATTTGCCTCAGCAAAATTTTTCTAGATTCGAGAATACAGATTCAAATCAAACTACAGGCATAATGTCATATACTTATATAATTTAAAAATGCTATACAGATGTTGTGTGTGTGTTGTGTTCGCCCAATACTTGATTTAGGTGCAGAATGCTCATGCTATCTTGCTCAAACAAGAAAAATTATAGCTTAAATCAAGACTTATGTATATATATGCGACTCAGACTATTCCAACATCTTAAAATAAACTAAGGTTCAATAATGGGCTTAACTGCTTTATTCTACTCACAAGGGCGAATTTCGCACTTTCTCGCGGTGTTTATTCCTATTTTTCTTTTCTTTTCTTTTCTTTCTTTTTCTTCATGACTGTGCAATGTCTTACTCCATTAGGCACACTGCTACCCCTTAGCAAGCTTTCGACCAATGACTCCCAGACCATGAAAGACCTTAGGGTGCTAGGTGTAGAGACAATCCCTCAAAGCGCATTTCTTACTCAAGTAGCCAGGGCCCCGAAATAAGACTAGCCATGTTATTTCTACTTTTCTTTCTTTTTCTTTTGTTTTTTTATACACAGATACCCATGTTTTTCCAAAGTTTAAAAATCAATGTTTTGTACAGTCCAAAAGTTACTTTTCACATATTTCTTTTAACACTACATTTTCTATCGAGCAAGGCACAACGTACGATTTATACCTACAAGTGCTTGTGAACACATTGTAGTAAAACCAAAAGCATTTAAACAAGATTATGAATTTCATTGTATAAAACGTTACATCTCAGCTCATGTTATCTAAAATATTCAGAAATCATTTAAAAACTTCACTCTCATCATTGGCTAGACAAAAATTTTTCTATACGGTAAGAACTGTGAGGTATGCAATTATAACATGCAACTATATGCTAAAATGTAATCTAAACATGCAAATAAAAATTAAACTAATCATGCAAAACTATATGCAAAACTAAAAAATACTACTACCCTACCCCTAAACTTAAAATATTCAATGTCCCAATTGAATGAAGGTAAAGGGTACGAAAACTCCCCTAATTATCGGTGGTGCCACCCTCCTCGGGTGGTGAATTCGGTGGTGGATATGGTGCTGCGGTTCCAAATTGAGGCCATTCTTGTGTTGTTCCTTGTTGCGCAAACGCTTTGGCTAAAGCCCTTGTGAGCCCCGTCACAAATGTGCCCAGTCACAAATGTGCCCAAATTATCATACATGGTATCGACCTTGCGCTCCAACCTTCAGAGCTGGCGATCGCCATGGGTGGCACGTGCGTGCGTGGATGGGCCCGCCTCGTATATTTACGGGGGTTGTTGTGGTGGTTCTGGAAAAATAGGCTGAAGGATGAATCCTAGTCCGCGTGGGTGCGGTACACCCCCTGTCCATTCCTTGAAATTTGCAATAGCTGCATGAGTGATTGCATGGATTGGGTATAGCAGCTGCTTATTATGCCATTGGACTCCTTGTTGAGAACAGAGAATGGCTACTACCGATGCATGCAGGATAGTCCCATTTCGATTCTCACGTATATAACTCAGCATGTTTCTATGGATTAAAAGGCCGACATCAATGTACTTGCCTTTGACGATTCCCCACAAAATAATCGCACGCTCAGTGGTTATTGCATTGTAATGAGCTGACGGAACGAGTTTGGCACAAATAAACAGGTTCCAGGACTGGGCATATCGATTCAATGTTGACGACGGAAATGATTTTGGTTCAGTTGTTCCTGTCTTATACTTCCATTTGGTGCCCGAAATACATAAATCAGTAATCATAACTGCGAGATCTGTCTCCAAATAGTCGCCTTCTAACTAATTGTCAGACCCGATGGGTGGGGCATCATATATGTTGAATACTTCTCTGATCGCGGAAGGGCGATAATTCACCTGTTTTGCTCGAACTATCGTTATTCCTCTTGTTATCAACTTCGCAGCATTAGCATAAAATTCTCTAACAATCCCCAAGGGGATAGGCATAGGAGATGCAGATAAGCCAACCTAGTCTCATTCGCGTATCATATGCCATAGTTGGCCATCCTGTTTGGCAGGTAGAAGTCCCCGTTCCTTCACAAAAGATTTGGCCACACTCCGATAATAGTCTTGCTGGGCTTCCAAACTGACAAATCTACTCTCGTCCAAGACCTCCTCTTCGTGGTGATCAGAAGAAAATTTGGATGAAGAGGAGAGTGATATTGCACGTGCTCGTTTTGGGCCCATGTGGGAATGATAGAGAGAATGTGGAGGGACTATTGATGATTGTTCCCCCAAACTTATGGATACACAACCCAAGTAGAACCCTAACTTATGCCAGGAAAGTGATGTGTGGGTATTAACTTTGATGAGAGTTGATTAGCCTTATGAACATAGAGAGATGTAATAATACGCTCGTTATATTGAAGAAAGACCCAATCGGACCATGAACTCAATTTTGGACATATTAAATTTTTTTTTTCCGCTCATGGCGAGCGCGGCACGTAGCGATCTTATAATGGATTTCAGCGCCAAGTGCCGAGAAAGGTGGCTCTATAGTCTCGATCTATGCATGTGCATGCACAAGCATGCAGGTCGTTGTGTGCATGCCTTCATTGCGATCCTGCGATTCTCGCACCTTCAGATTGAATTGTAGGTGCGGCAAGATAGAAATGTGTGCTCTCCATTGCACCTGCAATTCATCAATAGACATTATCAAAATAGGGTTTACTACATAAACATGAATGTCTATTGTATATCCTCATTTTATACAATGCATATACACGCTCCCCTATACTATCAGCTATTCTGTTAATGTGTTAACTTAGGTTGAAATAACTTAAAGAAATAAACAAAGAATGAAAAATAGATTTTAGAGAAGAAAAATAATGGGTTGCCTCCCATCCAGCGCTAAGTTATAGTCAATTAGCTTGACTATCTCTGAAGTTCATGTTGAAGAAAGAATTGAGGCGACTTTCTGTCTGTCTACTTCACCACCAAAGTAATGTTTTAAGCGCTGTCCATTCACCTTAAAAGGCTTGTCGGGCGACGTATCAAATATTTCGATTGCACCATGCGGAAAAACAGTTTTCACTGTGAATGGTCCTGACCACCTCGATTTCAGCTTTCTAGGAAAAAGTTTAAGTCTAGAGTTATAAAGCAAAACCCTTTGTCCTGGTTCAAATGCTCTCTCAATGATTTTTCGATCATGCCATTTCTTTACTTTCTCCTTATAAAGCTTCGAGTTTTCGTATGCCTGCAGTCTGAATTCATCCAACTCATTGAGTTGGTATAGGCGTTTCTCCCCGACAGCTGTCACATCAAAATTTAGCTTTCGAATGGCCTAATATGCTTTATGCTCTAGCTCCATGGGAAGGTGGCGTGCTTTTCCATATAATGAAAAGGTGATATACCTAATGTTGTTTTATACCATCCTATAAGCCCATAATGCATCATCTAACTTCAAGGACCATCCTTCCTTGTTGGAATCACAACTTTCTCCGCATTCTCTTGACTTCTCGATTGGACACTTGACTTGGCCATTCGCTTTGTGGGATATATCGAGTAATGTCGATGATTCACCCCATATTTAGCCAACAAAGTCAGAACTTTCTGTGCAAAAGTGATCGCCTTCACATCGATGATAGCCCTTTGAGTCCCAAACCTCGTGAAGATACTGCTATGTAAAAAATCGAGGACAACCTTGGCATCATTTGGCTCAAGAGCCGCCACTTCTACCCATTTCGAGACATAGTCGACAAAGAACGAGAATGTAGATATTTCCATGAAGAAGAAACGAAAGGCCCCATGAAATCAATTCCCATACATCAAAAAAATTTTGACTTCCAAGATTGTATTCAATGGCATTTCATTCCTTTTAGAGATGTTCCCACTCGTGACATCTATCACATCATTTGGACCAAATTATACGATCCTTGAAAATTGTTGGCCAGTAGAATCCTGCTTGTAATATTCTCGCCGCTGTTCGTTCACCACCATAGTGTCCACCATACACAGTAGAGTGACAATCCTGCAAAATCCCCTCGGTCTCGCTATATGGAACACACCTTCGTATAACTTGATCAAAGCATTGTTTGAACAAATAAGGCTCATCCCATATATACCATTTGACATCATGCAGAAATTTCTTCTTTTGATAACCCACTAAATCGGAAGGTAGCATCTTACTTACCAAATAGTTTGCATAATCTACAAACCATGGCACTTCCCCTTTCATCACAAATAACTGTTCATCTGGAAAAGATTCATTGATTAAAACCTTGTCATCTGTTTCCCTTTCCGGATTCTCAAGTCAAGATAAGTGGTCCGCCACTTGGTTTTCAGTGCCCTTCCTGTCCTTGATTTCCAAATCAAATTCCTACAGTAATAAAATCCATCTGATCAACCGAGGCTTTGCATCCTTTTTCGCCACTAAATGTCGAATAGCAGCGTGATCCGTATACACTATAACCTTTGTGCCAATCAAATATGCTCGAAATTTATCAAAGGCGTACACTACTGCTAATAATTCTTTCTTCGTGGTGGTGTAGTTCAACTGTGCGTCTGTAAGGGTCTTGCTGGCATAGTAAATAACATGAAACATCTTCTCTTTCCATTGTCCCAAAGCAGCTTTACTACAGGTAATCATCGGCATCACACATCAGCTCAAATGGCAATTCCCAATCTGGAGCAGTAATAATTGGTGCTGATGTTAATTTCCCTTTCAGATGCTCAAATACCGACATGAAAGCCTCATCAAAGATAAAATGCGCATCCTTCTCCAATAAACTGCATAATGGTTTAGTTATCTTGGAGAAGTCTTTGATAAATCTGCGGTAGAAACTCCGTGGCCCAAAAGTCATGCGAACACCTTTTACCGAAGTAGGTGGTGGCAATTTCTCTATAGTTTCTAACTTTGCCCTATCTACCTCGAGTCCCTTCTTCGATACTTTGTGTCCAAGTATGATTCCTTCCTGTACCATAAAATGGCATTTTTTCCAATTTAGTACCAGATTTGTTTCAACACATCGCTTTAAAACCATCACCCAAATTCTCGAGGCATAGATCAAATGAGTCTCCAAAAACTGAGAAGTCATCCATAAATACTTCCACATTTTGCTCTACCATATCTGAAAATATAGCCATCATGCATCTCTAAAAAGTGGCTGGAGCGTTGCACAACCCAAAAGACATCCTTCTGAAGGCAAATGTGCTGTATGGACATGTGAAAGTTGTCTTTTCTTAGTCTTCTGGAGCTATCATTATTTGATTATAGCCCGAATATCCGTCCAGTAGGCAATCGTACTCATGACCTGTTAATCTGTCCAACATCTGATCAATGAGTGGTAGTGGAAAATGATCTTTCCTTGTAGCTTTATTAAGCCTTCGATAGTCCATGCAAACTCTCCACCCTGTCACTGTTCGTGTTGGAATCAACTCGTTGTTCTCATTAGTCACTACTGTCATGCCACCCTTTTTCGGTACACACTGCACTGGGCTCACCCATGAGCTATCTGAGATTGGATAGATTATTCCCGCATCCAACCATTTTAGCACCTCTTTCTTAACCACTTCTTTCATTATCGGATTAAGTCTCCTTTGTTGCTCAACCGATGGTTTACTTTCATCTTCCATCAGGATTTTATGCATACAAAATGAAGGACTGATCCCTTTGATATCCGCTATGGTCCATCCAATCGCTGATTTGAACTCTAGAAGCACTCGTAGCAGTTTTTCTTCCTGGAAGGATGTTAATGTAGAAGAAATAATCACAGGTAGCTTGGAATCTTTATTTAAAAATGCGTACCTGAGATGATCTGGAAGTGGTTTCAGTTCAAGTTCTGGAGGTGTCTCCAGAGATGGTTTTAATTTTACGGAGGTTTCTCCTGCTTTTGTCAACGGCTCAACAGGTATCCTAAATTTCCTGACTTGTGCAGTGGTATCCAGATATTGCACAAGTTCATCAAGTTCGTCGTCCTCCAAATCTGAATTTTCAGCAATTACACTCCTCAAAGGTTTTTCATCCACCCGACTCTGTACTTCATCATTTATGACCTGCTCCACAAAATCAACCAAGAAACATTCCTCTTCATCTACTGGAAACTTCATAGCTTTGAAGACATTAAAGGCGACCTCTTGATCATGAACCCGCATAGTGAGTTCCCCATTTTGCACGTCTATCAGAGTTTTTCCTGTGGCTAAGAATGATCTTCCCAATATGATTGGTATATTTTTGTCTTCCTCGTAGTCTAGGATAATGAAGTCAGCCGAAAAAATAAATTTATCTACCTTAACCAACACATTTTCAACAATTCCTCGTGGATACGTAATCAATCTATCAGCTAGCTGTAATGATATGTTTGTCGGTTTTGGATCCGGCAATCCCAACTGGTTAAATACTGATAAGGGCATAAAATATGCTTGCCCCAAGATCACATAAACACTTACTGAAGTTCATCTTTCCAATGGTGCATGGAATTGTGAAACTGCCCGGATCCTTTAGCTTTGGAGGTAATTTCTGCTAAAGCACTGCACTGCATTCCTCTGTCAAGGCTACTGTTTCAAACTCATCTAATCTCCTCTTCCTTGACAATATACCCTTCATAAATTTTGCGTAGCTTGGAATTTGTTCCAATGCCTCGGCGAATGGTATGTTGATCTGCAACTTTTTGAATACCTCTAAGAATTTGTTGAACTGTTTGTCTTCCCTTTTCTTGTTTAATCTCTATGGATACAGAACTTGCATGTGAATTGGTGGTATTGGACTCTTAAACGTCTCCTCTGAACCTGCTTTGTCTTTCTCTTCCTGCTGACCCTCAAATTTCTCCCAATTTTCTTTCTCATTAACTGGCTCCTCTACCTCAAGTGTTGCAGCGCCTTCCTCGATGCATTCTCGCCTTGGCGCCGCGATTACGAAAGAATTGATGATCTTTCCAGATCTCAATGTGATTGCTTGACACTATTCCTTCCCTTCTCTTCTTGGATTTGTCTCCAGACATTTGGCAATGAACCCTCAGGGCCTCAGAAGCGAGAATGTTCGCCATCGCCCCATTTGAGTTTCCAGATTCTTTATAGCCACTGCTTGGCTTTTGATCATAACTTCTGTGTTTGCCATGTATTTCATCATCATCTCCTCCACTTCTGATTTCTTTTCTTGCTGAGGTGCAGCTGGAGTGTGATGTTGCTGTTGTTGTTGATAAAATCCCGGTGGAAAGGGTGGTCTAGGATTAAATCATACTTATTCATTGGGTCATACCAAATTGATTATTTGGTTGAAACTGACTTTGCTGATTCCATTGATTATTTGACCAACTAAAGTTTGGATGATTTCTGTTGTTGGGGTGGTATGTGTTCTGAAATTAACCTTGGTCTTTTTTATAGTTGCTCTGATCGTGACCGATTCTCGAAATGATAAGACATTTATCCGTCGAGTGTGACCCCGCACAAATCTCACATACGAAGGTAACCGTCTTTACTTTTCCTTCTGCCAAAGTATCTATTTTCTTTTCCATGGCTGCCATCTGTGCTGACAACTGAGTAATAGCATCAACCTCCAATACACCTGCAACTTTGGTTTGTGGCATTCGAGATGTAGGATTCTGAAAATCATTCGATGCCATTGTCTCGATAAGGTCATATGCTTCCTCATAGTTCTTTTCCCATAATGCTCCTCCTGCAGCTGTATCTACAATCGGTCTCGACTGCCATCCCAATCCATTATAAAACGTGTTGATTACCATCCAATCCGGCATACCGTGATGTGGGCACTTTCTGAGCATTTCTTTGTATCTCTCCCATGTTTCATATAATGACTCGCCCTGTTGTTGCTCAAACTGAGAGATAGCTATCCTCATCTTGGCAGTCTTAGCCATTGGGAAGAACTTAGCTAAGAATTTCTATGCTAAATCCTCCCATGTAGTTATAGATCCTGGTGGCAGAGAATGAAGCCAACTTTTCGCTTTATCCCTCAATGAAAATGGTAACAACCTTAGTCTAATAACATCCTCCGTCACACCGTTGTATCTAAATGTATCATAAATTTCGATGAAACTTAACAGGTGTTCATTCGGATCATTTGTAGCAGCACCCCCAAACTAAACTGTATTCTGCACCATTTGAATAGTGCCAGTTTTTATCTCGAATTTATTTGCTGCTATTTCTGGTCTGACTATGCTAGACTGTAGTCCATTAATATTGGGCATGGAATACTCCTTCAGAGCTATGCTCTTCTATTTGATCTTCTCTTTGTGCCTCGGCTACCATGTTAGCTGTCGTGTTTTCCAACTGTTCTTGTATATTTCTACGAACACCTGCTTTCCAACCTCTCCCGTTTATATTATCCTAAACAGGTGTTAAATTGGGGTTGGTTGACCGTGTGCGCATAAAAATTTATCCAAATTCCTGAAACAAAAACAAAAAACTGAAATGAGATAAGACTAGAATTGTCTAAGTCATACAATATAGCTTAAAACTAATGATAATGATACTAAATTAAACGCCTTTTCCCGGCAACGGCGCCAAAAACTTGTTGCCTCTTTTTTAAGACTAACAAAAGAGCTCTAACTCATGCAAGCATACATACGTCAACAAGTAATACAGAGCAAGTAAAGTATCGATACCACAGAGATAGTTGTTTAACTTAAACTACTATTCATTAATTAAATCACTATATTTATATGCTCAAACTAATGATTAAACTTGGGTTGTTCTCGAATTGCAAATAACAACTAAAGCAATAATAACGATAGAATAAATGATATTGGAACTAATGGGATCCTAACTTCATTTAATACTTCATTCAATCGCCACTATCATGCATGACTTGCTCACATATCACAGGAAAGTAGCCAAGAGCACTAAAAGAGTATTAGCCATTTTTCAATGCACTAAGACCTACTTTACACAAAGATCCATGGATGATAGACTCTATGTAATCATCAATATAACCAAAATCATTATATGTCTATGTGAAATTGCAACTATATTGATTTTAAGTTCAAGCCCTTATTCTAACTTATACGGTGTAAAACCCTAATTACGATGTAAAGATACGTGAAAAACTAATAACATGTCAAGTGATACCCCTGACACCAGTCAGGAATCGTTTTTTATCAATTACAACCTTTAAAAATTGGAAATAAAATAAAACAAGTCAGCAGCATTAGGCCTCACGTGCGGCCGCGCGCTCCTCCGACTTGATATTCTTGCGGCCGCGAGACTTGCAATAAGTTTGTATGTTTGGCCGATCTTCTTGTGTGCAAGGCTTCCTAGGTTTTTCCTTCTCATGTCAGCAAGAACATGCGATGGGCTCCAAGATCTGGCTGGGTAATCGTATGGCAAGGCCTCAAGGCTATTCTCCATGGCACTTTGCAATCTGCAGATCCCTGGTTCCTATTTTACTCTCTTTGTTGCCACTTGTTCAGTCATGCTTTATCTCCTTGCTCCATTGCACCTTCATGCCATGTATATCCCATCTTTTGCCTCGTCTCAAGCATCCATTAGCCTTATGCTTAATAACACCAGCAAAATAGGCCAATTCCTGCACTTATTCACCAAAAGGAGTTTTAAGTATGCAAAATACAAATTATCATGAAATACAGCTAAAACCTACTAAAATGTACTTGAGATGGGCATAGTTCGCATGAATTGGTACTCCATAAGTAGGTGTAAATCCTACTTATCAGCATCCTCTTTAGTCCCTCGTTGAAGTCGATGAAGCTTAAAGAAACAAGGTCCTTAGATTTAAAACCTAAGGCCTGATTTATGTCAGCAGCTTCCTATCGAATCGACACTCCTTTAACCTTTGTAGTGAGGACGTCGTCTTTGTAGACTCCATTGGTGTAAAACTCCTTCACCAGTTTGGGATAGATCCTCGTACTGGTTCCCAGAGCTTCTTGTAGTCCTACTTTCTTTAGAAGAGTGAGGATTCTGTGATAATTTGGCTCAACATCCTTGAATTCTTCGAAGCATAGTTGGTGTCCTGGAATCACGATTGAAGATGCCATTGATTTCTTTGATTTTCCTGATACAACCGAGATTAACTGAGTGATATGTAGCTCAAATCTAGGGTTTTAGAGAGAGAACGTTTGAAATTCATATGAGAGTTTTTAGAAAATAAATGGTGGTTTAGAGAGTATTTGAAACTTCCCTTTTTAAATATCACTGAGTGAGACCACAAGCTTTTAATCAGGAGGATAAGACTATTTTATCCTTAGCTCCCCCTGAGATTGTATTCCTTTTATGAAATCTACGATCAATGAGTATTACTCTATGATCGATTAAAGACTTTCTTCCTACACAGTTAGTATATTCCAGAGCACAAAATTATGGTTGAAAATTAAGCATCCCTAACTCACTTATCAATTTAATAAATCCAGATTCATCTAAAGGTTTTGTAAACACATCATCAAGTTGATTTTCAGTTGGGATATAGTGAAGAAAGATATTTCCATTTTTAACATGATCCCTAATGAAATGATATCTTATCTCAATATGCTTTGTCCTAGAATGCATGACAGGATAATGAGTTATAGCTATAACACTTGTATTATCACAATGAATATGAATATTTGAAATTAAACCCATAGTCAGCTAGCTGATTTTTCATCTATAGGATTTGGGCACAACAAATATTTGCTTCTTGCTAAACCAGGACACGACCCTGTTTCCTAGCAATTGACAAGTACCACTTGTACTCTTTCTATCAATTTTATAACCTGCAAAATCAGCATCTGAGTATCCTGTTAGTTTAAATGAGGATTCCTTTGGATATTAAAGCCCCAAATATGGTGTGCCTTTGAGATATCTGAAAATTCCTTTTACAACAGTTAAACGTGATTCCTTAGGGTTAGCTTAAAATCTAGCACATATACATGTAGCAAACATGATGTCTGGTCTACTGACAGTTAGATAAAGGAGAGAGCCTATCATACCTTTGTATTGAGTAATATCAATACTTTTACCTTTCTCATCATTGTCAAGTTAGTTGCTGGTGCAATTGGAGTTTTCATGGGGGAAGCTGATTCCATGCCATACTTTTTAAGTAAGTTTTTGATATATTTGGCTTGGTTTATGAAGATACCTTCATCAGTCTGCTTCACTTGAAGTCCTAGGAAGAAATTCAGTTCACCCATCATGCTCATTTCAAATTTACTCTACATATGCATGCAATCAAATAATAAAAATGTTTGTTCAAAGAACTGAACACTTGTGCAATTGATAAAAATATTTGTTTAGAAAAACTGAATATAAGTAATGAAAGATATTCATTTCGGGAAATTGAATATGTTATAAGAAATTAATAACGACATTCACTTTAAAAATTGAACATTCATTAAATATAAGCAAACAATGAAGAAGGTACTCGTTCAACAGAACTGAATACCCACTCAACCATGAGCAATTGATGAAGAAAGCATTCGTTCAACAGAACTGAATACCCAATTAAACATAAGTGGTTAATGATAGTACTCGTTTTAAAAAACTGAATACTCATTTTATTGATAACTTTAAAAATTTACACAGAGTCGTATTGACGAACTAGTTAAACAAGCATTATTGATAATATTTTCTAAGTATGCCTACATGCCAAGTGTTCTTGACTTCTATCCCATCTATTGCTCAAAGGCGGTAAGTATCTGGCTTCGTCACTTCTATGACTTCATAGGGTCCTTCCCAGTTATGCATTAGCTTCTCGAGATTTTGGGGGAGTAGAAGCCTCCACCTCCCGAAGGACTAAATCCCTAACTTCAAACCTCCTCAATTTGACTCCTTTATTGTAATGCCTGGCCAGTCCCCTTTGGTAGGCCCCTAGCCTTACCATGGCCGACTCCCTACCCTCCTCCAATAGATAAAGATTGAGGCGAATGCCTTCATCATTGTATAGCTCCTTGAATTTTCTGACCGGAAGAGAAGATGATCCAATTTCCATAGGAATCAGAGCATCAGTCCCGTAGGCTAGTCTGAATGGCTAGTCACCTATTGTTATCCTTGGAGTAGTTTTATATGTCCACAATACGCTAAGTAGCTCCTCATGCCATCTCCCCTTTTCCTCGTCGAGCCTCCGTTTAATTCCATTTAGTAGAGTCCTATTAGTAACTTCTACTTGACCATTCGACTGAGGATGTGCCACTGAAGTCTTACGATATTGGATACCCAGATCTTTTAAGAACTGTTCGAACTTAGAGCCTACACACTTTCTGCCATTTTCTGAGACCAACACCATAGGAATCCCGAACTGAAAAATAACGAACTCCCTTAATAATTTAAAACATTCCTGCTCGGTGATTTGCCAAAGTGGTTTGGCCTCCACCCACTTAGTCATATAGTCGATGCGTACTATAACAAAGATAACTTGACCCTTGGCCTTCGGCAAAAAATCCATAATATCAACCCCCCACACAACAAATGGATTGGGGACAAAACATAAAATAATTCTTTGGGTGGCTGATAAGGAATAGATTTATTTAGCTGACATTTAGGACACTTCTTCACATATATTGTTGCTTCTTTGAAAATTATTGGAAATAATATCCGGCTAAGTGCGCCTTTGGCATCAAATCAGGCAAGTTGCTAGGATTCCTAGTAAGTCACAAAGGCATTGAGCTGGATCCTACAAAAATTCAAGCCATTGCGGAGATGCCTATACCCCAGACAGAGAGGGAAATACAGAGATTTCTGGGAAGAATCAATTTCATCAGTCGATTCATCTCCCAACTCACAGCAACCTGTGAACCCATCTTCAAGTTGTGAAGGAAGAACTCTTCCAAGAAATGGAATGGCGAGTGTCAAAAAGCCTTCCTTCTCATCAAAGAGTAACTAATCAAAGCTCCTATTTTGGTACCTCCAAGGGATGGTGTTCCCTTGTTTATGTACCTGTCAATCAATGACAATGCCATGAGCTGCATGCTGGGAAAGAAAGATGATAGAGGCCAAGAAAGAACTATCTATTACCTCAGCAAAAGATTTAGCATCAGCGAGAACAAGTACACTCTGATTGAGAAAACTTTTTATGCTTTAGCATGGGCTTCCATGAGATTACAACATTATCTCCATGGTCACACAACCCATCTCATATCCCGCATGGATCCTCTCAAGTACGTGTGCAACAAACCTATGTTAAATTATCAACTGTCCAAATGGCAGTTGATCCTTCAACAATTTGACATCATCTACGTGACTCAAAAGTCTATCAAAGGTCAAGGAATTGCGGATCAACTGGCCGCTGCACCTTCAGGGGATTTCAAACCTTTGGAAACATATTTCCCCGATGAAGGGGTAATGGCAATTCAGCAACACCATCATGACAATACACACAAACTATGGAAGATGTATTTTGGATGGATCCGTAAACATGGAAGGTTCTGGGGCTGGATCAATTCTAGTATCCATTTTGGGAGAGCAGTATCCAATTGCCGTCAAATTGTAGTTTGTCAACACCAACAACCCAACTGAGTATGAAGTCTACATCATGGGATTGAAACTAGCCCAATCCATGGGCGTTAGACGGTTAACTGTCTTTGGAGATTCCGTACTGGTAATTAGATAAACCACTAGGATCTATCACACCAAAGAATTACATTTGCTGCCTTACCATCGACAAGTTATCCAGATGGCTTCGGAGTTTGAAGAAATATCATTCCTCCACATTCCTCAGAATAGGAATGATTTTGCGGATGCACTAGAAACTTTGGCCTCCTTGATCAATATACTTGATAAGGAAGACATGCCAAATATCACATTTACCCGGCAAAAGGCACCAACCTACGGGAACTACATTGGAGAAGTATCGGATGAACTACCTCCCATATAACACCCTTAGTATCAGGATATCAAGGAGTATCTACGAGATGGATCTATACCCGCTGAGGCGAGTCAAGCTGAGAGAAAGCGGATCCATCGAATGGCCATGAAATTCTACCTGAGCGGAGACACACTCTACAAAAGAGATACAGAACTAGGCTTTCTAAGATGCCAAGATAAAGACCAAGCTCAGAGGCTCATGGATGAAATCCATGGTGGAGTATGCGGCCCACACATGAGCGGCCCTCTACTTGTCAAGTAAATCCTAAGAACAGGGCATTTCTGGCTCTCTCTCAAGGCTGACTGTGATGATCACCTCAAGAGATGTTACAGTTAGGAATAAACATGTGAATGATATTCCTATTTATATAAGATTTCATTATGATCTTAAGGAATGAATATGCAGATATGTCTGCATTGAAATAAGCTGTATAGTCCTTGAATAGACAATAGGAATATATGTACAAGGACTTAGGCTGAAATGATCAAATATGTTAGGTTGATTCTACATGAAGAAAATAGCTTGTGTAAATTCTTTAAAAAGAATATGATGTACAAGGACTAAATTTAGAAAGATCAAGCTTACTAGGTTGATCTTATATGATGTAATAGATAGGCTTGCCTAATCATCGAGTACTGCACAAAGCCTTAGAAGTCTGTCAGGAGAAACAAAGAACTCGGAGACTATCAAGGCAGAATCGTAGTCCATCGAGCCAGCCGAGGGATTGCAAAAGCCAAGGCAGAATCGTAGAGTATCTGTAACGATCGAGAAATTTGTAATTTAATTTAAATATTTATTGAATTAAATAAATATTTTAAATAATTTATTTATTGAGAAAAATAAATAATTGATAATTGTGGTGAGTTAATTTAGTAACTAAATTGATTAATGCTAATTAAATTGAATAATGATAATTTTATTGAAGGATTTAATTTAAGGAAATAATTAAATTAAATAAAATGTTGTTTTAATCTAATTTATTAATTAAATTAGATATGTAAAGATTTATTAAGTATATTACAATGAGAATTATAAGTATAATAAATTATAAGTATGAGTTAATTAAATTAACGGTGTGACATGAAACTATATAATTAAAATAATATAAAAATAATCTAGTAAAGAAATAGTGTGGTTAGCCAAACAGTGTCTTGTGACCTTTGGCTCTTTCCAGCTGACGTCTTTTGTTTTCTTTAACGGATGAATACGTGGGAGAGTTAAGCCATATCAATTTTCTTTCACGTCTTATTTCTTCATAAGGCTAGGCAATATAGAAAATACAGAGAAGGTCTGAGAGAAGAAGATAAACACAGAGGAGATTGAGAGTGAGAGCTTGAGAGAATTTTCTGTGATTATCAAGTGGAAGAGGAGGGTTTGCTAATTATTTTGCTAATCAAGGTATAAAATATCCCTATTCTAACTTTTAGTCTCGGTATATATATATATATATATATATATATATATATTCTATGTGATTGGAAATCACGTGAATTGTGGTATATATATATATATATATGTTAATATAGTTTTGCAAAATCTGTTAATCATCATATATGGTTGATGCTTATTTGTTAAATACATGAAATTTGGGTTTGTATGGATAAAAATATATCATAGTGTTTATGTTCATATAATATGGTTTATAAAGTACAAAATTTCATGCTTTATGTGTGTTAGAATATGCAAATTGATGTTAGATTATGTTAGTATGTTAAGAAACGAAAGCGGCGTAGTCCGAATCGTGTCAATTGGTTAAGAAACGAATTCGTGGTGATCAAATTCGCTAAAAATGTCAAAAATTGAGTTTTTATATGAAAATATGGAATTTTGAGAAATTGAAGTAGTTTTAGTTGATGCTAAATTGTTCTAATTGGTTGTAAATGTTAGCAAACATGTTTGTAATAGTCTGTACCAATTGTAGATGTTAATTTCACTGTTTTGTGGGTGAGATTCTTGTTTGTTGGGCTAAAGTTTAAACATCTTGTTCACCGCCATTTATTTCTTTCAGGCAATACGTAAATAAGAAATTGCGTTGGTGCTTAAGGCAAAAAGCTAAGCATTCACGCCAAATGGATCCCAAGTGTATTGCGCCCATACTTCTACTGATCCGAGGTAATGAAGTCTGCTCATTTGTAGGTCATGTGTAAGGGACTTAGGTTGATCAAGCATGCATGTTAATGATGTTAAGACATAATATAAGCTATAATATCGATTGTAATGGTAATGCTAAGTGTGAAGATTTTAAATAATTGTTTAATAAGTTATAAAATGAAACCAAATGTGATGTTTTCCAAAGTTAGAGATGAATGATTAAGTTATGTTGGATCGTAATGAGATTTCAGATTCGTTAAGTATGTTAACCTACATGGTTAGGTGCTAGGTTAGGGTTATGACCTAAATTATGGTTTAAATCCTAAAAGATAATTTTTATACAACTAATGGTTGTTGCGATTTCAATGATACATGTTGGGCAATTGGAGATTATTTTACACTTGTGTAGCTTATATACAAGGCAAGTTTCTAAACCTTAACTCTTTATATTGAGCAAACTTTCTAACTTCATTCTTTTGTTTATGAATGCAAGTTTCTTATACTAAACTTTCATTGAGCAAGACTATTGATTCTATTCTTATGTATGATTGAATAAGCTCTTGTAACCTAATTCGTTACATCGAATGAGTTTCACATCCTCATTTCTTGTTATTATTATTCAAAACGTATATTGTTCTAACACATTGATTCAAAGGAGATTGTTCTAATTCTTTGAATATAGTACTTTGCATGTATATCATGTTTATTCAATTATATATCGTTGATATCCGATCTTTGACTTTGATAGCCTTGTTCAGTTATACATTATTGTATTAAACCTTTATTGATAGAAATTGAATAGTGTTCTAAAATTCTAGAAACACTGATAAGCTAGTTCCAAACTAAACTTTCTTTTAGTGCGGAAATTCTAAACTCAAACTGAGACGAACAACCCTAACATAGGGGATTTTGTACGTGTAACGTTTAGATGTTTGTGCACAATACATGATACAAGGGGCTGATCCCCCTGAGTACGTTAAGAAGAGTCTGTACAATCTAATTAACTGTTAAGGTTAGGGTAGTAATACCTAATAACCGTGGACATAGTTCGTGGTCATAAGACCCTCAGATATTAAAAGTTTGAACTTGTTTCTGTCTCTATTCATAGAACAAGTTCATTATTGTACATCATTCATTGTTCATTCTCATATGGTTATTATTACTATTCTTTATGTCAATGAGCAATTGTTCGCTCACTCTTGCAATTAACCATGCAGCTAAAGTCGAAAGAGGTGATGAGCCATCTACTAGCAAAGAAAAGGGAAAGATGTCCAAGTGTTGAAGAATTATTTAAAGTTTATTTAAATGCATGATGTTATAAGACTTGTTTTATTTTATAATGTATTCCGCAAATTGATTTAATAATTTAAGGTTAGATTACCCGGGATTGTTTATGAGACGATGTAACCCTTTAATGAGAAAGATTATTGTTTAAGTTATTTAATGTTTTATTCTTTATTATGGGTAGTTATATGTAATTATTTTGATAGTGAGCACCAAATTCGGTGGAAATAAAGTACCCGGATTTGGGGGTGTCATAGGTTGGTATCAAAGCTTTAGGTTATGAACCTTAGGTGGGGAAAACCTTAGGAAGTGGCCTTTAAGGAAACAGAAAACATAGAGGTGTTTAACTCTTATCGAGTTTTAAGGAATGGATTAAGGCATCCATTGAAACTAAACAATAAAAGACATTATGTGCTATGTGTTAATAACTTATGTTATCGCGAGTATCGATAATATTAAGTAAAACTTATACTATTTTGTTGTCAGGATGTCTGGCGAGGGAGGATCCAGTCCAACTAGGGAGGTGATACCTCAGATACTTAGAGATGATGAACCCCGGGATATTCACGTTGTGCGGGAACAGTTGATTCAGGAGGATGAGCTTGTGACCGATCCCGAGGAGTATAGTCCTGAGGAGATAGAGGAGGATGGTGAGGAAGAGGATCCTGTGGAGTTTCCACCAAACTCTGTATCGGCCAAGATGTATGATGCTTTATACGACCGTAACATAGGGTTACAAGATAATGTAGAAGAACTGAAGGAGTTAGTTGAGGTGCATCACGCTGCGATGGAGAAGAAGGATGTAGAGATTCAGGAACAAGACTCAAAACTTGTAAACACAGAATGGGATTTAGTTCATACCAAAGGTCAGCATGAAGACCTGTTGGCAGTGAACGAGAAGATGAAGACTGACATGGAGAAGTTGAAAGATGACTTCAAAGATGAATCAGCTAAGCGTACAAGAGCAGAGGAAGCTTGGATGAAGGCAACTCAACGTGCAGACTGTGCTGAGGCTAAAGTCCAAGTGAAGAAGGCCAAAATGAACGAAATGGATCATGACTTTAATTCTATGATTGATAGGGCCCAGGATCGAGTCTTTTATTACCCGCCTCAATTTGAAGACTCGCCATGGTTTGTGATGGATTGTAGGACGACATATCGCATCATGGAGGAGGAGTGCAGAGAAGCCTCTCTACGTCTTAATATGCATAGATAGAAAATAAGAGTGATGATAATATGTGGTTATTATGTGAATAAATAAAGTTTTAAATCCCTTATTTTGAGATGAATAAAGGGGTAGTATGAGTATGTAATCCTGAAACTGGTTTAGTTCAGGAAAGTGGATGTTTATAGCAGATATGCTATCTTTTATATATTTTAAAGCATTATGGATGAATAAAATATCAAAGTTTATTTGAAATGTTATGTGTTATAACTTTAATCTTAGAATGTTTAAGTTAAACTTCAATTACTCAAGAAGTTGAGTGAGGAACTAATAAGTGTATATTCTAACAGAAAATGCCTCCTAGAAGAAGATAACCACGTTAATAATCACCTCCTGAGGGGTCTACTAACAATAACGATGAGGCCAACGCTAATTCGGTTCAACAGTTGGTAGCTTTGTTGACGGGAGCAATTGCGAATCAACCGCAAGCTCAAGTTACGACCTTCGAGGAATTCAAAGTGGTTGGACTGCCAGAGTTTCAAGGGTCTATGAATCCAGTGGAAGCCCAAACCTGGATCATGGAAATGGAAAAAGTGTTTGATGTTGCTAGAGTTAACGAAGATCAGAAGACTGTGTTCGCGATGTTCATGCTGAAGTCTGAAGCTAGCTACTGGTGGCAAGAAAATAAGGTTCGTGGGGGACAAGGAGTGATAATGTGGGATAGATTTAAGGAAATGTTTTTCGAAATGTACTTTCCAGCGAGTTCTCAGAATCAGTTGGAGGTGCAATTTCTGGAGCTTAAACAAGGAACTGTGACGGTGCTAGAATATGCTGTAAAGTTTAACGAGTTGGCAAGGTTTTCCACTTATCAAGTCAATACGGATGAGCGTAAGGCGAGAAGGTTCGAACAAAAATTGAAACCCTGGTTGTATAGCAAGGTTTCAATGTTCCAGTTAAATATATTCATTTGATCAGATCGAAAAGGCAATTATCGTAGAAGGTGGAAGCGATGCCTTGACCAAGTACAATCAAGAACAAAAGAAGAGGAAGAATGATAGTGAAAATAAAGCTGGTGGGAGTAATGTTGGAAGTAACAATCAGAAGAGGAAGTGGAACGAGAATTCGACTACGGGAGGACAACAAGGAAGTCAGCAGAAGAAAAAGTTTGAAGCTTGTGCTACTTGTGGAAAGAACCATATTGGGGTATGTTTGAAGGGAAAGCGGGTGTGTTTCAACTGTGGTCAGGAGGGACACATTGCACCGAACTGTTTTAGCCCGAAGAAAGGAACATGTTTTACCCGCGGTTCAAAGGATCACATGGCTCGTGATTGTCCTAAAAAGCCAGCGGGGAGTAAAAGTGGAGGAAAGGGAAACAACAACGGTGGTGGTGCATTGACTATCACTGGACCAACACAGATCAAGCCGACCCATCATGCGAGAACTTTTAATATGATAAATGCGATGATCTTTATTCGATCTAAGGATGTGGTGTCAGGTATCATTATGATTAATGGTATTAAAGCTTATGTACTGTTTGATTCGGGTGCTACTTGTTCATTTATATCCGATGAATTTTCTTAGAACTTAGATTTGCCTCAGGAAGAATTAGATTATCCTTTGAGCATAGAGATTGGAAATAGGGAAGTGATTCCTGTTAGATTCATATATAAGAATTGTAGAGTGGTTATAAAGGGTCAAGAAATGAGGGTAGACTTGATACCAATTAGACTGGGCGAGTTTGATGTTATCCTAGGAATGGATTGGTTATGCAATCACGGAGCAGTAATTGATTGCCAAGAAAGTGTGTTAATCTTATGACTCCATCAAAGGTTGTGTTCTATGGCAGCAAGTCACCTCGACAAGCAAGTTGTCTGATGGTGATGCAAGCCAAGAAGTTGTTACGACAAGGATGTGTAGGATACTTAGCCTACATAGTTGATACACAGAAGAAAAGTGCGAAGTTAGAAGAGATACCAATCATAAGAGATTTTGCAGACGTATTTCTAGACGATTTGCCGGGTCTTCCGCCAGATCGATAAATCGATTTCGTGATTGATTTAGTACCAGGAACAAGCCCGATATCTAAGGCACCATACAGAATGGCCCCGGTAGAGATGAAAGAGTTGATGGTGCAATTGCAAGAATTGCTCGACAAGAAGTATATCCAGCCAAGCGTATCGCCATAGGGAGCGCTAGTGTTATTTGTTAAGAAGAAGGATGGATCGATGCGGCTTTGCATTGACTATCGAGAATATAATAAGGTCACGATTAAAAATAAGTATCCGTTACCAAGAATCGACGACCTGTTTGACCAACTGAAGGGTGCGAGGTATTTTTCAAAGATAAACATGAGGAGTGGTTATCATCAGCTGAAGGCGAGGCCAGAAGACGTACCGAAGACGACATTTAGAACTCGGTACGGTCATTACGAGTTTCTGGTTATGTCATTTGGTTTAACCAATACACCTGCATCGTTCATGGATTTGATGAACAGGGTGTTTAAACCATTTTTAGATAAATTTATGGTGGTGTTTATTGATGATATCCTGGTGTATTCTAACTGTAGCATCCCCAAATCCGGGTACTTTTTACCACTTAATCAGTATACTAATTTATATTTATTGCGGAAGATATAAACATAAATTGTTTATACATTAAACTTTTACACAACATTCCCAAGGTCTACAACCTTAACTTAATACATACATTCAATATCTTAAATGTTTACAATACTATTTTCTTCGGAAGATTTAATAAATCTAACTGCACCATAATTTAGTCTTGCACTTTGTCTTTACTTCTGTCTTTGCTCGAGCTTTCCTCTAAATTTGAAAATTTTATCTTCATATAGCAAGGGTGAGCAACAAATTTGCCCAGCAAGTTAAATTTATTTGAGGATATATCATGATTGAAAGAATTGAACAATAAGCTAGCTAACTTTCAATAATACAAACATTGTGAAAGAGCATGAACAAATTTTCTTAGCTGAACGACCAAGTCAATAAAAATGAATGGTCAAGCATAAACATGAACACATTAATTGAACCAAATGGTAATGAAGGTGATCAGCCTTTCATACTTGATTAACATTTACAACATGCACAACGTGCGAATCAATAATTAGTATAGACGTAAATAATCAACAATAATCATTCACTAACATGCTTTGAACATACAACTCAAGTTTGAGTTAGGAAACTTGCCTGTACCGCTGATTACCTCTAAGCAATATAATGTAATCTCTTATGAAAGACCTATCAATTATAAGATTGATCTTTTAATTAGTATAACATATCTGGTAGCTCTTAATACTATTTCTTTATCCATAAATTATCTAACACTTAATCAAATATTAGATAACATCTTAACACATCAGTATTATTATCATCCTTTGATAATTCTTTAATCACTATATCATATACATTATGATTTAACACTTTAATAAGTCAAATACCAAACCAGCAACCTGGATTTCAAATCCAGCAAGTTGGATTCCAAATCTAGTAACCTAGATGGTCAATCCCATAAACCCAACTGCAATCCAACAAACTGGATTCCATATCCAGCAACTAGATTGCAATCCAGCAAGTTAGATCCAACAAATTTTCAATTCAGTAAACTTCTTTTCAATCCAGCAAGCTGGATTCATCAGATTTTCCAATCCAGCAAGCTGGATTCCATATCCTTTTTACAAAAATACCAAATCAGTTTATTATTTTTCTATCCTTTGACCAAACCCATATACATATATTTCATACACAAAAAGTATTTTTCCAAAATTTTCCAACTTCCTTTGGTATTTTTCAAAAATCACTTTTAGTTAATTCCTTAAGAAATTAGCTACCTCGTGCTTAACTCCAGAATTTCCCATCTCTTGACACAATCATATACGTGTTAACGTGACGCTCCAGTTTAAATTTCGTGGCCATCGGAGTTATAGAACTCAGGTTATAGCCGTTTTTGTCAGAAAATCACAAAAAATGAAATAGTCATAACTTGATCATTTTAAGTCGAAATGAGCTCATTTTTGGACAGTAGGTACTTTATACCATATAATTTCATGTCCCAAAAGGCCGGAATTGTTCTCACAAATTAAGTGGCCGAAACTTCCATTTTAAAAGTTTGGGCAGAAGCTAAATTGTCATTTTGCAGTTTTTTATACTTTGTTACAAATAGTCCATACGGAAATCTACAACTCCTTTTTCAGTGATTCCACTTGGAGATGTTAAAAAACTTATAGATCTAGGACTTGACCACACTCAAAAAGTAGAAATACAATAGGAGATATGGTCATTTGAATTTCATGTTTTGTTTTCACCAAAAATTGATTTTTAACTCTTGATGTCTTCTAAGAAAACTTTCATATTTTCACATAATAACCAGCATAACTCATTATAACATTTAATAACACCTCATATACCCATGAGTCTACCATAATACATGATCTATTTCATCAAACAATCATGAAACACAAGATTAACACAATCGAGGCTAAGAAAAATTAGGATTTTCTACAATTGAAAAACCTAGTTTCCATTTCATACTTTAGATCTAAATTTTAACACACAAGATGGATAGATCCACACATAACACACTCTAGATCATGTAGATCTAGAGTTTTGAAGTTTGAAATCATCAATCCAAGTTTTCATTTAAACAACTAAGAATAACTTAGAAAAAAGGTGATTTATACCTTGATATCTTGCTAGCTTTTCTTAATCCTTCAAAGTAGATGATGATCTTGGTTAGCTTGAAGATCAAAACCTCATCTCCCTTTCCTCTTGTGGCTGCCGAAATACTAGCTCCTCCTCTCTCTCTAGTTTTGTTTTTGATAGCTAATAAGAAGTAATAGGATGAGAGAGAAATGAAATTGCTTTTGTGATTTAGTAAAAACAAATGTATAGATATAATTGTATATCTAATATTCATTCCCCCCATTCACTCTCTCTTTCTCTTTCTTCATCATCAAGTGGTTGCTTACAAGAATGCACAATGTGTTGGCTAAATGGGGAAATGCCACCTAAGAGGTTTGTTCATCAACTAAAGTGAAATAATCATTACATTCTTCCCCCCTTCCTCTCCTTTATCATGACCGGCCAAGTGGCCTTGGATTTGCCCCTTTTTTATTTTACTTTTATTCCATTATTTAGCTTGCTAAATGTCCAAAACGTCCCTCTTCCATTGGGCTAAGTTTTGGGCTCCCAATTAATTCTTTTGGGCTTCTAAATTAAAATGTTTAGCTACAACAACTAAATATTCCAATACTCTTAATATTAATATTTTCTAATTATTTAATTAGGGTTTTCCTTTTATCAATTATAACATAAATCCTTACTCATACACATTTATTTCCTTAACCCAATTAGACTTTCTATAATTAGGTTATACAATTAATTAGTTGAGATATATAAATTAAATCTCTTAGACTTAGTATATATTTTATATACTAACATTCTCCCCTATTATAACCTCTTAGGTTATTTACTTATCACGCCTAATACATATATATTAGGTTACATAACTTAATTCTTAATTCACTTACTCATATATTCATACAAAATAATTTCATAAATTGAGACATGGTCCAAAATACTTAGATTAGATCACTAGTATATAATTAAAATACTAGAACCACATACACATAATCTTATGAACTCATACACTAAACATATACCTCATTATCAGACTATCACTTATAGTCTATCAAATCATTCAAGTTCTTCTCCAAAAATTTTGAAATCCTTAAAATTCCTTTACAGAAACGTCGAATACTTACACTTATTTTATGCCTAGGTTTATTATTTAACCTTTATTCAATCTTTTAAGATTTTATAAAATTGTCCAAATTTTCGGGTTGTCAAACTAAGACCAAGGAAGAACATGTTGAATACTTAAGAGTGAAGTTGGAGACATTGAGGAAAGAGAAGTTGTACGCAAAATTTTCAAAATGTGAGTTTTGGTTGGAATGTGTACAGTTTCTCGGGCATGTTATTGATAAAGACGGAATTTCGATAGATCCATCAAAAGTTGAAGCTGTAGTAAATTGGGATCAGCCAAAAACACCGTCAGAGATAAGGAGTTTCTTAGGGTTGGCAGGTTACTATAGGCGTTTTATTCAAGATTTTTCCAAAATCGCGACCCCGTTGACGAATTTAACCAGGAAGGCAGTTAAGTTTGTTTGGACGGAGAAGTGTGAGGAAAGTTTTCACGAATTGAAGAAGAGGTTAAGTACAACACCTGTGTTGTCATTGCCTAATGATACAGGGAATTTTGTGGTATATAGTGATGCATCGCATAAATGACTAGGTTGTGTGCTTATACAGAACGACAGAGTTATTGCGTATGAATCACGTCAATTAAAAGATTATAAAAAAGGGTATCCGACTCATGACTTAGAGTTGGCTGCGGTGGTGCTTGCCCTGAAGATTTGGAGACATTATCTTTATGGAGAAAGGTGTGAGATATATACTGACCATAAAAGTTTGAACTATATCTTTACACAAAAAGATTTGAATATGAGGCAAAGAAGATGGTTGGAGCTTATCAAAGACTATGACTGCGAGATTTTCTATCATCCCGGAAAGGTGAATGTTGTTGCTGATGCTTTAAGCAGGAAGGGAAGAGAGAAGTTAATGATGCTGACAGCTCAGGAGAAGTTAGTGTCGGAAATGGCTAAGATGGAATTGGAAATTAAATATCTGACAAAATCCGACGAGAAGTTATTCCAGATAGGAAACGATTCATCGTTGGTAGATAAAGTGAAGAATGTACAACTTCAGGATGAAGATTGAGAAAAGATAAAACAAAAAGTATCTGAAGGGGAGGAAAACAAATTCAAAATCGATTCAGAAGGGTTACTTCGATTCGAAGGAAGAATTTGGGTTCCGCCCTTACCGGAAGTTAAAGAGGAAGTTCTGAGTGAAGCTCACAACTTAAGATATTCGATTCACCCTGGAAGTACAAAAATGTACCAGGATCTTAGACATCATTTTTTGGTGGCCGAATATGAAGAAGGATGTGGCTGAGTGTGTGGCGAAATGCTTAACGTGTCAGAAAGTTAAAGCTGAACACCAAAGGCCAAGCGAATTATTGCAACAGTTGGAGATACCGGAATGGAAATGGGAGCATATCACAATGGATTTTGTGGAAGGTCTTCCAACGACTCAGCAAGGTTATGACGCCGTTTGGGTGATTATTGATCGATTGACGAAATCGGCACACTTCTTACCAATAAAGATTAGATTTAACCTTGATCGGTTGGCAAAACTATATGTGAAGGAAATTGTTTCACGACACGGTGTACCTGTGTCCATTGTATCAGACAGAGATCCACGTTTCACATCAAATTTTTAGAAGCGATTACAAGAATGTTTGGGAACACGACTAAGAATGAGCACATCGCATTATCCTCAAAAGCATGCATGCAGTGAGAGAACCATCCAGACACTAGAGTATATGCTTAGAGCATGTATTATGGATTTCAAGGGAAATTGGGACGATCATTTACCGTTTGTTGAATTTTCCTATAATAATAGTTATCACGTGAGTATTGGCATGCCGCCTTATGAAGCGTTATACGACAGGAAATGCAGAACTCCGTTATGCTGGGATGAGGTAGGTGAACGTTAACTATTGGGTCCAGAGTTGGTACAACAAACCGTCGAGATCATCAAGGTGATTCGAGTAAGATTGATAATTTGCACAAGATGTATGTAAGAAATATACTGATCAACGGAAGCAAGCAAAATCGGGAATTCGATGTTGGTACTTATGTATTCTTGAAAGTATCTCCCTGGAAGGGGAAAATTCGATTTGGCAAGAAAGGGAAATTAAGCCCTAGGTTTATAGGTCCTTTTAAAGTGCTTCTTCGCGACGTGTGGGTGAAGTGGCATACGAGGTAGCTTTACCTCCGAATTTGTGCATATCCATAATATTTTCCACGCCCTCGGTGTTGAGACCATATAAGCTCGACTATAAACATGTTATAGAATATGAGCCTTTTCTGATTTGAGAAAGACTTAACATATGAAGAAGTCCTATTCAAATTGTGTGATGAAAAAAGAGCAAATCTTGAGGAATAAGGTGATACCTTCTGTTAAGGTAATTTGGAGGAACCACAATGCTGAGGAAGCTATGTGGGAACTTGGAAAGCGTTATGATGAAGAATTATTCTCAGTTGTTTGCTTGATCTTATATAGCGATTCTGGGGACATAATCTTGTTAAGGAGGGAAGAAGGTGACGAATGAATTTTTTGAGTTGTGATTCTGGGGACATAATCATTTTAAGGAGGAAAGGATGTAACGATCGAAAAATTTATAATTTAATTTAAATATTTATTGAATTAAATAAATATTTTAAATAATTTATTTATTGAGGAAAATAAATAATTGATAATTATGGTGAATTAATTTAGTAACTAAATTGATTAATGCTAATTAAATTGAATAATGATAATTTTATTCAAGGATTTAATTTAAGGAAATAATTAAATTAAATAAAATGTTGTTTTAATCTAATTTATTAATTAAATTAGATATGTAAAGATTTATTAAGTATATTACAATGGGAATTATAATTATAAAAAATTATAAGTATGAGTTAATTAAATTAACGGTGTGACATGAAACTATATAATTAAAATAATATAAAAATAATCTAGTAAAGAAATAGTGTGGTTAGCCAAACAGGGTCTTGTGACCTTTGGCTTTTTCCAACTGACGTCTTTTGTTTTCTTTAACGGATGAATACGTGGGAGAGTTAAGCCATATCAATTTTCTTTCACGTCTTATTTCTTCATAAGGCTAAGCAATATAGAAAATACAGAGAAGGTTTGAGAGAAGAAGATAAACACAGAGGAGATTGAGAGTGAGAGCTTGAGAGAATTTTCTGTGATTATCAAGTGGAAGAGGAGGGTTTGCTAATTATTTTGCTAATCAAGGTATAAAATATCCCTATTCTAACTTTTAGTCTCGGTATATATATATATATATATATATATATTCTATGTGATTGGAAATCACGTGAATTGTGTATATATATATATATATATATATATGTTAATATAGTTTTGCAAAATCTGTTAATCATCATATATGGTTGATGCTTGTTTGTTAAATACATGAAATTTGGGTTTGTATGGATAAAAATATATCATAGTGTTTATGTTCATATAATATGGTTTATAAAGTACAAAATTTCATGCTTTATGTGTGTTAGAATCTGCAAATTGATGTTAGATTATGTTAGTATGTTAAGAAACGAAAGCGGCGTAGTTCGAATCGTGTCAATTGGTTAAGAAACAAATTCGTGGTGATCGAATTCGCTAAAAATGTCAAAAATTGAGTTTTTATATGAAAATATGGAAGTTTGAGAAATTAAACTAGTTTTAGTTGATGTTAAATTGTTCTAATTGGTTGTAAATGTTAGCAAACATGTTTGTAATAGTATGTACCAATTGTAGATGTTAATTTCACTATTTTGTGAGTGAAATTCATGTTTGTTGGGCTAAAGTGACTCATCGCTTCCGCCGCTTACGCCTCTATCATGTGCCTTCAAGAATCGCTATGGTGCCAAGTGCAAAAAACTACTGAACATGCGCTTGGATCCCAACCGGCAATTTGCTTTATACTCCTGAGTGCGAGGCAGTGAAGTCTGGCTCATTTGTAGGTCATGTGTAAGGGACTTAGGTTGATCAACCATGCATGTTAATGATGTTAAGACATAATATAAGCTATAATATCAGATTGTAATGTGTGGTAATGCGAAGTGTGAAGATTTTTAAATAATTGTTTAATAAGTTATAAAATGAAACCAAATGTGATGTTTTCCAAAGTTAGAGATGAATGATTAAGTTATGTTGGATCGTAATAAGATTTCAGATTCGTTCAGTATGTTAACCTACATGGTTAGGTGCTAGGTTAGGGTTATGACCTAAATGAT
The DNA here is from genome assembly GCA_020205605.1 of Panax ginseng. NCBI lineage: Eukaryota > Viridiplantae > Streptophyta > Magnoliopsida > Apiales > Araliaceae > Panax > Panax ginseng. The sequence goes on from CM035142.1 coordinate 20,281,578, forward strand.
GGTTTAAATCCTAAAAGCTAATGTTTATACAACTAATGGTTGTTTCAATTTCAATGATACATGTAGGGTAATTGGCGATTATTTTACACTTGTGTAGCTTACATACAAGGCAAGTTTCTAAACCTTAACTCTTTACATTGAGCAAACTTTCTAACTTCATTCTTTTGTTTATGAATGCAAGTTTCTTATCCTAAACTTTCATTGAGCAAGACTATTGATTCTATTCTTATGTATGATTGAATAAGCTCTTGTAACCTAATTCGTTACATCGAATGAGTTTCACATCCTCATTTCTTGTTATTATTATTCAAAACGTATATTGTTCTAACACATTGATTCAAAGGAGATTGTTCTAATTCTTTGAATATAGTACTTTGCATGTATATCACGTTTATTCAATTATATATTATTGATATCCGATCTTTGACTTTGATAGCCTTGTTCAGTTATACATTATTGTATTAAACCTTTATTGATGGAAATTGAATAGTGTTCTACAATTCTAGAACACTGATAAGCTAGTTCCAAACTAAACTTTCATTAGTGCGAAAATTCTAAACTCAAACTGAGACGAACAACCCCAACATAGGGGATTTTGTACGTGTAATGTTTAGATGTTTGTGCACAATATATGGTACAAAGGGCTGATCCCCCTAAGTACGTTAAGAAGAGTCTGTACAGTCTAATTAATTGTTAAGGTTGGGGTAGTAATACCTAATCACCGTGGACATAGTTCATGGTCATAAGACCCTCAGATATTAAAAGTTCGAACTTGTTTCTGTATTTATTCATAGAACAAGTTCATTATTGTACAACATTCGTTGTTCGTTCTCATATGGTTATTATTACTATTCTTTATATCAGTGAGCAATTGTTTGCTCACTCTTGCAATTAACGATGCAGCTAAAGTCGAAAGAGGTGATGAGCCATCTACTAGCAAAAGAAAGGGCAAGATGTCCAATGAAGAATTATTTAAAGTTTATTTAAATGCATGATGTTATAAGACTTGTTTTATTTTATAATGTATTCCGCAAATTGATGTAATAATTTAAGGTTAGATTACCTGGGATTGTTTATGAGATGATGTAACCCTTTAATGGGAAAGATTATTGTTTAAGTTATTTAATGTTTTATCCTTTATTATGGGTATTTAGATGCAATTATTTTGATAGTGAGCACCAAATTCGGTGGAAATGAAGTACCCAGATTTGGGGGTGTCACAGTATCGAGAAAGTGGCTATAGATCGTAGTCTGCCTTAGAGGGGCTCACTCAGAATCTTAGAGTTGATTCAAGCACCTGCAAGGCTAAGTCAAGAATCGTAGACCACATTTGAAATTGTGGAGTCTACAGATTATATCAGAGGCAAAAATCGTAGTCTGGTATACAATCTGCTCTCGGAGTCGTAGAGTCTGCAGAACCAAAGCCAGATTATAGTCTGTAGAAAAAAGTCTTCGACAAAGCCTATCAGTGCTCACAACGCCAAGGAAGAATCATAGTGTTAACACGATTCTCAACACATGAGCACTCCCAAAGCATCCAAAGAATGAAGCCTCTGATCAGAACTGTAAAAGATGCAATCTACCTGGAGGAAGCCAGAGAGCATTCACCTAATGGCTTGCAAGCAAACAGAAGATCGAAACATCAATTCAGTCAGCATCCTGATTGAATTGGTAAGCCAGTTGAGGGAAGTCTTCCACAAGCAATAGTGAGAATACTTCAGATAATGTGACTAATAAAAGAAAGTCAGTAATGCAGTAGCTGTCAAGATAAACAAAGGATAGCGATCTTTGGTATAACCATGATCATAGTGCTAGCCAGATTAGAAATAGGAACTGATGAGGTCTATAACAGAGATACTGGCCAACCTATACAGAATAGACAAAGAAGACAAAGCATGGGTCAGACTATTGATGATATATGAACGGGAGATCACAAGGAGAAAGAGAGCTGAGCATGACCAATCTGATGAGTCTTTAAGTTATGGAGGGCCATAACATTCAAACAAGTTGTCAGTGTCTAATGTATGTCAAGGCAAGTAAAAGTATTGAAACACTGCAAGAATAAAGGAAGAGAGGTTCTGCATTGAAAATCCAAAGAACACTCTCAGAATCGTAGAGTTCAATCATCTGAGTATTGAAGCATTGGCAACTTCTCAATGCAAAGACTGACATTCGAACGTTGGGTATTGAAAGTATCAATGTAGAAGGACAACTCCTAATGTTTTTGTTGGGAGATTGCATATTTAAATTTGATGTTAAAAGTAAATATTCATGATTATATGTAAAGCCCTTCAATGAATATATGTACAAGGACTTAGTGGCAGATTAAATTTATCAGGTTGATCTAAGCTTTTAATGTTTATCATTCTGTAAATGAATGTATATATAAAGAGATCAATGATATTAGGTTGATCTATGTCTTGAGATGTAATAGATAGGCTTCAAAAAAATCGTAGTCTATCAAGTTGATCAAGAGATTGCAGAAGCCAATGAAGAATCATAGAGCATCGAGAATCGTAGTGTGCCTGCCTTGAAGGAGCTCTCCTAAAATCGTAGAGTGGTCCAAACGTTTGCCGAGCCAACTCAGAGATCGTAGTGTGCTCTCGGAAACGTAGAGTCTGCAAGACAAGCAAGTGAAGATCGTAGTGTGACAGTCCTTAAGAGAAATTGTAGTCTTCTCATTTTCCAGTATCAGATCAAGCACCAAGGTGGCAAAACACCACGATCAGAATCATAGAACATCATCTGCCTGTGTTAGAAGCATCGAGCCTTGTCCATTTGTTTAAGAATAAATCCTAACAAATGTGGAATGGATTATAAACGTTGAAGTCCTCGGCGGTCCCAATGACACAACAGTCATCCTTAGTATACAACAAGGAAACGTATTGAAGAAGCTAAGGAAAGTACTATGGGTCAGCAGAAATCACCTTTTCAGGTGTTAAGTGAGATAGCAGTCTGCTTTGTCAGTGGGCCATACTGCAAATAAGAAGATGTGCAGAAAAGTCTCCATCAAAGCTCAAAAATGTCAAATGCATTTAATGCTTCAACGGATACATTTCAAAGACCTAATATATGTAAAACATCAGCAAATGATAGATCTAAGCAAGCATTGAACAAAACGCTGAAGAACACTCAACACTCAATTCTACGATCTGAAAAGAGAAAGCTTGGTCAGCTACTCAGTTCTTTCGAATAAGATCTTAACGGCAACTGAGTCGCACCATACAAGAACTCATCAACTACTATTAAGTGAAGTAAGAAGTTCCAAGTTAGAAGGACTTGAAGAGTTCTAAGTGAACTGTGAAGAACCAAGTCTGCTGGACTTGAAGAGTTCAAAAGTGAATCGAGAAGTGCCAAGATCTTTGGTCTTGAAGGAATCTGTGAGATTAGCATACGGTGTAAAGATATCCTTAGTGGATTTCCTACTCGGGGAGTAGAAGAGTGGACTAGGAGCTTTAAGTGCTCTGAACCACTTAAAATTATTGTGTCTTTTACACTCTTGCTATAATTGTTATAATTGCCTCACTCTCATTAACTCACTATATCTTAAAGGGAGAACAAACAATATTAATTCCGCTGTGTTTGAATCATTATCAAAACTAACAAAGTATTTTGAAAAGAATTTAAAATATCTATTCAACCCCCCCTTCTAGATAACTATTGTGCCTCCGGGAACTAACCGTTTTAATCGAGGAATCAGAAAGAAGTAATAAAGGTTACTATGAGCCTTACACGTTAAAGTGACATTTCTGATGTGGTAGGTGAAACAGTAGACTGTAGTGTCAGAAAAGTGAAAAAGGGGCTATCATGTCACATCTGCAGTCTGCACCAAATAACTCGAGATCTGCGAATTAATTCAAATAGCTTCCAACTGCTATAATCCAACGGGAAGCTTCTGAAAGGCTATTTAACAGCAGAAGCTTGATAGGAGAAGAAGTTGGTTCTTGTAATGTTGTTGACTCTATGAGTTCTATAGAGTAAAAACATAATATATCTCAGTGACAGTGAGACTACGAAAGTAGAAGTGAAGCAAGTTAAGAGAAGAGATTTAATAGAAAAAGGCTTCGCTCAACAACAATGAGAATGGCATTAAGAATGTCAGCCAAGCTGAGAGCCAAGAAGGCCAAGATAATAGCATTCAAGAGATTGGAAGATCAGAAAGAAGACTCAAAGTGCCAATATACGAATCACCACGATCCACCAAGAGCTAAAGAAGAACAAATACAAAACAAAATCTTTACACAAGGGAACCAAGGTTTAGAGGATGATAAGTGCCAGATGAAGTCTACCAAAGATGCAAAGACTTAACAAACCTCATGTGGTGAAGAAGTGCAAGCTGAGATCAGAAAAGGACCAACCACAAGAACAGCTGCACCAAGGAAGGAGTGACAAACTGCTAAGTACTCAAAGAGATCGAGCTTCATGAACAACTTAGCAGTATGTCCAATGGTGATCCAGTCTCGATGCATAATCCAAAGAGGATCACAACAAGTTGCCAAGAATCAAGGATGAACAAGCTTAAAGTCATCTTGACATCTCAACACCACCACCAACAACAACAAGGAGCCAGGGCCAGAAGGGTCCTTGTCCAAGGGACTAAACTGAGTTCCAATACTGTAGGCCTTGAAGAGTTCTTAGTGAATTGAAATTCTAAGTCTGCTGGACTTGAAGAGTTATTAGTGAACTAAATTTCTAAGGCTGCAGGTCTTGAAGGAATCTTAGTGATTCAGTGATGTAAAGACTTCCTTAGTGGAATCCCTACTTATTGAAGCAGAAGAGTGGATTAGGAGCTTGAGTCTCTAAACCACTTAAAATCCCTTGTGTCTTTTACATTTTGAATCTATAACTGCTATAATTGTTATTAACATGATAACTACTTACAACTAAACTAACTCTAGATAAATGGTCAACATAACATCTTTGAAGGGGAACCTTAACTTATTCTGATGTCTTTAAAATAATTCTTAAGTTTGTCATATGCTATTCACTCAGCAATGTAAACTAAAATGGAAAAGATTTTTGAAAATGAAAAGGATCTATTCAACCCCCCCTTCTAGATCTATTGTGTGCCCTCTAGGAACTAACAATTGGTATCATAGTAGGTTCTCATATTACATTCTAAAAGATAACGCTTTGAGTCTGATCTGAGGCACAAACCATAGTCTAAACTTAGTTTAGTAGTAAGCTGTTTGTAATTACTAATGAGCTCACACGTTGGAAAATATGCATACAGGTAAATGTGCACATTCACGTGAAGCTGCTCAAATTGGTCCCTATTCCAAATTAATGCAGCAACTAGACTAATCCATGTCCAAAGAAAAGCAGCAGTCTGCAGAATTATGATGGAGAGTCAAGAAGGGCATCAAAAACAAAGAGTTTGTCATCCACTGTTCTAAACGATGAAAGGCCTATACATGCAGAGAAATGTCTATTCAAGAGAAGAAATAAAATCTTGTTCAATATGTACTTGGCTAATAAGTTGGATCTGATCCTTGAGACTCAAGATTATCAAAGAACTAAAGCTGCCAAGACTTTCCTATGTTATCAACTCCAAGACGATATCTGATTGATCTAAGGTCAAATAGAGCAACAAGCTGTCAGCAATGAATGTAAAGATTTGAACATCAATGCCTAACATCATTATAACAAGACAAATGACTGTCAAGAAACTATCAGTGTAAAGGTACAGTTCCTCATTAACAACTTACATGAATATTATGTTGCATCACCTTATGTACGATAACAATACTCTATCAAGAGACCATACTCTTCCTGAAAAGGGGAAGAGAGAGAGAGAGTACATTAAGGTTGGATACTTAATTGTCAACAAACTCTCTCTCCGCTCAAAGTTCAGGTTGAAGATATCTTCTTGAAAGAAGTCTGGAGTATGTCGTAAGTTAATCTTAATCCTATAAAGCTTAAGTGGGGTAACTCTTGCTAAAAGATTGGCATGTATGCAATTATATACAAAACAAATGTAATGTAGAGTATGATCAACACTAGAGGAGTATCTTGAAGATTCTTAGAAACTGATCATCTCCATGAATCAACCAGATGCAAATAAACAATAGAGTTAATTCCTACTCTGAAAACATTCAGGATCTGTGAACAGAACCAAGCAAAGAGTGAAACAATCAAAGAAAATGAATGTCCTATAAAAATACTTAATCATTCACACATTCATCATCATGCATCATAAATATCATATCTAAATTTTATATATTCATAAATATGATTGTTGATGCTAATGTAATATAAATTCAAGCATATGAGGAACTGGGTTTTTGAGAAAACTAATCTAGCTGGGCCCAAACAATTTTGGGGTACCAAAAATAGAAATTTACCTAACCTGCAGGTACTTGGTCTATATGATCACACAAGGAACACTAAAGCAGATAACTTTGATTACAAGGATTCAACCAGCTGCAAGGTCAGTTGCCTAAAAATGGAAAATGCAACCACAAATCAAAGAAGTCTTCACTCACCTCGATCATAGAGTCATTACCGATCGTAGAGTTCTTACTTGCCAACTCGTCAGAGGTGAATGCTACAATGGTTTCTCAGCTTGAACAAAAAGTGAAAAACTGTTCTTGAAGACTTGATGAGTCCCCATTACTGAAGAGTCACACAATTGGTGATCTTCATATGGGAGCGGGCTATTCATACCAAGAGAAAAGAGATCTACTGGTTTTATCCATGCAAAGTATTTTATTCCAAAGGGAACATCCAGGAAGTTCATATCAAATGATCATCAAACTAATGATGAAAAATGCACCACTGAAGAATACTTTCACGAGTGCAAAAGATACTGAAGCCTGAATGAGAAAGACTACATTCGTAGTCTTGTCAACAATCATGGAGTGATCAGTTCTGATGATACCTTCCTATGACTCATTTAGGTCTGTTCATTCATGATGATTTCAGCCTGAAGTTGTTGATCAGTCTTAGGAAGTTCTAGATAAAAATGATGAAGATGATACAGCTTAGGGAGCATAATGAAGAAGTGGATACTTGCAAGAAGATCTGAGATAAACTTGAAAGATAGGTTAACCAGGGTACACGTCTATTAACCACTCCACAAATATCAAGAACACTCTTGTCAAGATCATAGAGACAAGAGCTAACCCAAAACAGAAATGTCCCAGTTAAAGAGTCCCAAACTCTGTAACTGATGAACCAAATAAAGACTCATAGTCAGTAGTAACGTACCAAAATGTGCTACTGATAACCATATCAATCAAACACTCAAATCGTGGAGTACTTTCGATTAGTCTTAGTGATTATAGTGTAAGAGCTTGATGACACCACGATTGCAGCCTAAACAAATACCAACACCAAAGAATATCCAGAGTTGGTAAACAAATTCTCAAGCAGAAAAGACCAATGTGATGTCATTGTTGCCACCATTTTATAAAGCTCTTCATCAGATAAGTGCCTCAGGGACAAACCTGACCCTTAGTTCAGTCTAAGAGGTTGGCTCTTCCTGAGCTACCTTAATAACCTAAAAGGAATGCTAAGTTAGAAGCTCATCACAAGAACCAGGCTAGACAATGATCGTAGAGTATGATCAGCTGCAAACTTAATAATCGTAGAGCAGCCTCGACGATCGTAATCTTCCTAAAGGATACACTAGCTCAGGGGGAGCTAAGGGCAGATCAATATTTTCCACACTATTTAAAATCATGGAGCCCTGCAGAACTCAACACGTGTCCCACTATGCAGATCGTGTGGAGGGAAGGTACAAAATACAGTCTGAAAAGGTGTTTTGAAAATTCACCTTAGAATTTTAGTGCCCAAACTCTCTTGGGGCGCATCAATGGTTAAGCCATGAAACTCCAAGATGGGGATTAGTGACAAATCACTCACTGAAGCATCTCTCAGAAGACGATTGTTGAATTGACAAAGAAAATTGCAGAGTCCATAGCTATCTCATCAAGCTACTCTACGTACTGAAGAAGTCAACGGTTAGCCTATGTCAGTATTGCTTATTTTCTTAAAATAAAAATTAAAACTGAAAAACTAATCAGTTTATGGGGAGTTACAGTTTCTTACTGGGTATCGTGGAACCAATGGTTGTTTGACACATCATAGCTTATGCAGAGTCAGAAGGAACTGTCTTAAAGACAAATGCGAAATCTCCAAACAGTTATTAAAAGCTATCGACTTTTTTCCCTCCCTTTTTCAAACCCTAAAATCCTCTTCAAGGCCCGAATCCATCAAACATCGAGCTTTGCCCAAATTGCATTCAACTATCCCTCATAAGATTTCTGAAATTAAATACCCATATACTTCGAACTCTCAAAATAGAAGAGTGGCGTGTTATAACTGGAATCCAACTAGGCTTCAAGAACTTCGAAGGATCATAAAAGAAGTTCAAGGATATACTTGACCTTGTAAAGAATGCTGGGTTTTTAGAGTGCTTAGAAGCTAACACTCCAGTCTATACCAATCTAGTGAAGTAATTCTATTCAAATGCAATAATAGACTCTGGGCTTCTGTCTACAAAGGTCAAAGGAGTAAGCCTGAAGATAAAAGCATCATACATCAATTAATGTTTGGGGTTTCCTAACCAAGGTCTGATAAACCTCGAGAACGTTGACATTGAAGAAGGCAAAAAGTTAATGCGTTACAAAAGGAATGTAAATATGAAAGATATGAAGAAGAATGAGTTTCATGCAGAGTTTGAATTCTTGGCTGAGATTACGAGAAAATGCATTTTGTGCAAGGACACTACACATAATACTGTTAGTGATCTGCAACCGAGAGTTATGACTGCAATCGTCACGAAACATCAGATGAATTTCGGAGCAATTCTAATTGATTGGTTGTCCAAATTGCTGGAAAAAGCTGAGATGAAGAAGTCTACAGATAAACCTCTCACAAAAGTTTTTCAAGGAAGAGTCTTGAGCATTATACTGAAGAAGAAACTGAAGAGTAAGATAAAGGATGATGAGGGAGAACCACTAAATGTTCATAAAGTCATTTCCCCACAACTGTTTAAAAACTGGAAGAAAATCCCATGGAAAATAAAAGGCTAATGACATCTGGCAGCAACAACAAGGTCTCTGCAAAGAAGAGGAAGGCAAAAGAAATGGAAAGAAAGTTGTCTCAATCTGATGACTCTGTACCTATAGCAACCACTCTAGCAAAGAAGAAAGCTAAGATTGTGAAGAAGTCTACAGAGGTTCCACCAAGCAGTCTCTCCACTGAAAAAAAGAGACGTGGAGCAGGAAAGGATAAAGCATCAACTGCAGCAACCCCAAAAAGGAGAAAGAGTAACAGATTACTCAAAAGAACTAATCAAAAGAAAGGAGGCTCAGTATCAAAAGTAATTGATCTCTGCAGCAGTGATGAAATGACAGATCAGAGTCCATGGAAGAAGATATGAAAGGCAAAAGGAGGATGAGTTCTGACAACACCAATAGTGAAAGTGAAATACAAATGAGTCTATGACAGAAGAAGATAAAGAAAGTGAATAAGAAGAGGAAATGACTGCTGAGTCAAACAATTCTGAGAATAGCATTAAAGAAGAGTCAAGTGATAAAAATCAGCTGGAAGCATCAATTGATGAATCAGTTGAAATAACCTTGCATGATAAAGAGATGGAGACATATTCCAGTTCTGCCAATCAGGAATCAGCAAACTATCCTGTTCCCTCTCCAGCAAGAATCTGTCGAAGATTAGTGGTGGAAGTCTTTGATGAACGACAAGATGTATTACCAGAAAGATGGATAAACCATGGAAACGAACGACTCATAGTAGTAAGGATGTCAATAGAAGATTTGTTTAACAACTGGAAAGACATGGATTTAGACTGCACTACAATACTGTACAATCCTGATGATCTCTTGATGAAATGGTTCTACCCATGGATGCCCTAGCTAAAGGCATATACTGGTAAAGACGGGAGTTACTTCAGCTGGCGTTACTCATATTTTTCTAGCTTGGAGCTGGTGTCTCAAAACTTTCCAAGAGTAAAGAAATTTGCAACAAAACTGATCAAAAACCAGTCTCACTTCAAGGTCTATCGACATGCTGGTAACCACTACATTCCCTATAATTGTAGAGTAGGTTCAGATGGCAGAAGGATTATACCCAAGTTTATGATCGTAGAGTCCCTTCAATCTACTAATGAAAATGATCAAGCTCAGTTTGAGAAGCTCTACTCTGCCCAAGCAAAATTGTCTGATATTCCTTTGTCTTCCAACAGTGGTTGGTACTCAAAGATCTATCAGATTCTCACTACATTCAAAAAACTGTCCAAGAATGAGAATCGTGGAGTCCAATCTGGTGTTCAACAGAAGTCTGCTCAACTAAATGACCAAACTCCTAAGGAAAAAGAGTTACTGAAGAATTCTGACGAGCTGGTTGAAAAGATATCTCTCATTGCTGCAGAAGCAAAGATGTTGTCAGAAGAAGGAGATAGTGTGCTTCAAAACAAACTCCAAGCCATAATTTCAGATATATCTCTCAAAATCAAAGAGAGAGATCAAATCTATTTTAAGTTCATCAATGATTAGAAGGAAGAAGCTCTGCAAGCTCAGAAAGACAATACAGATCAAATCATGTCCCTCTCTAACAATATTGACTACCTAAAGCAATATCTCTCCCTAGTACAGTTGGAGCTAAGTCAACAAGAACTCAAGATTAAAGTTAGCAACTCATCTTATCTGACAGAGCAGCTTATGACAAATGTCCAACAGCTTTCCCAAATGATTCATGACAAAAAGGGAGAGAAAAAGAGGTATTCAAGAAAGAGCAAGGAGAGAAGAATGAAGGTTGAAGCAAAGAAAGAAGAAGAAGAAGAAGAAGAAGAAGAAGAAGAAGAAGAAGAAGAAGAAGAAGAAGAAGAAGAAGAAGAAGAAGCAAGTAGCAACAAGTGTATCATCATTTGAGGGGGAGCCAGAGCAAAATCTGAAGAGCAAAGCAGAAGACAAAGAAGAAGAGCATGCATCTGAGTCATAGTATCATGAAGATCAAGAAGAAATGAAATCACCATCCCAAGGGGAGCAGGAGCAAGAAGATCAAGCAGATGAGTAGCAACAACAGAGGGAATCCAGGAGACACTCATGAAGAAGAAGGTACATCTCTATATGTAATAGTTAACTCTGGATCCAGAATTTAGGTTTACTATTCAGCTGTAATCAAATGCTTTTTAATATATCATTCATATTACCTGCTCTATCAATACAATAGCTCACTGTATCTTAAGATTCATTCATCTCATACATATGCTATTACTATTTTTTTAATAATCAAATAAGGGGAGATTGTTAGGAATAAACATGTGAATGATATTCCTATTTATATAAGATTTGATTATGATCTTAATGAATGAATATGCAAATATGTCTACATTAAAATAAGTTATAAAGTCCTTGAATAGACAACATGAATATATGTACAAGGACTTAAACTGAAATGATCAAATATGTTACGTTGATTCTACATGAACAAAATAGCTTGTGTAAAGTCCTTAAAAAGAATATGATGTATAAGGACTAGCTTTAGAAAGATCAAGCTTGCTAGGTTGATATTATATGATGTAATAGATAGGCTTGTTTGATCGTCGAGTACTGCACAAAGCCTTAGAAGTTTGCCATGAGAAACAAAGAACTCGGAGACTATCAAGGCATAATCGTAATCCATCTAGCCAGCCGAGGGATTGCAGAAGCCAAGGCAGAATTGTAGAGTATCGAGAAAGTGGCTATAGATCATAGTCTGCATTGGAGGGACTCACTTAGAATTGTAGAGTTGATTCAAGCACCTGCCAAGCTAAGTCAAGAATCATAGACCACACTTGAAGTCATGGAGTCTACTGATCATATTAGAGGTAGAAATCATAGTCTGGTATACAATCTGACCTCAGAGTCGTAGATTCTGCAGAACCAAAGCCAGATCATAGTCTACAGAACAAAGTCTTCAACAAAGCCTATTAGTGCTCACAACGCTAAGGAAGAATTATAGTGTTAACACAATTCTCAACACATGAGCACTCCCCAAACATCCAAAGAATGAAGCCTCTGATCAGAACTGTAAAAGATGTAATCTACCTGAAGGAAGCCAGAGAGCATTCACCTAATGGCTTACAAGCAATCAGAAGATCAAAACATCAATTCAGTCAACATCCTGATTGAATTGGTAAGCCAGTTGAGGGAAGTCTTCCACAAGTAACAGTGAGAAGACTTCAGATAATGTGACTAATAAAAGAAAGTCAGTAATGCAGTAGCTGTCAAGATAAATAAAGGATAACGATCTTGGGTATAACTATAATCGTAGTGCTAGCCAGATTAGAAGCAGGAACTGATGAGGTCTATAACAGAGATACTGGCCAACCTATACAGAATAGACAAAGAAGACTAAGCATGGATCAGACTATTGATGATATGTGAATGGGAGATCACAAGGAGAAAGAGAGCTGAGCATGACCAATCTGATGAGCCTTTAAGTTAAGGAGGGCCATAACATTCAAATAAGTTGTCAGTGTCTAATGCCTGTCAAGGCAAACAAAAGTATTAAAACACTGCAAGAATAAAGGAAGAGAGGTTCTGCATTGAAAATCCAAAGAACACTCTCAGAATCGTAGAGTTCAGTCATCTGAGTATTGAAGCCTTGGCAACGTCTCAATGCAAAGATTGACATTTGAACGTTGAGTATTTAAAGTTTCAATGCAGAAGGACAACTCCTGATGTTTTTGTTGGGAGATTGCATATTTAAATTTGATGTTGAAAGTAAATATTCATGATTATATGTAAAGTCCTTCAATGAATATATGTACAAGGACTTAGTGGCAGATCAAATTTGTCAGGTTGATCTAAGCTTTTAATGTTTATTATTCTATAAATGGTATAGATGAAGAGATCAAAGATGTTAGGTTGATCTGTCTTAAGATGTAATAGATAGGATTCAACAAAATCGTAGTCTATCAAGCTGATTAAGAGATTGCAGAAGCCAAGGCAGAATTATAGAGCATCGAGAATCGTAGTGTGTCTACCTTGAAGTAGCTCTCCTAAAATTGTAGAGTGGTCCAAACGTTTGCCGAGCCAACTTAGAGATCGTAGTGTGCTCTCAGAAACGTAGAGTTTGCAAGACAAGCAAGTGAAGATTGTAGTGTGCCAGTCCTTAAGAGAAATTGTAGTCTTCTCATTTTCCAGTATCAGATCAAGCACCAAGGTGGCAAGACACCACGATCAGAATCGTAGAGCATCATCTGCCTGTGTTAGAAGCATCGAGCCTTGCCCATTTGTTTAAGAATAAATCCTAACAAATGTGGAATGGATTATAAACGTTGAAGTCCTCGGCAGTCCCAATGACACAACAGTCATCCTTAGTATATAACAAGGTAACGTATTGAAGAAGCTAAGGAAAGTACTATGGGTTAGCAGAAAACACCTTTTTAAGTGTTAGGTGAGATAGCAGTCTGCTGTGTCAGTGGGCCAAACTGCAAATCAGAAGATGTGCAGAAAAGTCTCCATCAAAGCTCAAAAATGTCAAATGCATTTAATGCTTCAACGAATGTCTTCAACGGATACATTTCAAAGACCTAATATCTGCAAAACATCAGCAGATGATAGATCTAAGCAAACATTGAACAAAACGCTGAAGAACACTCAACGCTTAACTCTACAATCTGAAAAGAGAAAGCTTGCTCAGCTACTCAGTTCTTTCGAACAAGATCTTAACGGCAACTGAGTAGCACTATACAAGAACTCATCAACTACTATCAAGTGAAGTAAGAAGTTCCATGTCAGAAGGACTTGAAGAGTTCTAAGTGAACTACGAATAACCAAGTCTGCTGGACTTGAAGAGTTCAAAAGTGAACTGAGAAGTGCCAAGACTGCTGGTCTTGAAGGAATCTATGAGATTCAGAAAGTGTAAAGATATCCTTAGTGGATTTCCTACTTGAGGAGTAGAAGAGTGGACTATGAGCTTTAAGTGCTCTGAACCACTTAAAATTGTCGTGTCTCTTACACTCTTGCTATAACTGTTATAACTGCCTCACTCTCATTAACTCACTATATCTTAAAGGGAGAACAAACAATATTAATTTCGCTGTGTTTGAATCATTATCAAAACTAACAAAGTATTTCGAAAAGAATTTAAAATATCTATTCAACCCCCTTTCTAGATAACTATTGTGCCTCCGAGAACTAACAGTTTTAATCAAGGAATCAGAAAGAAGTAATAAAGGTGACTACCAACCTTACACGTTAAAGTGACATTTCTGATGTGGTAGGTGAAACAGTAGACTGCAGTGTCAAAAAAGTGAAAAAGGGACTATCATGTCACATCTGCAGTATGCACCAAATAACTCGAGATCTGCAAATCAATTCAAATAGCTTCCAACGGCTATAATCCAACGGGAAGTTTCTGAAAGGCTATTTAACAACAGAAGCTTATTAAGAGAAAAAGTTGGTTCTAATAAGGTTGTTGACTCTACGAGTTCTACATAGCAAAAACAGAATATATCTCAGTGACAGTGAGACTACGAAAGTAGAAGTGAAATAAGTTAAGAGAAGAGCTTTAATAGAAAAAGGCTTCATTCAACAACAATGAGAATGCCAAGTTGAGAGCCGAGAAGGCCAAGATAATAGCATTCAAGAGATTGGCAGATCAGAAAGAAGACTTAAAGAGCCAGTCTACGAATCACCACGATCCACCAAGAGCTAAAGAAGAACAAATACAGAACAAAATCTATACACAAGGGAACCAAGGTTTAGAGGATGATAAGTGCCAAAAGAAGTCTACCAAAGATGCAAAGACTTATAAAAGCTCATGTGGTGAAGAAGTGCAAGCTGAGATCAGAAAAGGACCAATCACAAAATCAGCTGCACCAAGGAAGAATTGACAAACTGCTAAGTACACAAAGAGATCGAGCTTCATGAACAACTTAGCAATATGTCCAATGGTGATCTAGTCTCAATACAGAATCCAAAGAGGATCACAACAAGCTGCCAAAAATCAAGGATGAACAAGCTTAAAGTCATCTTGGCAGCTCAACACCACCACCACCAACAACAAGGAGCCAGGGCCAGAATGGTCCTTGTCCAAGGGACTATACTGAGTTCCAAGGCTGCAGGCCTTGAAGAGTTCTTAGTGAACTGAAGTTCCAAGTCTGCTGGACTTGAAGAGTTCTTAGTGAACTAAAGTTTCAAGGCTGCTTGCCTTGAAGGAATCTTAGTGATTCAGTGCTGTAAAGACTTCCTTAGTGGAATCCCTACTTGTTGAAGTAAAAGAGAGGATTATGAGATTGAGTCTCTGAATCACTTAAAATCCCTTGTGTCTTTTACATTCTGAATCTATAACTGTTATAACTGCTATTAACATGATAACTACTTACAACTAAACTAACTCTAGATAAATGGTCAACATAACATCTATGAAGGGGAACCTTAACTTATTCCGATGTTTAAAATAATTCTTAAGTTTGTTATCTGCTATTCACTCAGCAATGTAAACTAAAATGGAAAAGATTTTTGAAAATAAAAAGGATCTATTCAACCCCTCCTTCTAGATCTTTTGTGTGCCTTCTAGGAACTAACAATTGGTATCAGAGCAGGTTCTTATATTACATTCTAAAAGCTAATGCTTTGAGTTTGATTAGAGGCACAAACCATAGTCTAAACTTAGTTTAGTAGTAAGCTGTTTATAATTACTGTTGAGCTCACACGGTGGAAATTATGCATACAGGTAAATGTGCACATTCACTTGAAGCTGCTCAGATTGGTCCATGTTCCAAATTAATGTAGCAACAAGACTAATCCATGTCCAAAGAAAATCAGTAGTCTACAGACTTGTGATGGAAAGTCAAGAAGGTCATCAAAAACAAAGAGTCTGTGATCCACTATTCTAAAAGATGAAAGGCCTATTCATGTAGAGAAATGTCTATTCAAGAGAAGAAAGAAAATCTCGTTCAATGTGTACTTGGCTAATCAGTTGGTTTTGATCTTTGAGACTCAAGATTATCAAAGAACTAAAGCTGCCAAGACTTTCCTATGTTATCAACTCCCAGACGATGTCTGATTGATCTAAGGTCAAATAGTGCAGCAAGTTGTCAGCAATGAACGTAAAGATTTGCACATCAATGTCAAACATCATTATAGCAAAAAAAATGACTGTCAAAAAACTGACAGTGTAAAGGTACGGTTCCTCATTAACAACTTACATGAATATTGTGTTGTATCACCTTATGTACTACAACAATACTCTATCACGAGACCATATGTAACATTTCAGAATTTTAATTGTAATATTAAATATTTATTAAATTATATAAATATTTAATGGATGTGTTTATCGTTGAATAAATATTTGTTTAATTGATTTAATTTTGTTTAGTTAATTATTTGTTAAATAAATAATTAATGAGTTAAGGACATTATTATTATATTGATATTTCAATTTGATGGTAAGTATTTGTATAGATTTATGTGAATAAATGAATTATTTAATTAATTGAATTAATAAATTAAGTATGAAAGTTTAATTAAATATAGTGTGACAAATAACTATTTTATAAGGAGTTATTAAAATAAATTAAAGTAAAGTATTTTAAATGGTTTTTGCCAAACAAGGCCTTATGACTTTTGGATTTCCTTTTTAATTTTGAATTATTATATAAATAAAATAAAATAATAAATATAATATATTTATATTATATACGTTAGTAACTGATTTTGCAATTAGTAGTGTTATTGAGGGATATCAGTTTTATCCTTGCGCTTGAATATCAGTTGATTTTCTTATTACGCATTCTATTTTCCAAGCTTGAGAGTTCAGAAAGTTGAGAGAGAAGTTGTGAGGTAATTGAGAGAATCTTAAGAGTTTTCACAGCAAATTCCAGTGATTAGCAGCGATTGTATTAGAAATTGAAGGTATGTTCACAACCTTAGTGTTATATATATATGTATATATGTATGAGGCTACATCAAACTTTTATATAATCTGTAAATTGCAAATTGTTGAATTTTTGCTATACAATGGGATTACTTGTGATTATATGAGTATATGGTGATTAGAGGTTGTGCTTGAACGAGAAATTCATGCTAATTTCGGATATGAGTAAAAATTTTGTCAGTATATATATATGTTTTCATATGTAGCTATGTAAGTATCAATTTTAATGGCCAATTTGTATGTGAAAGCATAAATTGAAGCTTGTATATGTTAGTTCGTTGAGATACGAGCATAACGTAATTTGAATGAGATGATTTGGTCATGTATTGAATTCACAGTGATGATTTTATGATGAATGTCAAGAAAATTGAGTTTTTCATGAAAACATGAAAATTGAGAAATTAAAATAGTTTTAGTGGTTGTTAAATTGTGCTAAGTGGTTGAATATGTTAGCAATCATGTCTATGATAGTTGTATATTTATTTTACGTGTTATTATCACTGTTTGGTGGGTGAAATTCGTGTTAGTTGGCTTAAGAAAAGTGTCGAAGCTACGCTCGCAAAATCGAAGTTCTCAGACGATCAACACGCATTTCTGCGAGCCTTAAGCGGTACATCGATCCCATCGATATAAATCAAACTTGCAGCGCCATGTGCCCATTTGAATTAATGAAGTCTGCTAATTCTGCAGATTTTGGTCGTTCTTTGTAGCTTAGCTAAAGGTTATGGTAATGTGTCCAACACGTAACAATAAGGCTAAAACAAAGTTGTAATATGTGGTTAGTAAATTCAAAGTTTTAAATGAATAGTAAACTATGGATATGACATGTTGTGCATTATTAAGCATAATGAATAGTAAACAGGTGTTGTGAGGGTTAACACACTTGAAATTTCTGATGTTTGTAAATGGTAGCATAAGACTCGTGCGAAAATAACAAGTTTAACTAGTAATGCGTTTTATATAGAAAAGTGAATATTAGTATGTCTAATAGATGTTGTGGTTTTAATACCGTGTATAGGTTAACGTGAGTTTTAATATCATAGCTTACGCTCGAGGCAAGTTTTCTAACTCTACACTTTCGTTGAGTTAGTTTTATTATTACATTGTGTAACTTCATTCTTTTGATTGAGCAAGTTTCTTGTATCTAATTATTTATGATGATGCAAGTTCCAAAAATCTCATCTATTACATTGAGCATGTTTTAATTCTAAATTATTGGAATTCTAATCATTTTTGACTTACTCTAACTTGTTTATAGTTAAACAAGTTTCTTTAGTTTATTCTTTTATAATAAATGTTTCTTGAACCTTAATTCCTTGTGTTGAATGGTTCAATCACTTTGTATATCTTATTACCATGTGGAGTAAGCATTGTTTCCAGCTTGCTATCAATTAATGCATGTTCGGTAACTAAAATTCTAATTGACAAGATTATAGACCTAGCTTATTATTGTTCAAGCCAAGGTTTACCATTTCTTTATTTTGATCAATACTTATGCTCTCTAGTTATTTCAAGCATGAGTCTAGAATATAGTCAGTTCACCTATGATTCTCAAATGTTCTAAGTTATGTTGTTATTAAACAACTATTTTGTTATCAAGCATTGTTGATTCAACTAGTTCCCTAGTTGGTGATCGTTAAACTTCAATTACCCTTGAAATCTTATCCAAACCAAACTTTCTTTGGTGCGGACTTGTACTCTAAATACTGAGATGAACAACCCTATTTTTAGGGGTTTAACTTAGCGTTGAAATGTTTGTGCACAATACATTGTACGAAGGATTGATCCCCCTAAGTTCGTGGAGTCCTTATAGTCATATGACTGTTAAAGTTAAAGTTGAAAGATTACTTATAACTGTGGACATGGTTCGTGGTCATTAGACCCTCAGTAGTATATTTAAGAATGTTAATAGAACATATCATTCAGTTCTATTGAGCCTATGATTTGGTAAATGTTGTAATGTTAATAGAACATATCATTCAGTTCTATTGAGCCTATGATTTGGCAAATGTTGTAATGTTAATAGATCATATCATTCAGTTCTATTGAGCTTATGATTTGGCAAATGTTGTAATGTTAATAGAACATATCATTCAGTTCTATTGAGCCTAAGATTTGGCAAATGTTGTAATGTTAATAGAACATATCATTCAGTTCTATTGAGCCTATTATTTGGCAAATGTTGTAAAGTTATTTATTCTTATTTCAAGTGAGCTTTGCTTGCTCACTCTTGCATATTTATACATTTATTGCAGCTACGATTGAGAAAGTAAATAAACCTATAACTAGCAAAGGAAAGGGAAAAATGTACAAGTGATGAAGACTTGTAATTTTGCTTTATCGTTATGATGATAGACTTTTATTTAATGATGTGATGTAATAATTTTATTTCCGCACTTATATGATGTTTAAAGGTTGGACAACCTGGGAGATAATGTTTTTTATTAATGTAATTCTGTATGGGCATGTTTATTATTCAATTTTATTATGATTGGGTAGTTAGATATGAATGTTTTGATTAAGTGAACACCAAATCTTGAGGTAATGAAGTACTGGGATTTTGGGGGTGTCACACCATACTCTTCCTGAAAAGGGGAAGAGAGAGAGAGTACATTAAGGTTGGATACTTAATTGTCAACAAACTCTCTCTCCACTCAAAGTTCAGGTTGAAGATAGCTTCTTGAATGAAGTCTGGAGTATGTCGTAAGTTAATCTTAATCCTATAAAGCTTAAGTGGAGTAACTCTTGCTAAAAGATTGGCATGTATGCAAATATATACAAAACAAATGTTCTGTGTTCTTGATAAAATGTAGAGTATGATCAACACTAGAGGAGTATCTTGAAGATTCTTAGAAACTGATCATCTCCATGAATCAACCAGATGCAAATAAACAATAGAGTTGATTCCTACTCTGAAAACATTCAAGATCTGTGAACAGAACCAAACAAAGAGTGAAACAATCAAAGAAAATGAATGTCCTATCAAAATACTTAATCATTCACACACTCATCATCATGCATCATAAATATCAGATCTAAATATGATATATGCATAAATATGATTTTTGATGCTAATGTAATGTAAATTCAAGCATATGAGGAACTGGGTTTTTGAGAAAACTAATCCAGCAGGACCCAAACAATCAGGGGTATCAAAAATAGAAATTTACCTAACTTGCAGGTACTTGGTCTATATGATCACACAAGGAACACTAAAGCAGATAGCTTCAATTACAAGGATTCAACCAGCTGCAAGGTCAGCTGCCTAAAAAGGGAAAACATAACCACAAATCAAAGAAGTCTTCACTCACCTTGATCGTAGAGTCATTACCGATCGTAGAGTTCATACTTGTCAACTCATCAGAGGTGAATGGTACAACGGTTTCTCAGCTTGAACAAAAAGTCAAAAACTATTCTTGAAGACTTGTTGAGTCCCCATTACTGAATAGTCTCACAATTGATGATCTTCATATGGAAGCGGGCTATTCATACCAAGAGAAAAGAGATCTACTGGTTTTATCCATGCAAAGCATTTTATTCCAAAGGGAACATCCAGGAAGTTCATATCAAAGGATCATCTAACTAATGATGAAAAATGCACCACTGAAGAATACTTTCACGAGTGCAAAAGATATTGAAGCCTGAACGAGAAAGACTACGTTTGTAGTCTTGTCAATAATCATGGAGTGATCTATTCTGATGATACCTTCCTATGAATCATTTAGGCCTGTTCATTCATGATGATTTCAGCCTGCAGTTATTGATCAGTCTGAGGAAGTTCTAGATGCAAATGATGAAGATGATACAACTTAGGGAGCATAATGAAGAAGTGGATACTTGCAAGAAGATCTGAGATAAGCTTGAAAGATAGGTCAACCAGGGTACATGTCTATTAACCACTCCACAAATATCAAGACCACTCTTGTCAAGATCATAGAGACAAGAGCTAACCCAAAACAGAAATGTCCCAGTTAAAGAGTCCTAAACTCTATAACTGATGAACCAAATAAAGACTCATAGTCAGTAGTAACGTACCAAAATGTGCTACTGATAACCATATCAATCAACTACTCAAATCATGGAGTACTTTCGATTAGTCTTAGTGTTCGTAGTGTAAGAGCATGATGACACCACGATTGCAGCCTAAATAAATACCAACACCAAAGAATATCCAAAGTTGGTAAGCAAACTTTCAAGTAGAAAAGACCAATGTGATGTCATTGTAGCCACCATTTTATAAAGCTCTTCATCAGATAAGCGCCTCAGGGACAAACCTGACCCTTAGTTCAGTCTAAGAGGTTGGCCCTTCCTGAGCTACCTTAATAACCCAGAAGGAATGCTAAGTCAGAAGTTTATCACAATAACCAAGATCAATCTAAAAGAAAATATTCCCCAAACTGGGAAGGCCCGTTTATTGTCAAGGAGGTATTGACAGAAGGAGCCCTCAGGTTACAAGAGATGGATGGCGAGGAATTTCCCTAACTCATCAACTCGGACACCGTGAAATGGTACTATGTCTAAAGTTTCCTACAAACCAATATCCTGGTTCTAGATCATCAGATCCATCAGTCAATTCAGGTTTTTGAAACTTTTCCCACTACATATAATCATCACCACTTCTGTTTGTACCACTAGGGATAAAACCTTTCACAACTTCAGTTTGTCCCATTAGGGATAAAACCTTTCACAACTTCAGTTTGTTCCGCAAGGGGTAAAACATATCACAACTCCGGTTTGTCCCACTAGGGATAAAACCTTTCACAACTTCAGTTTGTCCCATCGAGGACTTAACTACCTGTGACTCTGATCTCCCAATACATGGGAGAAGACGTGGCGTACCATTTTTTGGAGTGCAGTCTAACTACAAAAAAACAAAAAAATCTCTCCACACTTTTCACCCTTCAACATATAACTTTTAACATTTTTACGCTAGGTTGGAACTACGCAGACCTGATCTCTCCTCATCAATGGGGGTACGTAGGCAGCCATTCGCGGTGCGGTCTTACCCCTACCAAAAACATAAAACCTTGTTAATGGTAATGGGAGCATCTTTCCACTTTCAAACCAAACCATGAGAGGTGGAACTACCTGATCTCCCCAATACAAAGGAGTATCAACGACCATCTGTGGGGCGGTTAAACCACATCTCATCGACTTAGACTAAAGGGATGGATTTACCTAGTCTCCCCACACAAATGGGAGAATCGGCGACCATCTTAGCTGTGGATGAGTCCTCAAAGAGAAACACCAATCTATAAGAGATGGAACTACCTGAGCTCCCCAATACAAAGGAGTACCGATGACCTTCTGTGGGGTGGTCAACCTCAGAAAGGAAAGCCATAATCCTCTTCATAACCACATTCAAAATGCAGTCCCAAGACACCAAAGGGTAGGGGAATACAAAGATCAACGATCCATTCTAAAAGATCCTGAGACATCTCAATGTCCATCCATTAAAGAGGAGTTCATAATGCATCAAGATCATAAGCCCTGGAGAATAGGAAACTATTAAGAAAATAACACGACATAACTAAAAGGGAAGTGAATCAAAACATATTTCCTTGCCATATAATACTGTTTGGTATATACAATGTGTCATGTACATGACAAAAATGGCTAACCTAGTCTATGTAGGAAAATCAAAGCTAATCTACAAAGTAGTGGATAAGCGAGCCATCAAGTCTAACATGGCATCCCTCTAAGAATATGTTCATCTCTACAATGATATCTACACAAGCCAAGAGATCTACGACCATCTGCATGGTGACACTATGCTCATCAATGTGCTTATCTCTACAATGATATCAGCAGTATGAAACCTCAATACAGTACTATCTGTAATGGCAGCATCTCGGGTAGGTAGACCACCATCCCGCTAAATAACAGCCGCATCCCTAGATGATCGAGCCTCATCCCGCGCGGTATCCCTGTGAGCGAGAGCATCATCTCTCTTAACCAGAGTGACATCTCTACCAGAAAGAGCTGTCAGCATCAAGGCCCTAGCCTGATCCATCTCAAACGTCATCAGATGTAGAATGTCGAGTCACAGTAGCATGAATATTGGGGGAATCAACCAAAGCTGCTGACAACCCAGCAAATAACTCATCCTCAATAGGAGAATTAGGGTCCTCCATAGGTTCCCCATTATCAGAATCAAAACCCGGCTATGAGGATACAACCCTAGCCGATGCAATCTCTGCCTCCAACCATACAAAATACTCTGTAGAATGACCTAGATTGCTAGTAGAAAAATTAGCCCTCTCATATTGGGTCCAACAGGCATAAATCCTGGACAAATCCTCTACTGACAGAAGCTGAGAGGACAAAAGCTGACCCAATGCCGATGTTAAAGGGATGAACATCCTAAAACTGGTCAAACTGTGCCATCACAGCCAGTGGGTGATATGTGGTCACACCCCTCAAAATAGCTAGAGGAAGATAATCCATGCCAGCTGCATGAGTGATAAAGCTGTAGGGATAGATGATCCCTGAACACGACAATATATCAAAATGATCCTCGGTCCCTGACAAGAAAGCCGACCAAGAAGCTGTATATGTATACTCCGCTGGCTGGAAGGAGTAAGACATGGCTATCTAATGGGAAAAACAATACACATGGCGTTGGAATGTGCTAATCGGTCTCAACTGTGACACAAACCACACATACAATAAGATCGAGCTTCCTGTAAATACCCTTGCAGGATGGGTATGGAAATACGTGGCTTACCTCAAGGTCTCTGCCAGAATCATCAGTAAAATGGTATGTCCCTCCCGAAGAGAACGAACTACCATAACCACGTCGATGTTTAAGTGGTCCATGTACAATGGCATGTATAGATAAGCCACCATACACATCAAGAGTACATCTACTCTGGAAACACGCCAATCATCCTCCGAAGTGGTGAAATCCCCGGAGTACTGCAAATAACTGTCCAATGAACCAAATCTGTCAACCAGAAAATGCATGGACACTACATGCCCCAAGGAGATCTCATCTAGGGAAACTCTGCGCCTCAAACCTGTGAGGGTCATAAACTTCCAACTCATGTCACCGACAACCATCCGAGTGCAAGGCCTATCTAACGACAAATATGTCAGATGCTCATATTCCTCCATGGTAGGAGTCAACTCCTGAGTCTTAAACCAGAACACCTGCCTATCTGGTACCCAATGTTCCAACATGCCCTCTACAAAGACCGATTAAACCTGGAATATCAGGAGGGTCATAAAGTGACGCATCAGCTGATCAACTGTCACCCGATCTAGGGAGGACAAGTTATCATACCATAATCTCAATAAAGATACCATCAATACTGGTGGGGTATGATTAATACGGCTTACTATCGATGAAGACATCTGTAAGGCCGTGTTATAAGACCATCCAGGGGTCAATGCTAAACTCATCTCTGGAAATATATATGCATAACATAATACATGCATGATAAATAATAGATGACAATATGATGTAGGGAATGGAAAACAATATACATACAATCATAAGTATATCATCATCTAAATACATCATCTCTGTATACAGCTAAAAAGTACAGGGAAATAGGGCACATCCACCCAACAACTAACAGAGGCCTATCAAAAGATATAACGAGAATGGGGCACAATCGCCCAATATCTAACAGAGGCCTATCAAAAGATATATCGAGAAATACATCAGAAGAAGTCAATAGTGTTGATGTCTACATCATCCAACCTATTTATCTAATATAACTCCTCCTGAGTCACTGAATATTTGTCAGTAGGGATATCAGGTCGATACAATGGAGGATCTGCAGCGGCAAAACCATCTGAATATGGGCCACCTGAAGGGCTAGCCCCAGAGCTGGAAGGATAAAAAGAATCCACCTCAGAAGGATCTCTGCCCAAATGCCGGATAAAGAAATGTGCCCGGTCCAACTACTGGGTCAAACTATCAATCTGCGTCAGATGAGTAGGCTCTCAGACGCAGGCAATCCAATCCACCATCATGATGGAACCAGGAACCATATCCCCCATAAACTGTGTGGTGCGGATCTGAGCTCCAATGGTGCGAGGGAACCACTAGTGGTAGAATGCCTCCTGAGTGAACGGTCCCTCTGACAAAGCAAAGCCATCAACTCCCACCAATGGGATATTAATGATCGGCAACTGCGATACAGGTCAATAACGCCTGACATGAGGATAGATCCGTATATGAATCTCTCTTTTGGTGTTCCTAATAACACATTTTCCTAAATAGAGCTCCCAACCTCCATCTGTGAAGAAAGAAACACGACGGGTGGACATCTTATACTCGACACCAGTCGGAAAACCACCCTAAAAGCCAACTGTCAAATGGTCCTTAGAGTAAGGAACCCATATAATTACATCGGCTGTCAACAACTCCAACTGTAAGCGTGAATGTGTAAAACCCTCAGCTATAGGAACCTCCGTCAAAGTGGAGTGATGCCATCGCCGTCCCCATGGATATGTATCTAAACCTAACAAGCTATTGGTACGAAGACATGGGAGCCTCTCATAGGCCCAAAACTGCCACAAGATCAAATATCTGCGGTCAGTTAACACTCTCAACTCCAACAAGGGAAATCAAAAGAGAAATACTCACCAGCAAGAATGGGTAAAATCCTATCCAAGCCTATGTTAAGCCCTGTGAGCGTAGATGCATTCCCCTGAAGAAGTAGGCAAAGGTGTAGGAGCCTCAATCAAACTCTCAAATATGGTTCATATCCCGTATGGCACTGATTAAAGAAAATGACATAGTGGGAGATTTATCCACCAAGAAACAACCCCAGAGGATGATCAGGAACAATCGCCGAAGAATGCGATCCTTAACTCTTCTATCATTGGGCAATGGCTCAGTCAAAGCCCCACTCACGTCATCTACACTCAAAGGACCAGTGCGGACTGTCCTGCCTTTGAGCGCCATTGTCTGGACTACTAGTAAGGATCTGACGGAAGTAGGGGAAATGTCAGCCACACAAGGTACTGGCGCCCCAGAAAACTCAATACTAGTGATAAACTGCTAATCCATCGACGTCATCACCACCTCGTAATCCAGCAAATAAAGAGACTAAGTCTGGTGAAACCAACGCTCAGACAAAGCCCTGAGGTAACCCCAGGGACAACAGCGGGGAGGATGGTAAAGAACGCCTCGAATCCCCAAGCATGCATAATCTCTCGGTACTCTGGATGAAGAGTCTGGTACAAAGAGTATATGTTGAACCAGTTCCCTCGAGGCTACGTAAAGTCGGGAACCTGCATCACAATGCAAATCAACATCAGATCCCTTGATCCTCATAAATAGGAAAAAGGAAGATCAAACACAGCTTTTACCTCATTTGCATTCAAATAGATCGAGGGGTGGCGACTCAAATCATCCAGAAGCTCTGGATTCATCACATTTATGGCTGGAAGCTCCCTACGGGGAATAGAAGCAGAAGGAGAAGGATCCGCAACCAGTACATCCTCCTCCTCTTCCTCAACCCGGATAAGATGAATCACTGACTTCGTCAATCGACAAGGCTGTCGGGCTAGGCGAGGCCGAGGTACATCTGAAGCTCTCCTCCTCACACCTGAAGAGGTCCTACGGGAGCTGCTCGGCTGGTCTGGATCCATATATCTGGACAATAGTCTCCAAATCACCTCATAATGGGTGTGGTAAATTCTAACCTGGAGCACATTAAATGCATTTTATGTCTATATGCATGCATGCGTTACTTTAAAATACGTCTATAGTAGAGTCAAAATGCATGTTCATTCAATGCCTGAACTCGTGAAAAAATTACGTCAGAGTCTCCCTTGTAAAAAGGACTGTCCACATGCGCGTAAGCATGACTAGGTGGCCATTCAGTAGCACACCAACTCACAGTCATAAACATCCTATATGCATAAAAATATCAAAGTCATAATCCATAAGGGTAGCCAAATTACCAGGATTACTTTGCTTCAAAACCTTTGCTCATTTGTCCTCAAATAGGATGAAAAAATAGCAGAAAAAGGTGCCAAATTGACTGTTTCAAAAGTCAATTTTTTCCACATCAATACGTTCAGTATAGCTAAATACTAACATTTACTGTGTTGAATAATTTTTATCAAGTCATATGAGCATGCATATTCACTACTATGTGTTTAGAAGCATTTCATATGATAACTCATTTTCCAATGGACAAAACTGGAAAAGAAGACATGCATACGTTACCAGGATAGTGCAGAACACTTGTACGGTGACGGATTTTGTAGAAAACAGCCCGAACTCAGTAGATCTGAAGAAGAACTCTCAGATTCTCTGTGTGGCGTCAAGTGAAAATGACTTGTGAGGGAAAGGCCCATGAAATAGAACCCACAGATGGCCGCGGGTCTACCTACGGCTACTGCAGGTCCACCTGCGGCTATCCTGGGTAGTCCCCACTATAATACCCGAGAATTTCCATGTATTATTAAATGAATATATTAATGGAAATAATATTTATGTGGATATAAGTGTTATTATTTTGTGAGTCGGTTAAATCAATTGATTCGTATTAGATCAATGCATATTAAGATGTGTGGATTGACAATGAGGATTGTGAAATGCCTTGTGTGGCATATTGTGAAACGGGGAAATCCATTAAGCAAATTAAAATGAGAATTAAGAAGATTAACCGTGTTGATCATGTGATTTCATATAAGTAATCAATACGCTCGTAGACTTGTAGTAACACTCTTGTGAACATTAATTCATGTCGTATAAAATGAGTTTAGCGATGAAAATTGGCACGGGTTGAAGCTAAACTAGTCTTGGCACTATCAGGGTACGACGCAGTTATTCCGTCTGGTGTCAATGAAGCTAAAATCAAGCAATTGCGCCAGTGGTCAGTTGGAGAAAACTAATTTGTTTCACTTTAGAAATTGAATGAAATAATTATGTGATATGTGTGACATTGATAAACCATGAAATAAAGTATGTTATGTCCGATAACGTAATTGTTAAACCATTAATTATTATTAATTAATTGTGGTAGAATATTGATTACTTGGCAATTAATTAATAATATATGATTATTGTTATTTGCAATATATCTATAAATATAATAAGAATTTTATCAATAATTAATGGTTATGAAGATCCATAATTTCATTAATCGATGAGGAATGGATTAATTAATATTGGTGGTAATTAATCAAGGAAGTGAATAAATTATTTACTTGACATAAATAAGTAAGTTAATAATATAATAATATTATATTGACAGTTATGTGCATGTGATCAATAATACGACTATACTATATAGTGTAGTGTGACATTTATGTGACTATATATTAAGTTTTATGAAACTATATTGTATGAAGCAATGCGATTAAGCATATTGAAATTATATGGTATAAATATATCATGAAATGTGTATGTAATAATATACATATGGGTAGACATTAAAATAAAATGTACATGAATTATATATATGTTGCATAACATCTACTACCTTGAAATGTTAAATCATATTGTGACATTAAGTTATAATGTACGGTTGATATGTATAACATATGAGTGGGAATGTGTAGAAGTATGCAAGAGTGCTGAGTTAGTAGAAGTGTCCCAAAATGAGTGTCCCATTTGCCTCATTTCTCAGTCACGTATAAACCAAAAAGGCTAAGGCCTATTCCTTATCCAAGCTTGCTAGAATATGATCATGGAGGGAGTGGGCATAATGATGCAAATCACCAACCAATTACTAACTCCTTGTTAACCTTCATGAAATTCTTCCATCCTTTGGTTTGATTTCTTGGACAATGGCTTGGCATGGTCAATGGAATTTCTATAAAATGAATCGTTCCCTTCATTCTTTGTATTGCTTGAGTTGTATGAGAATTGCTAAGAGATACAAAGCATTCTAGGACATTGGGAGTTCATTAGGAGCAAGCTAATTCATAATTACAGAGGTATCAAGTTCTTCCATTTTTAGTTTTTGCAAACAGAGTTCTTAAACTCTTGAAATTTAACTTTTTGATTTCATGGAATTGGATGTTAATAAGGTTGGGTAATGTCCATATAGTTGTTATATGGCCATTTGAGCATGTTTAAACTGTTATAAAAGTGTTTAGAAACGAATTCGTGAGTAATTTCTGTGTTTGGGCTAAACAGTTGCCTGCGCCAACTGTTCTTGGTTCGAACTAGGCGATAATGCATCAAGATCAGTGATGAATGAAGGCGCGATCGCAATTGCGATTCTTTGCCATCGAATTTGATTTGATTTTTTTTGCAATCATGAAGCGTTAGTCACTCATCATGATATATACTAGAATGCAAACATGTGTAAGGGGTATATATAGCTATATAAACCTAATGTGAGCATGGTAGACTAGCTTAGCATGATTAACAAAAGTGTGGAGTTTAAAATAAATTTAGGAACTTAGAACGAACTTGATATATATGTATGCCATATATGTTCTGACTTTGCAAGCATGTTAGTATGACTTAGAAATGCATGAATAACCCATTAACTTATGATTATATGATTCGTAAAAGAACATGATCGTATGGAACGTATTAGTAAGCTTTACAAAAGAAAACACGAATTTTGAAGTGAATGTTAACACACTACTTAGAAAGATAGACTATGACCTTTATAAACATGTTTGGTGATACTCTTAGACTCACTCATGTAGTATAACCATAGATATACCATGCTTGCATATCACATTTATTGTATGTATGCACGTACTTCGAGACGGCTGGGCCAACGGAGCCTGGGGCACCCTAGGTAGCCGCAACTCCTCCCTTCTATAAATAGAGGGCTTGGGGTGGCCATTTTAAGAAGAGAAAAGGTGAAGAAGCCCTGTCCAGTTTGCTTTGTACACACTTTAAACTGAGTGCTTTCTTTTTCCAAACACTTGTGAGCTTGTGTTTTGCTATTTTTTACCAGTGGAAACCGAGTATTCATTCATTTAAAGCTATTTAAAGTCTTCTTGGCAGCCCACTGTATGACATCTCTGATTTCTTTTAGTTTTTCTACACTTCCATCCACACTTACTTATTCACGTTGAGAGTCATTATTGTGTGTGTATGCGGATCATAGTATATATATATATATATATATATATATATATATATATATATATATATATATATATATATATATATATATAAAAAAAAAGCCACCGATCGAAAACAACTGGGCATACCCACACATTGCGACTCTAAACGTTAGTAGATATATATGTACAGAAGTGAGAAAAAGCTTAAAATTTTGAAATATCTTACAGTGGGCTACCAAGAAGACTTTAGATAGCTTTTGACACCTAAAAACCCAGTTTCCACAGGTTAAATTTTAGTATGTAGCAAAACACGAGCTTACAAGTGTTTAGAAAGAAGAATCACTCAGTTTAGAGCACTCTAGAAGTGTTTATAGGCTGAAATGGACAAAGTTTTCTCTCCTTTTTCTATTTTTTTCTTTTTTAAAATGAGAAACCAAGATCTCATATTTAACGATCGAATACCGCGGGTTTACCCGCGACAGTCACGGGTCTACCTGCGGCTGCCTGCGTTTTCCCGGGCCATGCGAATCCTGTCATCTCAAAGTACATGCACTCGTGAAACGTGTTGTCCGCTGAAACCTTCATAACTTTTAATTCAGGCATCTAATAGAGGCGTGATGTACCTTTTTTGGATGCTGTTGTCGAGAGCTACACAATGACATGGGATTAGAGGTTATACGAAGCCAGAAAGATGGGTCCATGACCAGATCTTCAAGTCTTCAAATTCTATCCAGTGTGCTGTCTTGAGTAGTAGTCACTCGGGATTTGAGCTTTGGTTCTTGTGGGACACCTTGTATGAAATGTTGATTGAATAGTGTTGAGACGATGTGAATGTAGTATCGAGGTGGGAAAATGACAATTTTGTCCCTCACCGGGGTTATCTCTGGCTTTGTGCAGATGTAGCAGTCGTTGCTCAGGGTTATCTCTGAGATTGGGCTGCTGTGGATGCCGAATGTCCTCAGGGTTATCTCTAAGGTGTGATTGACCTCCCGGGGTTGTCTTTGGGGTTGGAAATAAGTGCCTCAAGGTTGTCTCTGAGGTTGGAACTGACTTTTCTGGGGTTATCTCCGGAACTTGAACTGCATCGCTCGGGGTTATCTCCGAGGTTGGAATTGAGTCTCCCGGGGTTGTCTCCAGGTTTGAAATTGAGTATCTCGGGGTTGTCTCTTAGATTGAAAACTGAGTATCCCAGGGTTGTCTCTAGGATTGAGCTAATTTAACTTCTAGGGTAATCTCTAGAAGACGATTTTACCCACCTACAAGGTTAGTAACAGGAATGAAAATTTTTGAGTGTTTACAGATGCCTATCTTTATCATATTTATGCAATGTAATGGCATGGATATGATAAAGATTACTAGACACTTGAAATGTGATAAGATAATCATGATGCAATGTAATGCGACATGATGTGAATGTATGCTTATTGTATGGAATGGAGGTTGTTCCATTCATGAGACCAGAGGATGTTGACATTTGGGGTTATCACCAAAGTCCTTAACCCTCATAGCAGGCTTTCCACCGAAGATGTTCTTCTCATGTGTGAGAAATTCCTGGGGAATTGTGCTGTAATTGCTGAGGATTTGTATAACAGATTCCATCATCGATCCTCCCCGGTGAGGACGGTTTTCCACAACTGGTATCGTCATGCTTTTCTGACGCTTCATTGGAGTTACTGCCAATGACTGGTGATGTCAGGGCTACCTGATCTTCATTGAAATGTCCTTCAACGACTAACATCATCGAACCATCTCCGATGCTGCACTGGATTTACTTGCCAACGGCTGATGATGTCAAGGCTGCTTGACTTTCATTGAAATGTTCTTCAACGGTTGAGATCATCGAACCACCTCCTATGCTTCGCTGGATTTACTTGCCAACGGTTAATGATATCAAGGCCGCCTGATCTTCGCTGAAACGTTCTTCAATGACTAATATCATCTGACCACTTCTGATCTTCACTGGATTTACTTGCCAATGGCTGAAAATGTCAAGGCTACTTGACCTTCGTTGAAATGTTCTTCAATGGTGAACATATATGACATCCTCGCTGGGGAGAGACTTTTGATGAAATGTATGATTTTGATCGTAATTACGATCCCAATGATGGCATCGAACCTTTATGAGGTATTGCCAAGGGTAGCTTTCAACAGCTTTGATCATTGACTTTGTAAACCCTGTGTTTGGGAGAATACCAATGATTTATATGTCGACTCGCAGTTTGATCTCTGAAAATAAGAATTTCAGGCTTTTCCGCTTAATTGCGTAGCATCTTTTTTCCTGATTTGACTTTTTAGCTTGTGGGACCTCCTTTGCAACTCAAATTTGATCAAGCTGGAGGGGGTGGGTGTGACGCCCCCAAATTCTGACCGCCAATTGGTCACTAGAATTTGGTTCGTCACGTTCTCATGGTAACACCATAATAACTAAAATCACACATTCACAACGAAAGATCTAATTTAGAATAATATACAATGTTTTATTATAATTATTTCCCCAAGTCTCGCAACCTACAATGCTTAATAAAATACATAATAACATCGAATAAAGACTTATTACACAATTCTACTTAAGCTTAAACATAGTCTAAAAATAGTCTTAATACAACATAATAGATTTAAACATAAAATGGACAAGCTAGTTGATAGCCTTGCCCTTGCCCTCGTCTTTCCCAGAGACACCTCCCTATTTCGCCTTAACTGGAACGTTTTAAATAAGCAAGAATGAGAACAAATTGCCCAACAAGTAATATACAACAAGGGTAAGGAGTTTTATAACACAAGTTTGAAATATCGAAGTATCATCTCTAAGATAGTTCAGAGTTTCAGAATAATATCATGAATAATGAATATCAACAATTCTTGGAATAAGAACAATAATTCAATATAAATCGACAGATATATATAAATTCAAAGATTATCAAGGTATCCGACGGGATAACAATTTATACTGAGCAGTCACTAAGGACTATTGAACATCTACTAGAATTACCAATATTAAACTGATAACCCAAAAGAATCAAGTACTATAGATGATCAGTCTAAAATACTTTTAGTTATGCATAACACCACAGTAATAATATACTCATGTGTCGGGGTTTCCAACAACATACATTCCCCTTACCTTAAGGGTTGTTCAACTCAGTTTTCAAGATTTCTGCACCAATCAATTGGTTTGGACAGTTTTATAAATATGCATATAATCTAGCAGAATCAAATGGCATAAATACTTTAACGATATTCAAGAACAATTACCAAGTTCATATGAATAATAGTTTTCCTCAAGAGTTTAATATAATAGCTTATTCAATGAGATAAGCTTACGATATTCATCGAATAAAGTACGTAAGAGTTAAAATACTTGCACAATGTAAAGTAGGGTTCAGATACTTGCCTTAAGCGTAGTTTATCCACGTTAAGAAATCAACACTTTCGAATCCTATTTATAGCGTATTATATGTTTAAGATGTTCATTAGCTAACACAGTCTTTAATCAAGCTTGACATGATTCAAGTATGCACATATGGTACAAAATAATTTTATAAGTCATCACAAATTCAACCCACGTATCATTGTTTTCATATCATGCAAAACTTCTTTTAGACTTATCATTCGAAAGTCAAGATTAACCTTTATTTCCATCACATAGCCTGCCTCTTAACACATTACATAGCATATTGGTCATGTACTATAATTTAAAGTAATCTTATAGGCATGCTTCAAACATCAGTTCAAAAACAGAAGCCATTTATGATCGATCAAGACTTTGCAGAACTTAGGCTGCGCCTGTCTGAAGCTTAGGGGACTGATGCAATCGCTGCGTTGTCCCCAGCTGATTAAATTTGAAAGCACGCCTTCCCGAATTCAAATCCCACTCTAACATACCATTACACTTATAGTTTAATATACATGCATGTTAAAAGCTTTCACATACCACATTGCCATTCTTGTGCTCATCTTTACAAGTTCTTAATTTATGATTTTCTAGGGAATTTTAAAGCCTAACACCTCATACAATCACCAAGTCTATCATTCTTGCTCTCTTAGTTGGCGAAATCCGCGTACCATAGAAATTCCGTATTGATCCCAAACAGCTGCTCTTCTAAAAATGTTTCGTTAATTACACATCTGTCTCCTTCCTTTGTATCCTGATTTTCCAACCTCGATAAATGGTCGGCAACTTGATTCTCCATCCCCTTTCAATCCTTTATTTCTAAATCAAACTCTTGTAAAAGGAGAATCCATCAGATAAGGCGTGGCTTAGCATCCTTTTTCAAAATTAAGTACCTAATAGCCGAGTGATCCGTATAAACTACCACCTTTGTGCCGATCAAATATGCCCGAAATTTATCGAACGCATATACCACTGCAAGCAACTCTTTTTCCGTAGTTGTGTAATTCATTTTAGTCTTCGTGAGTGTCTTACTTGCATAATATATGGCGTGAAATACCTTCTCTCGGCGTTGACCCAAAACAACCCCAACAACATAGTCGCTTGCATCACACATTAACTCGAAGGGTATTGACCAATTCGGCGCGACGAGTACGGGAGTTGTAGTCAATTTCTTCTTCAACAACTCGAATGCCAATTTACACTCTTCGTTAAACTTGAAAACCGAATCCTTCTCTAAAAGACTGCACAAAGGTTTTGCAATTTTAGAGAAGTCCTTTATAAATCTTCTGTAAAACCTGACGTGTCCCAAGAAACTTCGAATTCCCTTAACTGAGCTTAGTGGAGGAAGTTTTTCAATTGTTTCCAGCTTCGCCTTATCAACCTCTAATCCTTGAACCGAGACCTTGTGACCCAAAATTATGCCTTCATCAACCATGAAGTGGCATTTTTCCCAGTTAAGTACAAGATTTGTGTCTTTGCATCTTTGTAACACCATTACCATTACCTAATAATGGCATAAGGTTCACACTCGCTCCCAAATCACATAAACACTTATTAAATGACATGTTCCCAATCATGCATAGAATGGCTAAACTCCCCGGATCTTTCAACTTTGGTGGCAACTTTCGCTATAAAATCGCGCTACACTCCCCTGTTAATGTCATTGTCTCGAAATCTTCTAACTTCTTTTTCCTGGAAAAAATCCCTTTCATGAATTTTGCATAACTTGGCATTTGTTCTAGGGCTTCTGCGAATGGGATGTTAATATGAAGTTTCTTAAAATCTCCCAAAAATTTCGCAAACTTCTTATCTAATTTTTGCTTTTGGACTCTCTGTTGAAACGGGGGTGGAGGATATACCACTGGCTTGTCATCTAGCTTTGTTTTCTCAATTTACGTATCCTCACCCTATTTTTCGTCAACCACTATGTTGTCATCAACTTTGCCATCCGATATAGCTGCATTTTCTGCACTATTCCTAACTAGATGTTTTCCACTTCTCAAAGTGATTGCCTGATATTGTTCATGATTTCCCTTTGGATTTCTTTTGGTGTCACTCGGTAGAGTCCCTTGTGGTGTGTTGTTTAATGCTAAAGCAATTTGTCCCATCTGATTTTCCAAATTTTTTATGGCCATTTCTTGGTTTTTCATCGCTGCCTCATTGCTCGTTATATACTTTGATAGCAACTCCTCTAAATCTGATTTACTCTCTTGACATTGAACTGGTTGTTGTTGATTCTGAAATCCAGGGGTATACGATGGTCGTGGAGCTTGTTGATTCTTATTATTATTCCACGACAAATTCAGATGATTCCTATTCCCCTGATTATATGCATTCTGATATGTATTCTGAGGAATTCTGTTGTAGTTACTCATGAATTGTACTGACTTTGGGTTGATTGCGCATTGATCCGTCGAATGTTCACCTGCACACAACTCACAAATAATTGCAACTTGTTGTGTCTGTCCCCCCTGACCAAACGTCGAACTTCTTAGAGAGTGTTGAAATCTATGTTGTTATTGCCGTCACTCCATCTACCTCTAACACTCCAGCGACTGTAGGTTGTGTCATTCTTGTTGTGGGCCACTGATAGTTGTTAGCAGCCATCGTCTCTATCAACTGATATGCCTCCTCATAGTTCTTTACCATTAAAGCTCCCCCCGACGCTGCATCGATACTGGTCCTGAGATTCCCATGTAGTCCGTTGTAAAATGTATTCATTTGCAACAACTTAGGCAATCCATGATGTGGGAATTTTCTGAGCAATTATTTATATCTCTCCCATGCCTCGTACAATGACTCCCCATGTTGCTGATCAAACATGGTAATCTAGTTCCTCATCTTTGCAGTCTTCGCTGGTGGGAAGAATTTTGCTAGAAATTTCTGAGCCAGGTCATCCCATGTCGTTATCAAACCCGTTGGTAGAGAGTGTAACCAACTCTTCTCCTTGTCCCGCAAAGTGAATGGGAACAAGCGAAGTCTAACTGCCTCATCCGACACCCCATTATACATGAAAGTGTCGCATGATTTCCGGCCCGATCGATCAAATACTCGTTAGGATCTTCATTTTGAGCCCCCAAATGAACCAAGTTCGTATCATCCGAATAGTCCTGTGCTTAATCTCAAGGTATTTGTAACTATAAGCGAGTTCGGTGATACTCGATTATGACTCGACCACCTTAGGTGTTGCAAAGTCCCTCAACGCTTTCTAGTCTTCAGCAACCATTACTTTTTCTTTGTCAGAGTTTTCGAATTCGTCCCTTGTTTCCTTGATCCACTTACTTAACCTCTGAAATCTTCTCTCAATGTCGTCCTCAAAAGGAAGCAAGTCTGGATTTTTGGATTGAGTTTGCATAAACCAACGTCAAAAACCTGAAATAAGAAGAACAAAACAAAAACAAAAAGTGTTTAAGTAAAACTGGACTAATTAAACTGATATTGCAAAATAATAAAATCTATACTAAAGTCCCCGGCAACGGTGCCAAAAACTTGTTGGGTAAAATCTAGTACGCACAGCACGTAAGTATACGTGGTTAATAAGTAATATAATAGTAAGTAGAGTATCGTTCCCTCAGAGACTTAGTAAGAATTTAAACCTCACAATTACCAATTTCCTATTAATCCTAATTTTATTAAACTAATCAATTTCCAGTTTGTAACTAACAATATTAAAACTATTAAAATCACCACACAATCAATAAACGCTAAAACTGAATTTTCAAACAAATAATGGAGAATTAGGCTTTCGACTTCACTCTAAGCGTCACTCAGATTATTACATCTTTATTCCAGTTTAATTCACTATCCCAGTTTATTAATCAAGAACACGTCTGTAGAACTAGTCACCTCTCGATGCACTAATACCGTATTAACCTAAATCCACAGTTAAGATAGAATTACGTTAAACACCTTAATTAACTAACTCACTATATCTCTATGTGAATTACAATTAAAGAAGGTTGAAGTTCAAGTTCTTTTTCTGATTACATGCGATGTCAAGCATATCTCTACCTTAACATTCATCAAGATTCTGTTTATTCACAAAAATCAAGAACACATGCTATATTAACTAAGTCTAGCCCCATATTTCATATCTCGAGTTCATACAAGTCCACAAAGAATCGTTGATCAGGCAATTCATAAATTCACGCTTAAATTAATATAGATAAACCGGATAATAGCTTATTAAACTAAAATCAAAGATTACCTAACCATCATTCCACTTAAAGCTCCGTCTTAAGTCTAAAAAGTAATTAGTTCATAATAAATGAAATAAAAACTGAATAAATCGAAGATATCATCTTTTCAATTACAGAAATAAACTAAAGTAGAAGAATAACGCAGAACACCCTTCACTTTAGTCTCAATCCGCAATTAATACGATCGTTCTTCAAAATCTCCACTCCGTTGCTCGCTATGAAATTCTGTGATTACTTGTTGTTAATTTCTTTGCATGATGCTTAATTCGTTGTTTGTTCAACACTATATATCCCCCATGAAGTCTTGGCCGAAATCCCATGTATAATAGAGTCCATGTATCATGCAAAACCCCCAATCCATGTTCCAGCAGTATTCGAAACCAAATAGGAGAGTCAGGATTCGTGACTCCCAGCCCCGACAAGGGTGTATAGCAAAAAATGGCCCACCCTGGCGGGCATGGCTAATGTTTTCTGACTTTGGCCCTTTTCCATACTTGCTCC
The DNA here is from genome assembly GCA_020205605.1 of Panax ginseng. Classification (NCBI taxonomy): domain Eukaryota; kingdom Viridiplantae; phylum Streptophyta; class Magnoliopsida; order Apiales; family Araliaceae; genus Panax; species Panax ginseng. Next base: position 20,319,570 of record CM035142.1, read on the forward strand.
AAATGCCTCCTTTTCTTATCATTCGCCACACCAACCACCCTACACAAAATAATAAGAAATAAGTAAGAATGAACCTGAACGCAAAGAATTAACAACTATTATGCTTAAAATGGACATCGAATCGCGGATATAAAATCCACTTATCAATTCGTAATGCCCGTACCGAGTTCTAAAAGCAGTCTTTGGAATGTCATCAGTTTTAATCTTTAACTGATGATATTCGGAACGAAGATCGATCTTTAAAAAGAATTTGGCGCCTTGCAACTGGTCAAACATGTCATTAATACGTGGCAATGGGTACCTATTTTTGATGGTGACATGATTCAACTCCCGATAATCAATACAAAGTTGCATACTCTCATCTTTCTTCTTTACGAATAGAACAGCAGCACCCCAAAGAGACGTACTAGGACGAATGAAACCGATGTCTAACAACTTCTTTAACTCCTGAAGTTCAATAAGAGCCATTCGATATGGGACTTTAGAAATGGGTTTTGTACTGGGTTCAAGGTCGATACAAAATTCAACTTCACGCTCTAGGGGTAGGTCAGGATGTTCTTCAGGGAATACGTCATGAAATTGATTAACAATAGAAATATCATTCAAATCTGACGTATTTTTGTTTAAATCCGTGACATGAGCTAAGAAAGCTTGACATTTGCTTTTTAATAAATGAATAGCTTTATGGCTTGAGATGACAGTGATTGATTTTAATAATTTGGTTACTTGAATTCGCATAATAGGTTGGTTAGGAATATGAAAGCTAACAACGAAAACAATTAATTTTTGCATGATGAGTAGTTAACCAATCAATCCTTAGAATTACGTCAAACGCAAGTATTTTTAAGGAAATAAGTTCGACAGGTAATGTGAGGGTACCGATTTGAACCAAACAAGACTTATAAATAGTGGATGTAATGAAGGTTTCTCCCAACGGAGTTTCAAAAGATAAGTCAAAGTCTAATTTCTCTGGAGTCAAATTTAAACGTTGAGCGCAAGTAGGAGAAATAAAAGAATGGGTAGAACTGGTATCAAATAAGGTATATACTTCGCTAGAGTTTATGATAAGCTTACCCGTGATGACCTTGTTCGGGTTCCTAGCTTTCTGGGAGGTCACAATAAACACTCTCCTTTGAACTACTGGTTTTGACTTGTCTGGGACGGCATTTGGTGTCATCGTTCCAACTGGACTTGGCTTCCCTATATGACAAAATCTAGCTACGTGACCTTCTCTTCCATAATTGTAACATGTTTTGGACTACTGCGCACAGTTTGGACTAATGTGTCCCTCCCCTCCGCATTTGAAGCATATGATAGGAGGTCGTTCTCCTTCCTTAACAACGGGTGTTGGTGCTGACGTCTTTCCATCATTTTTGAATCTCCTCTTCTTGAAATGTCCACTTTTATTGTCTTGGCCATGATTACCACCGAAGTGGTTACCATTTCTGGCATGTTGATTCCCTCCACGTTTGTTGTCACCGCTTTAATGACTACTACCACTGGAATTATTATTTTGTCAGCTGCTCTTCCTTGGGTGGGATGTCTCATTATCGCGCTCCAATAACTGAGCCCTATTTACAACATCTGAATACAAACACAGTTTGTGAGAGATAAGGTATTGACGTATCTCGTGTTTCAAACCTCTTAGAAATATCAGTGTCATTCTCTCCTCGTTATCAACTAAGTGGGACGCAAATCGGGACAACTTGGCAAACTTGGCTTCGTACTGTGACACGGTCATATTGTTTTGCTCCAGCTTGATGAACTCTACCTCTTTCCTGTGACGAATACTTTCGGGAAAGTACTTGTCGTTGAAAAGTTCTTGGAACTTCTCCCAAGACATTTTGAGTGCGGTAGGCTGGGTACGCTTTATAGATTCCCACCAGTAATCTGCCTCTTCTCGCAACACGAAGGTGGCAAAGGGAACATTTTTCTCCTCGGAGCATCCCAAGACATCAAATATCTTGGTGATCTACTTTATCCACGTCTCCGCTTTAAGTGTTTTGGCTCTCCAATAAACTCTGGTGGTCCCAGCTCCTTGAACTGCTTAGCGGTGACCGTCCGAGAGTTGCCAGTGATTCCACCTGCATTTTGGACATGAGTCTCTCTCGCCTGATGTTGCATGAATTGCAGAAAACCCCTAAACATTCCGTCGTTCATCATTTGGTCGGTGTTATTGTTTGCATGAGGATTGTTGCCTTCCTGATGCACATTTTCCTGATTATTGATCGTTGGTGATTCAACGGTCTCCTGTGCTCCATTGTTATTCTCAACATTCTCGGATGTCATTTTCAAATACTGCCACAAAACAAGGGTTAATTGACATGTCACATATTATCCCTATACTCTGACCGACCAATTAAATACCAAATAAACTTAGGTAGGTCATACTAGCGAAGGAATTCCCCATCTCTCTCCTCCTAGTTCTTGTCTCACATCTCAGCCAAGGATCATATCCCTAAGCTTTGATACCAACTGTGACGCCCACAAAATAGGTATACATCACCCAGTCTGAGTCACCAAATACATGGTACAGAATACAAATACAAACTTAAATATACAACATGAGTTGTGAGTTTTAATACAAATATTGTCTTCTAGACAGTATTCAAACTCAAAATAAGTCCTCAATACATTTATTATCACACTATTTCATAGAATAGTGAGGACTACTAATGCAAACATCTGGACCGTCACTCTGTTCCCCGACTAGTCCCAGCTATATTCTCATTTCCCGAAAAGAATAATGCATAATAAATTATCGTTAGCCTTCAACAATGTTAAACTGATAAAATACAATAGACATCAAGTTTAACTGCAGCGGAACAACCAATCCATTAGAAGAGTCAAGTAGAGCATGATATCTACTATCTTCTATGATTTAAAAGAATTTATCATCAATTTTATCAATGAGACTCAGCTTAATAAATAATCCACATCATCGAATCACCCCTGCACTACGGCTAAGGATATTCATTAGTATCACGACCACAAATTATCCATGCACTACGGGCCAAGGATATTCATGTTTTCACCGATGGTCATGATCATGTCAACAACTGTCCATCAATGCACTACGGGCCAATGAGAACTTTTACCACATCTTTTGTAACATTACGATCATGATTATACCGAATAATCCCTGATCATAATCATACCAAGTCCATCTATGCACTACGGCCAAAGGTGACTTTTATAACAATAGAAGCATGAGGATGATGACAATGATATAAGAATTCAATAAAAGGAAAGAAAATGATAAATTTTTAAAGATTTATAATTTAATTTATCCCGAATTCAATAATGTCGAAATTGTCAACATGATACTACTTTGTGGAGTAAAATCAAGAATAATATTGTATCAAAAATGATTTGGACCAAAAAGAAATCAATTTTTGTCATGAATAGTACCCCGAGTGAATAGTAACTGAGTGAATAGTACCCCGTGAATAATAACTTCGGGAATAGTAATCCCGTGAATAGTACCCCGACATGAAAAAGTTAAAACTTATCAAGAATGCTCAGAATAATATTTCCATGAAACGATACTGGATGAAGCGCAAATATCAATGATATTCTACTAATTTCATGGAGTATAGAAACCAAAACTTAACAAAATGAGTATAGAATTCGAAATCTGAAATGAAATAATATTACTTAAATACTATAGAGTATGGAAGAAAATATTATTTTATACGAATACTGAACAAAAATAACATCCCTTACCTTGAAAAAAAGAGTATTCCAACTGGTATAGCGGGGATATTTTTGAAGAAAACTTATACTGTTTTCTACGCTCAAAACTTTCTAAAACTCGAAAGAAATACGCTCAATATTATAGAAGAAGAATTCTCTGATTCTGGTGTGATTTTTAATTATAACTAAGCATCCTATTTATAAGAGAATGGAAGGATACTATTTAGAAACAGGCTGCACAGTAGTTTCAAAAAATAATCACGGGCATCTGACGAATTTTTTTAAAAAAATTTGATTTTACTATGCAAATACTATGCAGGTACTATGCAAACATTATGCATAATAAAATATAATATATTCTATTTTTCAGTATAAAACAAAACTTATTATATATATATATATATATATATATATATATATATATATATATATATACACACGTTAAACTCCCTGAACTCCCCCAATTCAGATTTCCAAAGTCACATGTGGGTTTCAATATGTGGCCCCCAAATATGGGCCCACCTTTATTATATAAAAAATACTAAAATATTTTCTACCGATTATTTTAAAAAATGGGTAAATGGGGGTCCAACAAATACTTCATAAAAATCCCCTCAATATTTTTAAAAACCTTTATTCATATTATTATAACTTGCAATATTAACTACTAAATCGTTCTTAGGAAAGATGAGGCTTTCCAATAAAGATTTATCCCTATTGGCGTGCAATTCAGTGACCAAACCCCTTTCCTCGACAGAACTTTTTAGACATTGTTAATTATGCATATAATAATTAGAATAACTTATCATCTCAATTATTGATTTAATAATATATAAAATATTGACAATAATTGAATCAAATAACGTGAGATACTATGCAGCAATTACTGTAGCAATAATTGAGTAAAACTGAGTGACTTCTCACCTAAGCATCAATAATCAATACCGTTTGCTACTATGCAATCACGCGTATTATTGTACTTTTAACACCGGTTATTTCAACAATTAACGGTAAAACTTCCGTCGTTATTTTCATAAAAAGTTGTTTCTGTCGTTTTCTCATTCCGACAATAATTACGTTGTGGGGTCCACCAATGATTGTGTCGTCGTACGAATATTTGTTGTTAAAACAAATATTTCCCGACCAATCGAATATAATATAACAACTTGCATACTTTACAAAATTTATAAATATTACCCACAACTATAACATTATATCAAATTCACTCCTTAATATTCAAAAATGATATTTATAGAAAATTCATCTTTATTCATAAAAGTTGGGGTCTTACAACCTCCCCTTCTTATGAAATTTCGCCCTCAAAATTAGGTTACATATCTAATATGCCGAAGAGGTGATGATACATTGATCCCATTTCAGATTCTAACTCCCAGATCATTTCCTCAACATCATGATTTTCCACAAAACTTTGACTTGAGGTATAACCTTTCAAGCGTAAAATATGTTACCTCTAATCCAAGATTTTAACAGGAACCTCTTTATACGTTAAATCTTTCGCTATTTCATCCGGTTCCAACTCAATAATGTGGTTTGGGTCTTCCACATATTTACGTAACATGGATATGTGAAAAATGTTATGAACACGATACATACTTGGCGGTAAGGCGAGTCTATAGGCACAGTTCCTACTCGGTCAAGGATTTCAAATGGACCAATGAATCGAGGATTGAGATTTCCTCTATTTCCAAATCTCGTAACTCCCTTCCATGCAGCAACACGTAACAACACATGTTCTCCAACATTGAATTCCACGTCCTTCCGATGAAGATCAGCATAACTCTTTTGACGATCTTGTGAGGTTTTTATACGTTTTCGGATCATTTGAATCTTTTCCGTTGTCATGCATACCAATTTCGGTCCCAACAACGTTGCTTCACCCACCTCGTCCCAACATACTGGAGAACGACACTTTCTTCTATACAATGCCTCAAATAGAGCCATGCCGATACTTGTTTGATAACTGTTGTTGTAGGAGAATTCCACCAATGGCAAGAACTTGTCCCAAATTCCTTTGAAGTCAAGGACACAGAGTCTTAATAGATCCTCAAGAGTTTGAATAGTCCTCTCTGACTGCCCGTCCGTTTGAGGATGATATGCAGAACTGAATCGTAAATCCGCACCCATAGCTTTCTGCAAGCTAACCCAAAATCGTGAAGTGAATCTTGGGTCTCGATTAGAAACTATGGATACTAGCATACCATGCAGTCTTACAATCTCATTTATGTATATACAAGCAAGACGTTCAAGTGTATACGTTTCTCGTATAGGTTAGAAATGAGCAGACTTGGTTCATCTATCAACAATGACCCAAATCGCATCTATGCTTTAAAAAACCTTGGGAAGACCAGTAACAAAATCCATGATAATGTGCTCCCACTTCCATTCTGGAATTTTAAATGGTTGTAATGGACCTTTTGGCACTTGATGCTCTGCCTTGACTCGTTGACAAGTTAGACACCTTGAGATAAACTCTGCGATCTCTCTTTTCATATTACTCCACCAAAATATATGTCGAAGATCACGATACATTTTGGTACTCCCAGGATGGATTGCAAACGATGTGTTGTGCGCCTCCATCATGATTTTATACTTTAAATTAGGGTCGTTAGGAACACAAAATCTGGAGTTGACTCGAAGTATTCCTTTTTCATCGATTATTGCTTCCGTAATAGCACCTTCTTGCACTTTTTTCTTCTACGCATTAGCTCTAGGTCTGTAGCTTGAGCAGCTTTAACTTTATCGATTAAAGTCGGTTCTACACGTATATTTGACACCATCACGTGGGTCCCTAGAGTCTTTATCTCTATCTCTATTCTTTGTAAGTCATACCAAATGGGCCTTTGTGTTGACAATATCTCACTGACTGTCCGTTCGTTTAAGGATGATACACCGAACTAAATCGTAAATCCGTGCCCATAGCTTTTTGCAAACTAACCCAAAACCGTGAAGTAAATCTTGGGTCTCGATCCAAAACTATGGATACTGGCATACCGTGTAGTCTTACAATCTCGTTTATGTATATACGAGGAAGACGTTCAAGTGAATAAGTTTCTCATATAGGTAAGAAATGAGCATACTTGGTCAATCTATCAACAATGACCAAATTATATCTATGCCTTGAGAAACCTTGGGAAGACCAGTAACAAAATCCATGGTATTGTGCTCCCACTTCCATTCTGGAATTTCAAGTGGTTGCAATAGACCTTTTGGCACTTGATGCTCCACCTTAACACGTTAAACACCTTGAGATAAACTCCATGATCTCTCTCTTCATATTGCTCCACCAAAATGTATTTCGCAGATCATGATAAATTTTAGTACTCTCGGGATGGATTGCAAATGGTGTGTTGTGTGCCTCCATCATGATTTTATACTTTAAATCAGGGTCGTTAGGAACACAAAGTCTAGAGTTGACTAGTAGTATTCCTTCTTCATCGATTCTTGCTTCCGGGATAGCACCTTCTTGCACTTTCTTCCTCATACGCATCAGCTCCAGGTCTTTAACTTCAGCAGCTTTAACTTTATCGATTAAAGTCAGTTTTACTTGTATGTTTGTCATCATCACATGGGTCCCTGGAGTCTTTAACTCTATCTCCATCCTTTTCAAGTCATACAAAATAGGCCTTTACGTTGACAATATCGCACTCGTACCCACATATGATCTTCTACTCAATGCATTAGCTACTACATTCGCTTTTGTAGGATGGTATTGAATAGTAAGATCATAATCTTTCAACTGTTCAAGCCAACATCGTTGCCGCATGTTGAGTTTCTTTTGAGTGAAGAAATATTTGAGGCTTTTATGATTCGTATAGATCTCCACTTTCTCCCCATACAAGTAATGCCTCCAAATTTTAAGTGCGAAGACAACAGCTACCAACTCTAGATCATGAGTAGGATAATTCCTCTCATATTCTTTGAGTTGTCGAGAGGCATATGCTATGACTTTCCTATGTTGCATAAGAACACATCCTAACCCTTTGCCCGAAGCATCACTATAGATAACAAATCCCTCCGAGCCAGATGGTATTATCAGAACAGGTGCTAAAATGAGTCTCCTCTTGAGTTCTTTAAAACTCTTCTCACATTCGTCGCTCCAACTAAATTTTGTATCTTTCCAAGTCAGCTGAGTTAATGGAGTAGCGATTCGAGAAAACCCTTCTACGAATCTATGATAATAACCACCTAAGCCGAGAAAGCTACGTACTTCGGTCACTGATTTAGGTTGCTCCCAGCTTTGAATTGCTTCAATTTTTTCCAGGTCAACATATATTCCATGACTTGATACTACGTGCCCAAGGAATGCTACTTCCTCAAGCCAGAACTCGCATTTCTTCAACTTGGCATAAAGCTTGTTTTCACGAAGCTTTTGGAGTATCAGCCTCAAGTGTTGCTCATGATCTTCACAACTTTTGGAATATATGAGAATGTCATCAATAAAGACAACAACAAAATGATCCAAATATTCTTTGAATACTCGGTTCATCATATCCATGAAGGCAGCATGACCATTAGTCAATCCAAAGGACATGACTAGGAATTCGTAATGCCCGTACCGAGTTGTTGTCGTATTCATCGATGACATTCTAGTGTATTTAGAGACAGAGGAAGAACACGCCGAACATCTTCAGATAGTGTAGGAGACATTAAAGAGGGAGAAGTTGTATGCAAAATTCTCCAAGTGTGAGTTTTGGTTGCAGAGAGTGCAGTTTTTGGGCACGTTATCGATAAAAATGGAGTTTCAGTGGATCCAGCGAAGGTAGAAGCGGTTATCAACTGGGAGCAGCCGAAGACGCCGACATAAATCTGGAGTTTCTTAGGATTGGCGGGATACTATCAAAGATTTATTCAAGATTTTTCGAAATTAGCATCACCGTTGACCAATCTTACCAGGAAGGAAATTAAGTTTGTTTGGACGGAGAAGTGTGAAGAAAGTTTCCTAGAATTAAAGAAGAGGCTTAGTTAAGCACCTATGTTGGCTTTACCGGACAACACGAGAGGGTTTATAGTGTATATTGATGCATCACACAAGGGTTTTGGTTGTTTGTTGATGCAACACGGTAGGGTTATTGCATACGCATCACGTCAGCTGAAAGATTATGAGAAGGGATATCCGACTCATGACCTGGAGTTAGCAGCAGTAGTTTTCACCTTGAAGATTTGGAGGCATTATTTGTATGGCGAGAATTGTGAGATATATACAGATCAGAAGAGTCTGAAGTATATCTTCACGCAAAGAGAGTTAAACATGAGGCAGCGCCGATGGTTAGAATTGATCAATGATTATGATTATGAGATTCTGTACCATCCAGGATAAGCAAATGTAGTGGCAGATGCCTTGAGCAGAAAAGGCAAAGAGAAGTTACTGAAGTTGACCATTCAAGAAAAATTGCTGAAAGATTTTGAATGACTAGACTTGGAGATTAAGTATTCGATGGAGACCGACGAACAATTATTTACGGTGACAGCAAGCCCGACTTTATTGGATAAGGTTAAAGAGGCACAAGAAAATGACAAAGATTGCAATAACATCAAGAATCGATTGACTGAAGGTGATAAATTGAAATTTAAGGTTGATAGCACTGGACTGCTAAGATTTGAAGGACAAATTTGGGTACCGTTAGTACCAGACTTGAGAGAAGATATTTTGTAAGAAGCGCATAGTACGAGATATTCGATACACCCAGGAAGCACGAAGATGTACCAAGATTTGCGTCACCACTTCTGGTGGCCAAACATGAAGAGAGAGGTTACGGAATGCTTAAGTAGATGTCTAACTTGTCAGAGAGTCAAGGAAGAGCACCAAAGACCAAGCTGGTTATTACAACCATTAGAGATTCCAGAATGGAAATGGGAGCACATCACAATGGACTTTGTGGTGGGACTTCCGACAACGCAGAAAGGGCACGACGCCATATGGGTGATTATAAATCGTCTTACTAAGTCAGCTCACTTTTTTTCGATTAAGATTAAGTATAGTTTGGACCAATTAGCCAAATTGTATGTCAAGGAAATTATCTCGAGGCATGGGGTGCCGGTATCTATTATATCAAATAGAGATCCGCGATTCACGTCAAACTTCTGGAAGAGTCTTCAAGAAAGAATGGAGACACAACTACGAATGAGTACCACATATCATCCGCAAAGCGATGGGCAAAGCGAGAAAATGATTCAAACACTTGAAGACTTGCTCCGAGCTTGTGTGATGGACTTTAAGGGTAGTTGGGAGGATCACCTTCCATTAGTAGAGTTCACATATAACAATAGTTATCACGCCAGTATTGGAATGTCGTCGTACGAAGCACTGTATGGGAGGAAATTTAGAACGCCCTTATGTTGGGACGAAGTGGGGGAGCGTCGACTGTTGGGACTAGAGTTGGTACAAAAGACGGTAGAAATCATCAAGGTGATAAGAGCCCGATTAGTAGATTCTCAAGATCGCCAGAAGAAGTATGCGGATTTATATCACAAGAGGAAAGATTTTGAATTAGAAAGCTATGCATTTTTGAAAGTACCTCCTTGGAAAGGGAAGATTCTTTTTGGGAAGAAGGGCAAGTTGAGCCCTAGGTTCATAGGACCGTTCGAGATTGTGAGGTGAGTCGGTGAATTGGCGTACGAGGTAGCGTTAGCTCTTGAACTTGAGCACATTCACAATGTGTTTCATGTGTCAGTATTTACGGCCGTATAAACCAAACTACAAGCACGTTATCTCCTATAAACCAATCCAAGTCAAGAAAGACTTATCGTATGAGGAAGTTCTTGTCCACATACTAGATAGAAAGGAACAGAAGCTGAGGAATAAAATCATCCATTCCGTTAAGATTCTCTGGAGGAATCACGCAGTCGAAGAAGCTATGTGGGAGCTAGAAGAGAAAATGAGAGCGAATTATCCGTTTTTATTTGAGTGACCTTATTTTTACAATTCCGAGGATGAAATTTTTATAAGGGGGGGGGGATGTAATGACCGTGAATTTTAAACTCCTTATTAATTAAATATGTGATTTAATTTAATGAGTTAGTTTTGTGAGTTTATTTAAACCTTACGTGGTTATGTGAATTTATGAAATGATTAAAGGGAGTCACTAATGGTTTATTTAAATTAGTGGACTAACCCTAAGACTTTAATATCCAAGAATTTTTAGGATTACTAATAATTAAATATTCAATTTATTTGAATATAGTGGCAGGATTTTAACATATTGATTAATTGCAATTATAGGTAATTAATTGATAATATGTTGATTAATAATTATTATGAATAAATAATAATTAATGAGTAAGAGATTAATAAATATAATGTGATTATATTTACTTGATTAAATTGTGCAAGCATGCAATAGATTAAACCTTTATTATATGGTAGTTAACTATATATATTATATAGTACAAGGTGACACATATATTATATATAGACTATATAGTAAGAGTTATTGCATTCATGAGAGTACATAAATAATCCCCAACTTTCCATTGTGTAGTAGCATTAACACATTGAAATTACATTTTGGGAATTTTAGTAACCAAACCAAGCTTATTGCTGAGGATGGATTTTTGTTCCAAATTGAGTGACCTCATAGTACATGAACAGTAACCTACACTCTATTTACGTAACTTCCAAGCTTAAAATTAGTGGCTAACATAGGTGATCATTACCAAGCTATTGGCTATGGAGATGGCTGGGAAATAGTAGGTGAACTACTCTTAATAAACCATTGTGTCTCCATTCAACACCATGGATTCTAAATTAATACCCAGTCCACCATTTCTTTATAAATAACAGCTTCATTTCTCAAGTTACGTTGTTTGTTTTGGTCTATTACAACATTGATAATTTGAATTTGAGTATGTGTTGTCCAAAGAAGAAGCCAGCAAGCTCTGAGGAAAGAAACTAAGTCTATTAAGCTCCAAGAGGTATAAATTCTAACTTATGTTCTTGAATTGGGTTTTGGGAAAATTCTTACAATTCTCAAGAATTCTCTGTTAATTGATGTAGAATAACATGTCATTATGTTGTCTGAGGTTGTTTGCATTCTTAGAAGCATTGTAGTTGGTTTGGTTGCAGATTTAGCATGGTTTGTGTTAAGGCTCTGCAAATGCAAAGCCATTATTTTCATATGCTTTTCGGAGCGCGCGATCGCTATGACTTTTATATTACCTGATACACGACCACGCTAGCGCCTCAACGCCCGATCATGTGTACTAATTTTTGTGATCATGTTCCATTCTAAGCATGCTACTTTGATTATTATATGCTTATAAACAACCTTAACACATGTAATGAGGTTGTTATGTATATAGGAGTCATGTTAGCTTGTTTTGGTTGGGATATTAAAAGAAAACTTAAAGAGTTGGAAAATAGTTTTGATAAACTTTTTGCAAAACATGTTCTAAACTTGGATGCGAGTGTGTTACGTTCTGATATATCTTGGCATATGTAAATATGATTGGTTATATGGTTAAACGTAATATGATATATTCAAGCATGATTAAAAAGAGAAATTTTAAGAAAAAAAAGACTATATTGGCTATGTATAAACGAACTATGTATACACTAAGTTTTGAACTTAAAAATATGTTCATGTGATCTATTATGTGATTATGAAAGCATGATTTAGGCTATGCAAACTCATCTTGTACGCTTGAAGAAATTTTACTAATAAAGACTTAAAGTTTTTAAAATGAACTTGATAAACTATATATACATTAAGTTAAGAACTTGTAAGTATGCTTTTGATGTCTAACATGTATATATATGAGAGTATGATGTATGGTAGGTAAAGTGGCTTGCATGATTGTTAGCTTAACATGTGAAGTCTTGATTAAATGAAAACGAATAATGACCTATGATATATTTTGATGAAGGGTTAAATTTAGTTATTCACATCATAACATGTGTGTTGTGCATGATTATTCATATATGTGCAAGACGGGTGTACACTGACCTTCTGCAAAATCAACCATGTCTTGGTTTTCACCAGAGAAATATGACCGCACCCTTAAGTACAAACCAATGGCCGCCATCATCGTAGTAGGGTGCGAGTTCATTAATGATTTGAAAGTTGATGCATACTTATATGGTTACTTTAATCTGTAATACTTGTCCACTATAGTATTCATGTGATAATAAGCATGTTATTGAAATAATTCTATGATGAATTAGTGTTTACAACTTTAAAGTCAATAGTGATTTCAACTATGACATAGTGTGTTAGAAACTAATCGGGTAATGTAATGATACATGTATAGAAGCATGATATGTGATGATTTGATTCTTGTAAGTATAGACTCGTATTAGTTTAACACATACTAATTGGAAGGACCGACTTGTTAATGTTAGGTCGTTTCAACGTAAGTTAATTAAAGCTAGAATTAAATTGTAGCTGAGCAAACATGCAAGTTTCCTTGAACTCCACTCTTTGGTCGTGCAAGTTCCTTAAATTCTTACTCTTTTACTTGATCAAGTATCTGAACATTATTTTTATTGTGTTGCAAGTTCCCTAAACCTTACTCAAATTATTATTGAACAAGTTCCTTGAACTTCACTCTTTGGTTGTGCAAGTTCTCTATTTTACACAACTTTGAATATTGTGCAAGTTGCTAAACTTCATGTATTTTACACAACTTCATTTAAGCTTGAACTTTATTTCCAAGCATGCTATTAAGTGGTTTAATTACTTTACAATTATTCCACATCAATATTATTGATATTCGCACTTAGTGCACTTAAGTTCGTACAGTCTTGGACTTGTACATCATTTAAAGTTCTATAATTCTTGAACTTTGTCAGATAGAGTCTGAACCTTTGTTCGGTCAGACAAGTGTATGAAGTTTTATAAAAGCTATCCAAACCAATTGATGGTAAGGATTCTTAGACTGAAAGAACACCCCTTATATGATAGGGGAGAACCCCAGGTATCTAATATAAGATACAAAAAGCAGATTTAAATGTTATGCATATACATGGTGTACGCGAGGCTGATCACCTCAAGTACTTGATCAGAAAGCCGAAGAACCAAAGGGTCAATTAGCTATTGATTCCATTGGAGTATTATAGTTCAAAGTCTACTTGACTAACAGTTATTCTAAAAGCAATCATTACCTTTGCTTCTAATATTCATATTGTTGAATCCTTCAGATATTTATATTGTTGAATTCATTGTCAGATATTTTCCATTCATCATGATATATCTTTATTGTTGTATTTAAACTTGCTGAGCAAACTTGTTGCTCATCCTTGCTATATCATGAATTATATTGCAGCTAAGCCCGAGACCTCAGGAAAGGAAAAGGGTAAAGGAAAGATGTAAGAGAATTGCGAGGAGTCGACTTTACCTTATGCTTAGTTTAAATTATTGTTATGCAATATGAACCCTAATGACTATTTTAGGGTATGTTTGTAAGATGATATTAAGGTTATCGTATATTGGGACTAGTAACACCTTTTGAATGAACGATGTACGTTTATTATATTCCGCATTTTTGTTATTGTATGTTATTTAGAGGTGCATGTTTGTATTTTATCGTGACGACCGGACCAGGGTCAGAGGACCCGATTTCGGGGGTGTCACATCATTTCCTCAACATCGTGGTTTCTCCACAAAACTTTGACTTGAGGTATAACCTTGGAGCGTAGAATATGTTCCTTCTTATCCAAGATTTTAACAGGTACCTCTTAATATGTTAAATCTTCCGCTATTTCGTCAAGTTCTAACTCAATAATGTGGTTCGGATCTTCCACATATTTACATAATATAGATATGTGAAAAATGTTATGAACACAGGACATACTTGGTGGTAAAGCGATTCTATAAACCACAGTTCCTACTCGGTCAAGGATTTCGAATGGGCCAATGAATCGAGGATTGAGCTTTTTTCTCTTTCCAAATCTCGTAACTCCTTTCCATGGAGCAACACGTAACAACACATGTTCTCCAACAGTGAATTCCACGTCCTTTCGATGAAGATCAGCATAACTCTTTTGTCGATCTTGTGAGGTTTTTTATACGTTGTCGGATCATTTGAATCTTCTCTATAGTCATACGTACTAATTCTGGTCCCAACAACGTTGCTTCACCCACCTCATCCCGAGATCTTCGAGAAGCGACACTTGCGTCCATCTGGCGCCTCGAATGGAGCCATGCCAATACTTGCTTGATAACTGTTGTTATAGGAAAATTCTATCAATGGTAAGAACTTGTCCCAACTTCCTTTGAAGTCAAGGACACAGAGTCTTAATAGATCCTTGAGAGTTTGAATAGTCCTCTCTGACTGCCCGTCCGTTTGAGGATGATATGCAGAACTGAATCGTAAATCCGCGCCCATAGCTTTCTGCAAGCTAACCCAAAATCGTGAAGTGAATCTTGGGTCTCGATTAGAAACTATGGATACTGGCATACCATGCAGTCTTACAATCTCATTTATGTATATACAAGCAAGACGTTCAAGTGTATACGTTTCTCGTATAGGTTAGAAATGAGCAGACTTGGTTCATCTATCAACAATGACCCAAATCGCATCTATGCTTTAAAAAACCTTGGGAAGACCAGTAACAAAATCCATGATAATGTGCTCCCACTTCCATTCTGGAATATTAAGTGGTTGTAATGGACCTTTTGGCACTTGATGCTCTGCCTTGACTCGTTGAGAAGTTAGACACCTTGAGATAAACTCTGCGATCTCTCTTTTCATATTACTCCACCAAAATATATGTCGAAGATCACGATACATTTTGGTACTCCCGGATGGATTGCAAGCGATGTGTCATGCGCCTCCATCATGATTTTATACTTTAAATTAGGGTCGTTAGGAACACAAAATCTGGAGTTGACTCAAGTATTCCTTTTCATCGATTATTGCTTAGTAATAGCACCTTCTTGCACTTTTTTCTTCTACGCATTAGCTCTAGGTCTGTAGCTTGAGCAGCTTTAACTTTATCGATTAAAGTCGGTTCTACACGTATATTTGACACCATCACGTGGGTCCCTGGAGTCTTTATCTCTATCTCTATTCTTTGTAAGTCATACCAAATGGGCCTTTGTGTTGACAATATCTCACTCGTACCTGTAAGACATCAAATTTTATGAAATTAAAGTATCCAATTTTCTTATAATAATTATTATTCTATTTGATAAATGGTTAAATTGATAAAAGCTTAAAGTTAAGGGTGATATTTAAAAATTTTGCAAAGTAAGCAAGTTGGTATAAAATATTCGTTGTGTCGGGGAATATTCAATTGGTCGGGAAATATTTGTTTTGTCAGGGAATATCCGTACGACGACACCATCATTGGTGGACCCCACAACAGAATACTTGTCGAAGTTAGAAAATGACAGAAATATCTTTTTATAAAAATAACGGCGAAAGTTTTACCGTTAACTACTGGAATTCCCGGTGATAAAAATACAGTAATACGTGTGGTTGCATAGTAGCACACGGTATTGATTATTGATGCTTACGTAAAATCCACTCAATTTACTCAATTATTGCTATAGTAATTGTTGCATAGTATTTCACGTTATTTGATTCAATTATTGTCACAGTATCGTCTACATAATACTTTATATTATTAAATCAATAATTGAGACAACAAAGTTATTCATATTATTATTTGCAATATTGACGATGTCTAGAAAGTTCTGTCAAGGAGAGGTTTGGTCACATAATTGCGCGCCAATAGGGAGAAATCCTTATCGGAAAGCCCCCTCTTTCCTGGGAATGATCTGGTTGTTAAATATTGTGAGTTATAATATTAATGATGTATAATTGTTGAAGTATTAAGAATGTGTTTATTGAAGATAAGTGAATTACAAAAGTTAGAGGGGATTAATGCAAACTTGGAAAACTTTAGGGGTACTAAAGTGTAATAAGTTAAATCAATCTAGACCATTCGTGTTAGTTTTAATAGTAAATCAATCTGGACCGTCGATGGTGGTTTTAATAGTAAATCAATCTGGACCGTCAGTGGTGGTTTTAAAAATAAATCAATCTGGACCTTCGGTGGTGGTTTTAGAAGTAAATCAACCTGGATCGTCGGTTGTGGTTCTAATAGTAAATCAATCTGGACTGCTCATGAATTAGTTACTATTTAGTCATTTCTCCTATAAATAGAAGCTTAATTCTTCTTTCATTCTCATCAATTCACTGAGATTCACAAGAGAAACTACAGAGAGAGAAACTATAAAGAGCAAGAAGAAGAGTATTCTGCTACTTCACTATTGCATTATCCAGTCTTCTACTAAGGTAAGGGATATTATTTGTTGTATTCGTAAGGGATATTATTTGTTGTATTCGTAAGGGATATTATTTTCGTTTGGTAAAGGGTATTATTTCTTTCGTATTCATAAGGAATACTATTTTTCGTATTCATCCTTTAATATGTCGGAATCACCTGTCTATGCGGATTACGTACCGCATGACAGGTGAAAATCCATTTGCAATTTTGTATGTTATTTCTTTTCATATTCTTAAATCTAAACTTACTATGGTAAGTATTGCTTCTATAATCCCTGAAATTAATGGGATATCCTTGAAGTTTTGCGCTTCATCCAGTATCGTTTCATTGGAATATTGATATGAACTTTCTTATTAAATATCAATATTTTCACTCGGGGTACTATTCACGGATTACTATTCACCTGGTTACTATTCACTAGAATATTATTCACTCGGGTATTCAGGGCACTTTTCATATCGGGGTACTATTCACGAGTTACTATTCACTTAAATATTATTCATTCGGGCCAATGAGGATTTTTACCAATAACTGTCCATCAATGCATTACAGGCCAATGAGGATTTTTACCACATCATTTGTAACATTACGGGTCATGATTATACCGAATGATCCCTGGTAATAATTATACCAATCAACAGTCCATCTATGCACGTAAGCCAAAGATGACTTTCATCACAATATAAGCATTAGAATGATGACAATGATATAAGAATTCAATCAAACGAAATCAAGGATAAATATTAAAGACTTTAAATTTATCAAGAGTTTAAAAATATCCAAATTGTCAACATGATACTGCTTTGTGGATTAAAATTCAAGAATAATATTCATGTATCAAAAATAATCTTGGACATAAAAGAAATCAATTTTTATCGTGAATAGTACTACGAATGAATAGTACCTGAGTGAATAGTACCCCAGCATGAAAAGTGCCCCGAATACCTGAGTGAATAATATTTGAGTGACTAGTAATTGGGTGAATAGTAACCCGTGAATAGTACCCGAGCATAAAAAGTGCGCTGAATACCCGAGTGAATAATATTCTAGTAAATAGTAACCGGGTGAATAATAACCCGTGAATAGTACCCTGGGTGAAAATATTGATATTTAATAAGAAAGTTCAGATCAATATTCCAATGAAACGATACTGGATGAAGCGTAAAACTTTAAGGATATCCCACTAATTTCAGGGATTATAGAAGCAATACTTATTATAGTAAGTTTAGATTTAAGAATATGAAAAGAAATAACATACTTAAAGCAGTAAATGGATTTTCTCACAATATTGCACGTAATCCTCATGACAAAGTTATTGACATATTAAAGGATGAATCTTAAAAATAGTATTTCTTATGAATACAAAAGAAATAATACCCTTATGAATACAACAAATAATATCACTTACCTTAGTAGAAGATCTGGATAACGCAATAGTGAAGTAAAAGAATACTCTTCTTCTTGCTTCTCTATAGTTTCTCGGTGAATCGGTGAGAATGAAAGAAGAATTAAGCTTCTATTTATAGGAGAAATGACTAAATAGTAACTAATTCACTTAACGGTCAGCATTGATTTACTATTAGACGGGATTGACGGTCAGATTGATTACTATTAAAATCACAACCGACGGTCCATATTGATTTACTTTTAAAACCACCACCAATCGGTTTCTAGATTGATTTACTTTTAAAACCACCACCGACAGTCCAGATTGATTTACTATTAAAATCACCACCGACAGTCCAGATTGATTTACTATTGAAACTACGATCGACGGTCTAGATTGATTTACTATTAAAATCACCACTAATGGTCCATATTGATTTACTTATTACACTTTTGTACCCCTAAAGTTTTCCAAGTTTGTATTATTCCCATCTAACTTTTGTAATTCACTTATGTTCAATAAACACATTTTTAATACTTCAACAATTATTCATCATTAATATTATAACTCACAATATTTAACAACCAGATCATTCCAGTGAAAAGGGGGGCTTTCCGATAAGGATTTCTCCCTATTGGCGCACAATTAGGTGACCAAACCTCTCATCGACAGAACTTTCTAGACATCGTCAATATTGCAAATAATAATATGAATAACTTTGTTGTCTCAATTATTTATTTAATAATATAAAATATTATGCGTGATAATCTTTGTGACAATAATTGAAGCAAAATATGAGAGATATTATCACGGCAAATGACATCGTAGCAATAATTGAGTATAACTGAGTGACTTCTCACATAAGCATCAATAATCAATACCATGTGCTACTATGCAACCACGCGTATTACTGTACTTTTACCACCGGGTAGTTCAACAGTTAATGGTAAAACTTTCGTCGTTATTTTTATAAAAAGATATTTTGTTGTGGGGTCCACCAATGATTGTGTCATCGTACGAATATTTTTTGTTTAAAACGAATATTCCCCGACCAATCAAATATTTTATAACAACTTGCAAACTTTGCAAAAATTTTATATATTACCCACAACTATAACATTATATCAAAATCACACCATAATATTCAAAAATATATTTCGAGAAAAATTAATCTTTATTTATGAAAGTTGGGGTCTTACAATATCCCCTTCTTATGAAATTTCATCCTCGAAATTAGGGTACATACCTGGTATGTCGAAGAGGTGAGGATACTTTGATTTCATTTCAGATTCTAACTCCCAGTTCATTTCTCAACATCGTGGTTTCTCCACAAAACTTTGACTTGAGGTATAACCTTGGAGCGTAGAATATGCTCCTTCTTATCCAAGATTTTAACAGGTACCTCTTTATACGTTAAATCTTTCGCTATCTCGTCCGGTTCTAATTCAAAAATACGGTTCCGGTCTTCCACATATTTACGTAACATAGATATGTGAAAAACATTATGAACACGAGACATACTTGGCGGTAAGGCGAGTCTATAAGCCACGGCTCCTACTCGATCGAGGATTTTGAATGGCCCAATGAATCGAGGATTGAGCTTTCCTCTCTTTCCAAATCTTGTAACTCCTTTCCATGGAGCAACATGTAAAAACACATGTTCTCCAACATTAAATTCCACATCCTTCCGATGAAGATCAACATAACTCTTTTGTCGGTCTTGTGAGGTTTTTATATGTTGTTGGATCATTTGAATATTTTCTGTAGTCATACGCACCAACTCCAGTCCTAACAACATTGTTTCACCCACATCGTCCCAACATACTAGAGAACGACACTTGCGTCCATACAACGCCTCAAATGGAGCCATACCAATACTTGCTTGATAACTGTTGTTGTAGGAGAATTCCACCAATGGCAAGAACTTGTCCCAACTTCCTTTGAATTCAAGGACACATAGTCTTAATAAATCTTCAAGAGTTTGAATAGTCCTCTTCGACTGCCCGTCCGTTTGAGGATGATATGCCGAACTAAATCGTAAATTCGTGCCCATAGCTTTTTGCAAACTAACCCAAAATCGTGAAGTGAATCTTGGGTCTCGATCAGAAACTATGGATACTGGCAGGCCATGCAGTCTTACAATCTCATTTATGTACATACGAGCAAGATGTTCAAGTGAATAAGTTTCTTGTATAGGTAAGAAATGAGCAGACTTGGTCAATCTATCAACAATGACCCAAATTGCATCTATACCTTGAGAAACCTTGGGAAGACCAGTAATGAAATCCATGGTAATGTGCTCCCACTTCCATTCTAGAATTTCAAGTGGTTGTATTGGACCTTTTGGCACTTGATGCTCCGCTTTGACTCGTTGACAAGTTAGACACCTTGAGATAAACTCCACTACCTCTCTCTTCATATTGTTCCACCAAAATGTATGTCGAAGATCATGATACATTTTGGTACTCCCAGGATGGATTGCAAACAGTGTGTTGTGCGCGGTGTGTTGTGCGCCTCCATCATGATCTTATACTTTAAATCAGGGTCGTTTAGAACACAAAGTCTGGAGTTGACTCGTAGTATTCCTTCTTCATCGATTCTTGCTTCCGAAATAGCACCTTCTTGCACTTTCTTCTTCATACGCATCAGCTCCAGGTCCGTAGCTTGAGCAACTTTAACTTTATCAATAAAAGTCAGATCTACTCGTATATTTGTCATCATCACGTGGGTCCCTAGAGTCTTTATCTCTATCTCCATCCTTTACAAGTCATACAAATTTGGATTTTGAGTTGACAATATCGCACGCGTACCCGCATATGATCTTCTACTCAATGCGTCAGCTACCACATTAGCTTTTCCAGGATGGTATTGAATTGTATGATTGTAATCGTTCAATAACTCAAGCCAACGTTGTTGCCGCATGTTGAGTTCCTTTTGATTGAAGAAATATTTGAGGTTTTTATGATCCGTATATATAGATCTCCACTTTCTCCCCATACAGGTAATGCCTCCAGATCTTTAGTGCAAAAATGACAGCTGTCAACTCTAGATCATGAGTAGGATAATTCCTCTCGTATTCTTTAAGTTGTCGTGAGGCATAGGCTATGACTTTCCCATGTTTCATTAGAACACATCCTAACCCTTTTCCCGAAGCATCACTGTAGATGAAAAATCCCTCCGAGCCAGATGGTATTGTCAGAACAGGTGCTGAAATGAGTCTCCTCTTGAGTTCTTGAAAACTCTTCTCACATTCCTCGCTCCAATAGAACTTTGTATCTTTAAAAGTAAATTTGAGTTAGTGGAGTAGCGATTCGAGAAAACCCTTCTACGAATCTCCGATAATAACCAGCTAAGCCGAGAAAGCTACGTACTTCGGTCACTGTCTTAGGTTGCTCCCAGCTTTGAATTGCTTTAATCTTTATCGGGTCAACAGATATTCCATGATTTGATATCACGTGCCCAAGGAATGCTACTTCCTCAAGCCAGAACTCGCATTTCTTTAACTTGGCATATAATTTGTTCTCACGAAGCTTTTGTAGTATCAGCCTCAAGTGTTTCTCATGATCTTCATGGCTTTTGAAATATATGAGGATGTCATCAATAAAGACGAATAAAAAATGATCCAAATATTCCTTGAATACTCGGTTCATCATATCCATGAAGGCAGCAGGAGCATTAGTCAATCCAAAAGACATGACTAGGAATTCATAATGCCCGTCTCGAGATTAAAGCGATCTTTGGAATGTCATTAGTTTTAATCTTTAAGCGATGATATCCGAATTAAGATCGATCTTTGAAAAGAATTTGGCGCCTTGAAACTGGTCATTCAGGTCATCAATGCGAGGCAACGGGTACCTATTTTTGATGGTGACATGATTCAACTCCCGATAATCAATACAAAGTCACATACTCCTATCTTTCTTCTTTACGAATAGAACAGGATCACCCCAAGGAGACGTACTAGGACGAATGAAATAGATGTCTAACAATTCCTGTAGTTGGGTCTTTAACTCCTGAAGTTCAACAGGAGACATTCAATATGGGGCTTTGGAAATGGGTTTTGTACCGGGTTCAAGGTCGATACAAAATTCAATTTCACGCTCTGGGGTAGGCCAGGAAGTTCTTCAAGGAATACGTCAGGAAATTTATTAACAATGGAAATATCCTTCAAATCTAACGTATTTTTGTTTAAAATCTGTGACATGGGCTAAGAAAGCTTGACATCCATTTTTTAATAAACGAATAGCTTTATGGCTTGATATGACAGTGATTGACTTTAGTGGTTTGGTCGCTTGAATTCTCATAATAGGTTGGTTAGGAATATGAAAACTAACAACCTTACAAAAACAATCAATTTTTGCATGATGAGTAGTTAACCAATCAATCCCTAAAATTACATCAAACGCAAGTATTTTTAAGGAAATAAGATCGACAGGTACGATGCGTTACTGATTTGAATCAAACAAGACTTATAAACAATTGGATGTAATAAAGGTTTCTCCCAACGGAGTTTCAACCGATAAGTCAAAGTCTAATTTCTCCGGAGTCAAATTTAAACGTTGAGCGCAAGTAGGAGAAATAAAAGAAGGCGTAGAACTGGTATCAAATAAGGTATAAGCTTCGCAAGAGTTTATGATTAGCTTACCCATGATCACCTCATTCGGGTTCCTCGCTTTTTGGGAGGTTACAACAAACGCTCTCCCTTGAACTACCAGTTTTCTCTTATCTGGGACGGCCTTTGATGCCTCCATCCCAGATGGACTTGACTTTGGTGCATGACAAAATCGGGCTAGGTGACCTTCTCTTCCACAATTGTAATATGCTTTGGACTGCTGCGCACAGTTTGTGAAAGTAGTATGCACACAAGCGAATCATATTTGATGATAAAGCATATACTTTGTAACAATCTTATTCAATTATTAATAAAAAGTATTAATTTATTAAAGGCTTTTAATTATCTACATGATGCTATTTTATAATATGTGATAAATCCATAAATCTATAGTTTTAAGCAATGCTTTTAGAATAATGATGATGATCATTCTAATGAGATCTAAATTCTTAGAAAGCTTAAAACTAAAATAGTTCCCAATCGTTGGATTACTAAATTGGAGATTAGTGAATCCGGATAGATTGGTACATACGTTGCTTGCTCATTGCATGAGGATGATTGATCTCATGATCATTTGTGTGGAGACACTAAAGCAAGTATGTAAGTGCTTATTAGAGAATAAGTTCACTGAACGTGGCTCGCTAAGGAATACCTAATGGAGTTTTACTTGCATGTCAATAGGAATTCCTGTAGTGATAGTAGTACAAGTGATCCTTGGACTTGAGATCATCATAGTATCTTGTGTATGATGAGTTATACTTTGACTTATTCCTTAAGACCCTTAGGGTATATCAAAGGGTATACTTGGGTATAATAAGTTGTACATGGAGATAATGTATGATCAATAAAGAATCTACCACTTCTAGTAAAAGAAGAGAAATGTCCTATGTGATTCGATAAATGACAACCCAATAGTCCTTGGCCAAGGCAGAATGAAATTAGAAAGGAGTTTTTAATTTGCATTATTTGGAGTTGTTCATTTAAGGATCAAAATACATATAATTAAATAAAATAAGACTTGACAATAATTCCATGTCTTATATTTAATTGGGACATTGTATTGTGGAAGGATTGAATTGTACGGTAACTATTTACTCAAAGGTTTTTTTATGATTAATGTTGAAATCTATATTATCTGGAAAGTCGTTGATCGCTAGGGAGGCTTATCCCTATTGTAGAATAAATATTATTTATTTAAATAAATTAATAGTTTAATTTATTTATTTAAATAAGATTAGAATTGTTCTAATTGATTTATTCATAATTTGGTTTAAATATGGAGAACCTAAAGGGTCACACCATAAAAGGAAGAATAATTATTTAAGAAGTTAATGGCATAATCATAATAATAAGTTAAGTATATTTAATTTAATCTATGGTGATAGAATAAATTAAATAGCTTAATATTTATTATTTAATATTTTGAAAATATTAAATATAAATTAATAAGAGGAGTATTATTATTACTATTATTATTGTTATTTAATTCCTAAAGGATTTTGGGAATTAATTAATAAAAGTACTCTCATATATCCTAATAAGATTAGGAGACTAATTAATTAAAAGATTTTAATTAATTATTCCTAATAAGATTGGGAGCATAATTAATTAAATGAATTTAATTAATTAAATAAAATCCAATTCCTTAATTTTTAAGGAGGGTTACCAAATACCCATATTCTTAAATCTTTATTCTTTTTTGGTGGATCACCTCTAGAGGCCAAACACTTGGGTGGCTAACGTTGATCAAAGGAAGGAACCAAACCCGGTGGATTCAAGTTAAACGCGAAAAGGATTGGAGGTGAACTTGTACCTAAGGAAGCTCGAATCTTCAAGGGTATGATTCTTGTTCTTCATATCTTTTCGTTTAATTAATAATTATGCATAAAGGATGATCCGGGTATATGGTTTGTAAAATTTGAAACTCTGATTTTTACACGTTTCCGCTTAATTTGTGCAATTTAATTGCATTCATGAATATTACAAACCTAGCAGTGGCATCAGAGCCAAACCTTTATGCGAATTATTAATTGTTTTAATTTGATATGTATATTGATATGTGTTTAGAACAATTTAATTGGGCATAATTATGTTGTATAAAATTTATTTTTAAAAAAAAAAAACACTTCGCGAAATTGTTTTTGAAAAACAGTTTTTTGTTTTTCGCTTAGTCCGCGGCTGACTTTAATTTTCAAAAGTGAATCATGTTATTTCGGTTAGCATTATAGTAATATATGATTCCTTGAGAACAAATTCCGTGTACCTAGGGGTGAGCATTCAGTTATAACCGAACCGAATAGGCTATTCAGTTATAAATGAAAACCGAATTAATGTCAATTGCACTATCCAAAATGCTAACCGAAATGTGAAAATAACCGAATTTCCGAATACCGAATTATCGAATTATAATTTTGGATATTCGGGTAATAACCGAAATCTCATACAACATAAATTACCTGTTAACTATTTAACAAATTAATCGCCCAAAGAATCGTGAACTTAATTGTCCGGTAACAACAAGCAAACATGAAATTTTTGACTTAATAAAACAAGCCTAATTAACTGTCCAAATACGACAAAGAAGTCAAAGCATGTAAAGAATAACAAGCCAACAAAAATTAACTGTCCAGTGACTCCAGTCCTTAAGAACTTAATAAATTTATGACATAACAAAGCAGCAACAAGCCAACATAAAATTAATCTAGCGATCGGAGAGACAGAAAGTGTGAAATGACAGTCGACTAGCATGTGCGAGATCAAAGAATTGTACATTTGTGCTTGTGCAACAGCCAACAACCAACAGCAACAACCAACAGTCCAAGTGTCCAACAACAACTCAACAAGTCAACAACAGCAACATCAACATGCAACATAAATCTTGTACATCACATGACCAAGGCCTCAATTAAATAACAGTGTTTGGAGAATATGTAAATTTAAAGATGGCCATTCACAGATAAGTAACTAACATTAAATAACAGTGCTTAGATTATATTGCGAGGGAGGTACAGGAAATGCATTATTTCCCAAATCATGCTGCTGCTATGGAACAACAATAACTAATATAATCAGCACAATTTAGAGAATACTGATAAACTCAAGTCCATCTAATTTCCAAAAACCAGATAGAACTTCAAGCAGGATCTGTTCAAGAAACTAGTGGCACTTCTCAATAATTTGTCTTACTCCCTCTGTTCCACAAAAAAAAAGTATAAAGAAACTAGTCTCACTTTTCAATAGTATAAAAAAATGACTATCTCAAAATAGTATATGTTATAATTTCTAGAGGTATATACATGAAAAAGAATATATACGCTTAATATTAGCTTAAGGAGGGAGTATCTCATTACTATCTAAAAACAGTACATGTTAAGCAAAGATATTTAAATATTTGCAAATTGTTTGAACAAATTAAACATTAAAATGAATTGTTAAAAGTTACCCAGTATATTTCACTAAAAACAACTAGAAATACTGAAAGATAAGATTCTTACAAACAACTTGGGAAGACATAAAACATAAAATGCAGCAACATTCCACATGGATGCATATGCCATTCACAAACAGAGACGAGAATAGGTATAAGACTATGGGATTTTTCTACCCTAACAAATACACAAATAACTACAGGGTGAAAAAGGTATGGAGTTTCAAAAATCACAACAAACATGCAGACAATGAGACAAAAACCATAGAAGGAAAAATCATCACCGGTGAGTGAGTCGGTGAGAATTGAGGACGAGAGGCGAGAGACCGCGGTGAGACCTGAGACGGGGAGAGGTTGAGGCCGCGCCGGAGAATTGAGACTGTCGAGAGTTGATCGAGAGTGACTGAGTGAGGAATCGAGAATTCTAGTCTTCGAGATCTCAGATCTGGCGAGTGGGTTAGGGACTTAGGGCAAAATGGGGGAAAACTCAGTCAGAAAACAAAACATACGGAATGAGAAATTGGGAATAATGATACTATCTGTCTCTGATATAATAGAATAGAAGGAAATAGATAATATGATTAATAATTAATTTTTTTAAATATTATAATTCGGTTATTCGGGTATCCGAAAATCTGTTTTTTGAAAATCGAAACCGAAACCGAATACTGAATAATAATTCGGATATAACCGAAATTCTAAAAAAAACCAAAAACCGAAATAATTCGGTTTAAATAGTTTGGTTCGGTTCGGTAGTTCGGTTTTATCCGTTTTTTGCTCACTCCTACCTGTACCTGTTTAAGAAATCATGATTTCTTATATCAAGTACTCAGGATTTTCCTAGTGATACACGTGGGTCCATGAAGATCCTTATATATATATATATATATATCATATATTTGATATCGCAGCGGATCCAGTCCGGACGCCCGGACTGGAGTAAAAGACGAACCAATTTTTTTTTTTGCTTTTTTTTTAAAAATAACTTAAAAAAAAACAATTAATATTTTATGGAACTGAAATTTTTCCACAATACAATATTTTGGGGGTGATTTGGATACCTATACCAAAAAATATTGGTACAGTCTGCACAGACTATATATACATGTTTTGTTATACGTACCCAAATCACGCCCAAAACACTGTATTATGAAAAAAATTTCAATTCCATAAAATATTAAATATTTTTTTTAGTTGTTTTAAAAAAAAAGCAAAAAAAAAACAAAATTCGGACGGGATAAAATCAAAGGCGTTGATTTGAACAGGACTCTATTTGATATATGATATATATAAGTTACGGTTTATATATATATATATATATATATATATATATATATATATATATATAGGGTATCCATCCCACAATAACTAGGTTGTTGGGGAAGCGACCTATAAATTTTTTTTTTTTGTAACAATGAATTTACAGATTTGTTGTATTTGGGCCAAAATAGGTTGCTCCCCAACAAGCTATTGTCATGATGAAATCTATATATATATATATATATATATATATATATATATATATATATATTAAATATTTAATAATTAAAATAAAAAAATTATTTTAATCTTAAAATAAAAATTTATTTTAATATTAAAATATAAATTTTATTTTAATTTTAAAATTAAATTTTATGCTAACTAATTAGAGTTGAAATTGGATTACATGATAACTAATTGGAGTTGAAATTGGATCTCATGTTTTCCTAAATAAAGGAGTTTATTTAGATATGAAATAAGAATTCATATTATTCAAAATAAAAGAGTTTATTTGTGAATAAGAAAGAGAATCCTAATTTCCTTAAATAAAGGAGTTTATTTAGATATGGAATAAGATTTCATATTATTCAAAATAAAAGAGTTTATTTGTGAATAGGAAAAGAATCAGTGTTTCCTTAATAAAGGAATTTGTTTTAATTGGAATTGGATTCCATAATTAATTAAAATAAATGAGTTTATTTTGATTAAAGATTTTGATTAAAATAAAATAGTTTATTTTATTCAAAATTGGATAAATTAAAATAAAATAGTTTTATTTTGATTTAAATTTGGATTAAAATAAAGGAGTTTATTTTGATTCAAAATTAGATTTTATACTAACTAAATTTGCTCATTAAATGATATCAATATATATATATATATTGAATGTTTATTATTCATGAGATGAATTTATTTATTGATGCATATGGTGATGTGTATGACAATAAATGGGATTGATTATGGACTATTGACCAATGTGATTGGATTTTATTTTAGTTGGATGCATGAATGTATGGGTTTTATTAAATGGGGTCTGCGTACCTCGTCTTCTCTAATTTTTCTTAATGTAAATTCTATCTCACTCCTATGTACTTTTTCTTGACTTCTGATCAAGGTTTCTATTTATTTTAAATAGTTTTGTAATAGGAATAGTTAGAATTAATTTTGAAGAGTTGGAGATCAAGGAGCAAAGAGCGTGTGAAGACCCATTTGTAATCGAGCCCGCGTTTAAATGTAATAGTTATATTTAAATATTAATTCTTGCACCCCTAGGGTTTGATCTTTTGGTTCACTTGGTGGCTCTAGTGAACCAAATTAGAATAAAAGTCCATAATCAATACATGTAGAATATAGTATTCTATATGTGCATGCTTATACTATATATATTATATATTATGCAAACATGCTTCGCATGTTTATTAATATGATGCGTATTTTATATATATATGTGCATGCGTGCTAAACAAGATGAGACAAATAAATAACAAACCCCTCAAATATTTTATATTATGTTATAACGTTCAAAGATATCTGGAATATCGAACGTCACCTTCTAGCATGATAGAAACAATAGAGTATTGAATATTTAATATGAGTTTGTTATGCACACACAAGACAAATATTAAATATTTAAGATGTTATTTTTATTACATATGATGTTTATAAGGAATTGAACATTACTTCTTTGTTGTGCACACACAAGGGCTGTAGTTTTCTCTTCACATATATGAAAATGTTGGGTTTGACTTAACTTAAATCATTTTAGTTCGGATGTGCACACACTTGACCATTATGATCTAAGAGAAAAAATATAAGGAGTTGCATAGTTGATGTAATTGACAAGAGTTGTCTACCTATTTATTTATATATAGTTTGTTGTGCACACACAAGGCTATATACATTTGAAATGGGATCCTTATTCTCACTAACATATCTTTAATTAGATATTGTTGAACTATATATATTGAGGGTAATATAGTTTGAAGAAAATAGTGGGAGATACCAATTTAAAACAAGACCTAAATTATTTTGGTAATTAATAAAAGAATGTATGCTAAAATGTTGTTAATTACAAATTCATTTACAGAAATTTACAATGTCTAAATTACTAACACTGCGTAGCATATTAGATGCTAAATTAACCGGACCGAATTAAACGAATTGGTTAAGGAAATTGAGAATAGTTCTCATGGCTAAAAAGCTATCTTATGTCCTTAATAAGCCTACCCCAGCAATTGTTGCAGATAATGCCTCTGTGGAAGAGATTGCTATTTTTAGAAAGTGGTAAGATGATGCACAGTTGGCTCAATGCATCATGCTCACATCCATGAGTAACGAGCTTCAACGTCAGCATGAAACTATGGATGCTCTTACTATATTCGTGCACATCAAGTAGTTGATGGTGAGGAAAGTAGGACTGATAGGTATCAGATATCTAAGGAGCTCTTCTGATCTAGAATGACCAATGACACTACAGTACAGATAAAAGTCCTTAACATTATCAATTTGATTAATCAATTAGGACAATAATTTTTTTTAATGGATGGGGAGTTGTGCCAAGATTTGATCTTGCACTCACTCCCGGACTCCTTTCACAATTGTTGTGAATTTTTTATATGAACAAGCTAGATATCAGCCTCGCTGATTTGCTTAACATGTTGAAAAATGTTGAGTCACTTTCTAACCAAGAAAGACCAAGTCTTACTGGTAGGGGCCAAAGGATCTTCTGAAAAGAAGAACGATTCAAAGAAGGTAAATAGGAAGACAAAAACAAAGGATAATAAGAACAAAAGCGACACGGATAGCAAATGAGTTTGCTTCCATTGTAATAAGCTTTGGACCTTTGGAAAGAAAGCGCGAAGAAGCATTTTCGTGAGGCTAACCGGAAGAAGCTTAGTGAAGTTTGGGTACAAATACAATTTTGTTCATGATTTAAAATAAATTTTTCTTTAAGTCAAGTTTCTACTTGGGTATTGGATCTGAGCTTTGGTTATCATAAATATAGATTTATGAAGGGACCAAGCAGAAGTAGAAAGCTAAACAAATATAAGTAATCCTATGTGTGGGAAATGAAGCAAAGGTTGCCACATTAGCCATAGAAACTTATAGTTTAGCAATGCCTACGGGCAAATCTATTAAGTCAATAAGTTGTTATTGTATTCAAGTTCTTGTTAGAAATATTATTTCCATTTTATTGTTGGACAATGAAATCTTTGGTATTATATTTAAGAACAATTGTTGTTCTATTTATAATAATAATATTTTGTATAGAACTGGAATATTACATAATGGATTTTGTATACTTGACTTACGTGAAAATAATTTTACAAATTGAACAAACTAGTATAAAAAAATGAGATGATCATTCAAAGAGTTGAATGCGTGTATTTTCTGAAATACAAGTGTGAATTATTTGAAAGGTTCAAAGAATTTAGAAATGAAACAAATTAGTAAAGTATTAAGATTCTTTGATTAGATCAAGGAATAAATACTTGTGCAATAAGTTCTAGATCATCTCAAATGGTTTTCTCATAATGGACGCCTCCTGATACGCAATAATCGATTGATGTATCTGAAAGGAAAATTCATACCTTATTGGACATGGTACGGTCCATAATGATTTTACCGACATTCTAGTATTCCTCTGGGTCATGCCCTAGAAATGGCTGCATATCTACGAAAAGGTAACCTCAAAATCCAGCCCCAAGACTCCATAAAAGTTATGGACATGGAGGATTCCTAATCTTAAGTATGTTAAGATAAGGGGTTGTCCAGCTTATGTGAAAAAGGTTTCAAAGGATAAGCTTGGGGAAAGATTTGACAAGTACAGATTTGTGGGACATCCTAAAGTAAGTTTAGGTTATATGTTCTATAATCCTACATAGCAAAAGGTTTTTGTTGCGAAACACGCTACCTTCTAAGATAAAGGTGTTTATCAGTGAAGGGCTAGTGGGAGGATAATAGAATCTTGAAGAGTTCAAGAACCACAAAATACTATAAGTCAAATAAGAGGAACTTGTAGATAGACCTATTGTACCACAACCGAATCGTAAATCTGGAATAGTACCGAAGATACCTGGGAGGTATGGATTCATCATGGATTATGAGGATGAGGTACGCATCATAGAAGATGATGATCCAGTTACATACGATGAGGGAAGAGTTGTAGATACTCAGAGAAATGGATTGAAGCAAACTTCTCAAATATTGAACATTTATTTTGATGAGACAATCAAAAGAGTTTGATTTTATCAAAAACCAAGAATGAACCTAGTGTGTACAAAGGGTCAGTGGGAGCATCGTGACATTTCTAGTATTATATGTTAATATACTACGGAAACGGAATGACATACCAATGCTAGAATCACTAAAGCTAAACATTCCTCCATGAATGATTTGGGAAGAGTATCTTAATTGGGGATACAAATCTATATAGATAGATTTAAAAGGATGCTCGACTTAACCCAAGCAACGTATATTCATTTGATGCTAAAGTCGTTTAGCATGACAAACTCCAAGAGATGTCTCATGTTGATGAGCCATGAAGTGTATTTCTCTTAATAGTCCCCATAGACTCCTAAAAGAGAGATCGCACGAGTAACTATCATGTATACAATGAAATATACGAGACCTGATGTTGATCGGTTATATTTTGGAGAAGATCACTGTCAGACAGTGAAAAACATCTTAAACTACCTAACCGACACTAAGTATATGATCAGATTTATGGTGGGTCTGAATTAAAACTAGAAGGCTTAACAGACTCTAGTTTTTCAGACAGACCAAGATGAAAGAAAATACACTTTAAGGTAAAGCGTTACCTTGAACGGTGGAGCAGTGAATTAGAAAGGTTCTTAACAGCAAAGAGTTGCTGGTTCTTAACAATAATATAATTCTGAAACTTTCTTACTCATGTCCATTGCATAAAGAAAATGCAAAGGTAAAGATACTTGTTTACGATATCCGTTGAATAAAGTAAAACAAGAGTTTAGGATACTTGCATGGTCTGCTGCTTACACAACTTAGTTCTATCTTTAATTCAGCGACCTATCATTAATAAGATTGTTCTATTGATTAGAATAACATATCATAACACATAGTACTGTTATTTACAGTCAATACGTAACCTAATCACATCGTCACATAGTTATATTAGTCATTAAGACACAAACAAATACTTATACAGTCAAACTATATAGGTTCAGATAAATTTCGGTAATATTTCGGTGTACCGACGACTTTATCAGTTAATTATCGAGTTTAGAACTCTATCATAAAGTTCAATATTATCTGGGATATTTTAAATACCAGTCATATTATTTTTAAATGCCTTTTAATAATTTTTAAATAATTATTATAATTTATCTTGATTTTTCAAACTCTAGAATCATTATTAAATTATTTAAATATTAGATAATTCTATTATCATTAATATTTTAGTATGGCGTTGCCCAAAATATCAAAGTTATTTATAATAACTCAAAATATTTTTAAAGTATTAATATTACCCTTAAATGATTTTTTAAAACATTTAAAATTATTTTTAAACAATTATCATTAATATTAAAATATTAAGGTATTACTAACTAAAATATTAGAAGTCACTTAAAATATTTTTAAATCATTTATATCCTTTTTAATTGATTTTTAAATCAATAAAATCATTTTAATCTATTTATTTAATATAAATATTAAATAAATCTAATATCATTATTATTAAATAATTAATGAAATTTACTTTAAAATATTGAAAGTAACATTTATAACTTCAAATATTATTAAATACCTTATTATCATTTAAAATGATTTTTAACATAATAAAATCATTTTAGTTAATTTATTTAGTGTATTTATTAAATAAATAATATTCAAATAATTACTAATATTTATGAAAAATATGCCAAATTATTAAAAGTTAATGTTTATGACTTAAAATAATTTGTAAAACTGATTTTATAATTTTCAGAATTTATTTACTATTTTTAAATGATTTTTTTAGAATTTATTTCTATTTTAAATCATTTTCCGGAAATTAGAAAATAAAAATAATAGAAACCGTCGTTATAGGCTATAGCGACACTTTCTGTCGCTGTTGGTGTTCTTGAGCTCAAGAACAACGATGAGGGCTTGATGTTCAAGGGTCCTACTTTGACCGATCATTAAACACTGACTCAGTGTGATTCTGGGAAAGCTAATACCTTGATCTTGTAGTACTAGTGTAATACTACAAGATCCAACAACAATC
Source organism: Panax ginseng (assembly GCA_020205605.1). NCBI lineage: Eukaryota > Viridiplantae > Streptophyta > Magnoliopsida > Apiales > Araliaceae > Panax > Panax ginseng. The sequence continues at coordinate 20,353,448 of CM035142.1, forward strand.
ACGAATAAACTGCATCACTATTAAAAGATCTGAGCCTTCAAAGTAGTCGTAGAGTCGTTCTTCATTTTCTCAGGTTACCCGAAATGAAGAAACGATTCGACACTAGCCTACTTTGGGCTTCACTACATGTTTTTCGTGTAATATTTTAGTGATCTAAGAGTTGTAAGTGTGTAGCTAACATGTAGAGGTACAGATCTATTACATAATATACATATAAAAACAATACACGATTAAGATCCATGTCGGTCAAACCATGTCAGAGATAACGGTCTTTAGTTTTCTGGGTTACCTAGAAAACACAAGTCGTGATCATCTGGCCTAGTTTGACCGGCCATTGTGTTAATTCTATTTGATGTTTTAATGATCTAAAGGTTCTATGTTGTAGACAACATGTAAGACAACAATTCCATTACATAAAAACAGTATAACAACATTACAGAAATTAAATCTACGCCGGTCAAAGCATGTCAGAAATCGTGCTCATAGGTTTTCTAGGTTACCCAGAAAACCGTTATCATGCTCAACCATGCATGCTACTTTGACCGGTCACCACATTCTGTCTGTTATTCATTTAGGAAATCTAAATGCATAATATTGTAGATCACATAACCAACTATAGCTTAGATGCAACAAAATTAACAAAGAAACAACAACAAGCAAGATCCGAGGACACAAAGTCATTGTCAGACGCTTCTGGGCTAATCAGGGTTACCCAGAAAACCGAAAGTCATGGTCGGTTAATAGGGTTTGACCACCCATAACTTTCATTTTGTGCACGATCTGAGCTAGATTCAAGTTTTAGAATACGGACCACATGTCATACTACAAGTTTAAACATTTAAACAACAAAAATGATAACCAGATAAAGATCAATGTGGTCTGACATTCGGTTGTCAGACCACTTTTGAAAATTTCCCAGATTTTGTAAAAACTTAAATTCGAGCGTATAAATGTTATGGATCCACTATTTAGCAACCCAGATCATTGATTCACACCTTATACAACATATTTAAACATTTAAACATCAAATCCTACATAACATACAAGATCAAATATTCTCGTCTTAGGGTTTACCTTTCTTGGACAAATTCTTGTTCTAATGTTTCTGATTTGCTACAAGTGATAGTGGGGCTTGATTAGTGACTGGTCTAGCAAGGTATTTTCGGAGGTTTGAGTTGAGAGAGAAGTGAGTTGAGTGTTGGCGAAAAAAATGATCAAGTTAGTAACCTTTCTCTATCTCAATCTATATATAATATGGTGTAATGCTTATGGTTGATCATGTAGCCATATTTTTTATTGATTAAAGGCTATTACTAGACCACATGGCTAGCTAGAGTTGGTCACCAACCACCCACTAGGTCTAGATCTACACTCCACCTTAATAAAATATTAAAAAGGGCAATTTGGTCATTTAGTTTTTACTTTTAGTGGCAAGGTTGTCAATTCCTTTCTAACCCTTAGGGTTTAACCCTAAGGTTTCCTAAACTCATAATCTAGATTTGTGTAATAAGGGAAAAATGGGAATCTTAGTTTCTAGAAATGTGAATTAGGGTTCGCTAATTGAATTAAGTTTCCTAATCACTTTAGACTTATAAAACAGGCTTTATAAAGTACTAATTACTATTAAGCTTGCTAAAATAATAATTAGGGTTTACAACTTAGAAATTAGGGTTCTAATTTAGTAATTATGGTTTCTAAATATTACTTAGGGTTTACCTAATTAACATTAAATATAATAATTTCCATAAATTATATTACATCGTAACTTAACAAATCTTATAGTCATAATTGACTCATGTACTATAGTTTATCCGTAATGCTAGGGTTTTACACTGTGTTACTATAACTGTTCCACACATTAACATTCCACACATATCATCCTTGTTTATAGCATTGAAATGTAAATAATATTATATCCTTATTCTCATTCCTTATTCAAAATCCAGACTTAGGGTTTTGAATTCATATCTGACACAACCTTCATATAAACCATTATTAATTAAGTTAAAATAATTAACTTAACTAATATAATAAAATACATATTATAATAATCCTTATAATCATATCATATATAAAATAATCATATTTTCATTGAAAATAATAAATATTTTTATTACAAAATTAATGTATAATAAGAATAATCTATAATGATCAATAATTCTCAAAAGAATTTATTTATAATTATTCATGTAATAAATAAGTTTTATTTATCACATAAATACATATACTTTTCTTTGCACATAATCCCACCTTTATATAAAAAAAATTAATGCAAAAATTTATTATTTAATTATATTGAAAATACTGGGTTATTACATCCACCCTCCCTTATAAGGATTTCGTCCTCGGAATCACCGCTTCAAAACTTATAGATACTAGGGAAAATAGCATACACAGTCTTTTTAAGTAGATCTCGATCAGATTCGATCGAATTGATCTTTAACTATTCAACATAAAACTTGTCTATTTGATTATACAGAAATCTGATTTCTAACAGAACTCAAATTTCTTCTTCAAAATTTCTTTATAACATAATTTACTTATATTTAAGAAAATCGTATATACGAAAATATAATTCATACGAATAATACCTGAAGTTCCATCCCCGGCTGTTACGGTATCCTGAACCGTCATGTTGAAGACTCTTGCGGTTGATTTTGTTGAAGTTGGTCCCGTTATCGCCATTGTTCCACTGCATCTTCCCGCATTCACGCTCCCTATATCCATTCTTCTTTTTGGACAGTCCTTCACCTTATGCTCTGTGGATCCACACAGAAAACACCCATTGCTTATCCTAGGAATGGGGCAGTTAGGAGAGATATGGGGTAAAATGCAAGGTGGTTGACCACCGAACTTTAGGGGTTTTTGGGTATTGAGCCCTTTTCTTTTGGTCAACGCATTTTGAGCCCTTTTTTATTAAAAAATTTGGACTTCGAGCCCCTGTTGCCAGATATGCGTTGACTTGTTCACGTGGCGCCTATGTGGCACACGTGGAATATATGACGTGGATATTTTAATTTTTATTTTACACCTGGCATATATGATGTGGCACATATTGGACTTCTACCCAAAAATTTTGTTGTTTTTCGATTTGAACTCTAGACCTCTCCCACTCAAATTTCAATACACTTGACCACTGAACAATTATTTGAGTTTCTTTATTTTGTTTTTTGCAAAGGATTATACTTTATAACCAAACAAAGAATTTCCCCCAAAATAATTATACTACTACTACTACTACTACTACTACTACTACTAATAATAATAATAATAATAATAATCACAATAATAATAAAATAAAATAAAATAATATAATAAAATAATAATAACAATTTTGGGAAATGAGCATTTTTCAGATCTACCAAGTCTCGTTTACGTTAATGTTACTGTACTATTAAGTACTATTAAGTATTTTTAAATCTGCTAAGTCTTCAGATCTGCTAATAATAAATACGTTCTTGTTACTGTACTATTAAGTATTTTTAAATTAATAAATATTTATTTATTTTAAATAACTTATTTTTTATAATAATTTATCTATAATATTTTTAATATTATTAACTTAATATAAATAACTTATTTTTAATATTTTTTAATTTTAAATAACTTAATATAAATAATTTTATTATTTTATTTCTTTTTAATATGCATACAAAGTTAATCAGAAATTAATAAACAATAATAATAATAATATAAATCAAATGAACTGAACAGTTGATCAAACCATGTACTGATCTGATCAACAAGCCTCATCACAATCAATCAAAGGTGAAGTAAAAGGTGAAGAACTTCATCTCAGATCTCTACAGCAAAAATCCTAAGTAGGAGCGGTGGTGAGACAGTGGGAGAAGAAGAAGTAGGAGCGGCAGACGGTGGTGTTACAACAGTAGGAAGTTTAGTCGGAGTAGCATTCGGCAGATCTGAGAGAAAGCTTGAGTACGCCAGATCTGAGCAAGAGCACATCCAGCCACCAAAGCGAAGATTACCACCAAAACAAAGCTTGAGTACGCCAGATCTGAGAGAAAGCTCGTTTACGTTAATGGCGGAAAGAGAACGAAAATGAGAGACTCAACAGATCTGAGAAAAGGGGTTTTGTTTTAATTTGGGAAAAATTATTTGTTCAGTTATAAATCATATTCCTTGCAAAAATAAAACAGCTAACCCGTGGTGCTCGGGTGGTCATTGAGTTGAAATTGTGAGTTAGAGGTCTGGAGATCGAATCTGAGCGGCAACAAATTTTTTAGTTCAAAGTCCAATATTTGCCAGGTCACATGCCAGGTGTAAAATAAAAATTAAAATATCCCCGTCATATATTCCACGTGTGCCACGTAAGCGCCACATGAGCAAGTCAACGCATATCTGGCAACAGGGGCTCAAAGTCCAAATTTTTTAATAGAAAAGGGCTCAAAATGCGTTGACCAAAAGAAAAGGGCTCAATACCCAAAAACACCTAAAGTTTGAGGGTCAACCTTGCATTTTACCCGAGAGATATGTCCCTCATTCCCACACTTGTAGCACACAAACTTGCCTTTAAGACACTCACCTGAATGACTCTTCCCACAATTCTTACACTGCACAGCCTACTTTTTCACACCTTCCTGCTTGACTTGAACATTCCCCACATTGTTCCACTTCCTTTTCTCACCCCTAATCCCACTACCTACTTCTACCTTACCAGCTCCCTCACCCTTATTCTTTCTCTCCTTATTGTAGAGACTGATGACCTCACTTCCCCCTTCAGCTATGATAGCATTTTCTAAGAGTGCGGCAAATGTATTGATCTGCAACACCGCCACCTTATTGTAGAGCCAGGGTTTTAGGCCTAGCTCAAACCTCCTTGCCTTTCTAGCCTCTGTATCCACTTGGTGCGGAGCGAACCTAGCTAATTCATTGAACTTTGCGGCATAATCCGCAACTGTCAAGTTCTCCTGCTTTAATTCCAAAAACATCACCTCCATCCTAGCCTGTACACTAGTCGAGAAATAGTTTTCAAAGAATAGCGTCTTAAACCTAGTCCAGGTTATCACCCCTTCTCCTGCCCTAACATGATTTGCCTCCCACCAGAAATTCGCCTCTCCTTTCATCATATAGGTGGTAAAAGTTGTCTTTTACCCCTCAGCTACCCTAGCGACTACAAATGCTTTTTCTATTTCCTTAACCCAAGTTTGGGCTTCAATCGGGTCAGTGGTACCTCTAAATTCAGGCGGTCCTACGGCCTTAAAATCCTTGAAATTCGCAAACCGATTGTCTGGTTGATTCCCCGCGGCCGGCATTCCATTCAGCATGGCTTGAGCTACCATGTTCGCGAAATTCTGCATCAGGTTTGGTTGTTGTCCTCCAGCATTGTTGACAGATTCTTCTACCCATTGGTTTCGAGTTTGTCGTCTTTGCGGCATTTTCTGGTTAAATAGAACAAAATCTATATTTTATTACTTACATTCTAAACCTTATCGTATAAGTTTAATATTTCAAACTTATTTCATTAATCAACCATAGATTCATATTCATTCAACTATTTCATAGTACATAGCATAGTACATACTGTTTTAAACATCCGATATCCCTTTGTGACCACAAAAGTCGGGAATCGCTACTACAACTTACACCAAAGTTGGGATTGTTATAATACACATGTACATTTCCAAACATACATAATTAAATACTAATTCTACCTATTTCCAACACCTCTTTCTTGATTCTGGACAACCCTTCGCCTGATGACCTTCCAATCCACAAATAAAACATGCACCTAGTTTATAGTCGGGATAATACAAAGTGGTATGTCCTTCATAACCGCAAAGATAACATATCTTTTTTCCATTTTTTCTTATTGAATTTTCCTAAGTCGTGGCCTTCTATCTTTCTTTTCCCCTTCTTGCTCGGAGCTACACACGATATGTTACTTGTGGCTCCCATTTGATTAATTTGGATCTTAAGCTTATCTTGTTCTTACATTGTTTCTAGTAAGGCTTTTCGCAGCTGACTATTCAACAGCTTTTCTATTTCCTACAGCTTTTCCAGAAAAGAAACCTTGTTCCTCAGATTCTGTACCTCCGTTGATGCATGATCAGCTTCAACTTTAGTGTCTGAATCACTATCTGTTAATTCCAACGTTTCTGGGTCCGGCACTATATTTTCCAAAATGATCACCTCATCAAGGTTATCTTCAACGTGAGCCTCTAGTTCAGCTATTGGCTTTGATATTGACTACTTCTTTACGATCTTAGGGTATCCTAATCCTTTCCTCCTAACATCTACACATAAATTATCCTGATTAACATATAATATATACACACAGGAAGTCAAAGTTTTATATAAGTTATCTTTTATTTTTGTTTGACGATGAATTTATTCGATTCATCTCCTTTTAAACTCTATGAGTTATTTGTAAATTCAACGTTTTCCTCTGCTATAAGGTTATAGCCTAAGGTCTACTCCCACCTACGGTTTCTAACCCTAAAGCTCTGATACCAACCTGTGACGCCCCCAAATTTAGGTACTTGAAACCCGAATTCAGTGCTTCACGATACCATTTCTTTGAGCGGAATAATAATAATAATGTCATAAATATCAAACTTAATTTACGTATCATAGTTATCTAAATCCCAGGTACGCGACCTTAAAACATTTCATTACATGATAGATAATAATATAATCATCTTATTCAAGTCTGGCTATTACATAAGATAACACAACTTATTTTGACAGTTTTCCTTTCCCTTTGTTCCTGGCAGAGCCCTCCGGTTGGTCATACTTAACTGAAAACATTTAATTTAAGCAAGGATGAGCATTTGAGTGCCCAGCAAGTAATAACAATTATAAATATTAGCTGAAAGGATTAAATGTTTTCTTTGTACTACCCTTCTACACAAATCAATGGTTGTGAAGTAATCTGAACCGATAATAATAACATAACAACTCTCTATCAATTTTTTGAAACTACGTACTGACTATAAATAGGGTTAAGGTGACATACTATGAACATTGTTCTCAATTTTTGAATAGGTTTAGCAGAACTCCATCCGCAAATCGTCATAACTTACGGGCACGGGGGTGATCAGCCCGTTATGCCCTATATTGATCAATACTACATGCAAGAACGATATCATCGTTCACTCTGTCCGCCTTGGGCGCATAAAAGTTTTCCCTTGATCGGGATGTTCATACTTAGTCTAGAATCCGAACCAAAACAATTTGATTGGATACAAAAAGGTTTTATCATATTCAACAATATTTCTAAATCTGTGTCTAGTTGGTCAAATAGCTTAGACATCTTTTTTCTTAACTTACGTATACATGGGGATCATATATATATATATATATATATATATATATATATATATATATATATATATATATATATATCAACATGTGATTAAATACAATGATTATCCAAGTGGGGACACTTGTATAACCATATTAACGAACAAAATATATATCTGAATTACAATATAGTATCATGTTGATAATCAATGATTGGATATAATATATATATATATATATATATAACAATAGGGTTAATAATCTGGTACAATAATATAATTCTGAAACTGTGACAACCCGAGAATTTTAAAAAAATTTAAAATTTTTATTAATTGATTTAAGGTTCAATATTAGAACCTAGACAAAAAATAAGTGTATGCGTTTGATATTTTTAAGAAGGAATTTTGAGGATTTTTAAAATTCTGTGAAGGATTTAGGTGAATTATTCAGGATTAAGAGAATAAGTGAATATGTTCTGTGTATATGTGTACAGTATGTGGTTAAGGGTTAAGGGTTGACCAGATAAACAATATATGTGACAAACCCTAAGTATATATTAAGAACGTCAACGTTCAGTTAGAAAATTCTTACGATTAATAAGAAACCCTAGAAACCGGTTCTGGAACCCTAAGTTCAGTTCCGGGAATTTTAAAACCCTGATTCGGTATATTGGAACCCTAAATTGGGGGTTTAAGTACAACGTATATGGTTGTTGTATTAATCACAAACTTAATTAAGGATAACCCTAATTCATTAATTAGAAACCCTAATTTGTAAATTTGAAACCCTAATTTGTAATTAGGTAATTTTAATTCTTAATTAGGAAACACTAATCCTAATTTTTAAATTTATAGTAATTAGAAAACTCTAATCTAATTACGAAATTTAATTTCTAAATTAAAAAATTAGTTTTTCTATTAGAAATCCTATTTTTTGGGTTGTAAACCCTAATGACCAATTTTGACCCTAATTGCTAAATTAACAATTTTAATTAGGAAATATTAATCCTAATTAGCAAGATTTAAATTATGATTAAGAAATTTTAATATAATTAGAAAATTCTAATTATAATTTAGAAATATTAATTTTCTATTTTTAAAACCAAAATTCAGAAATCTTAGAAATTAAATTGCAAAGTTAAGGGTTAAACCCTAAACCCTAAGGGTTTGCATCAAATGACAATTCTAGAATTAAAATTTTATAAAATTGACTAAAATGCCCTTTTGTGCATTATTGGAGGAAACTTGTCAATCTTGCCAAAATTAGAGTTGTCTACCAACTATATATCTCCCATGTGCTATATATCTATTGTATCAGCCAACATGTTAGATCATATTCATTGCATCTTGGATTAATTGCATAAAAAGTCAAGAAAGTAACTCACTTTACTTTTCCAAATAACCAAGACCTTCTCTCTCTTACAACTTCGAAATTTAGAGTGAGAGAGTGAAATAAGATGAGCCAATATCAGTCCTTCACTTGACAAAATCAGATCATCAAAGTCAAAAATCAAAAATCAAAGCTCAAAGGTATAAGAACCTTAAATCTTGAAATCTTTGTATTTGATGTTAGAAGTTATGAATTGTTGTTTAAATTTGTGTTATAAGGTGTCATTTAGAGATCTGGGTTGTTAAATCCCAGATCCATAATATCTAGTTGCACGAAATCGTTTTTTTTTTGAAACTGACTATGAACCCTAGAACATGGTCTGACAGCCGAATGTCAGGGCTCATATATCCTTACTTGTTAATGGTTTTGGTGTTTTAAAGGTTTGTACTTGTTGTATGTTATAAGGTCTTGGATATGGAACTTGAATCAAGTCCAGATCATATGTAGATCGAAAGTTATAAGCGGTAAAAGGTCGTTGTAGTGCTACACTTATACTACAATCTTAGTACAAATTATCAACCCAGAATCAACAAGGACCTAGATCTATTACTGGTCAAACTAAGCTACCCTACAAACTGCCTATGAATTTTTGGGCAGCTCAAGAACAGGCCAAGAACACCTATAGCGACGGGTTTGGCGCTATAGGGCCCTTTAGCGACACTTAATTTCAAAAATTAATTATTTTAATAAATAAATCGAATTCAATAGTTTTTAATTATTAAAAATACAAAATAAATTTTGAAAAATTATTTTAAAGTCTGAAAAATAGTTTTTAATTATTTTGAGTATATTTCTTAAATATTTAATATTTTTGGAATATAAATGGTATTTAATTTATTTAATTATAATATTAAATAAATTATTTAAAAATGATTTTAATACATGAAAAATCATAAAAATAATATTATGGTAAAAGAAAATATTTAAAGATATTTTAAATTGACTTTTAATATTTTGTGATGAATTTTATTAATTAATCAATATTAATGGTAATTAATTTAATTAATAAATATATTAAATAAATTATAGAAAAATAGAATTAATGATTTATAAATCATATAAAAATGATTTAAGTGTTATAAAAATATTTGAAGTTATAAAATATAACTTTTGATATTTTGTCATGAAAATATTAATATTTTAATATTAAAAGCAATTATCGGATAAAGTATTTAATTGTTTAAAAATCATATAAAGGTGATTTTAAAGTATTAAAAATACTTTGTGATATTATAAATATATTATAATATTATAGCATGTATTTCATTAATATTTGATAATAAATAGATATTAATGATAATAGAATATTGTGGCATTTATATTATATAAATACGATTTTAATGATTGAAGAATCAAGATAAATAGTAATAATTATTTAAAAATTATTACGAGTTTACACAAAATATTTCGACTGTTAATAAATTATCGTAGATAATGGTTAAGTGTTTAGACATAGTTTAATTGAAATTAAACTCGATATTTGTCCGACTAGACCGTCAGGATGTCAGATTTGTGTCGGGTTCAACTCAGACTGCAATAGTTTGACTTGATACCGAGTCTTATATATGTTATAGACTAATAGGGTTATGTGTTATGTGTTTAGGTTATTCTATGTATATATATATATATATATATATATATATATATATATATATATATATATATATATATATAATAGTATTATATTGTGATGAAATTATTCTAATATTGGAGATCTATATTACTAATATTAGGTCTTCGGATAAAGCGTTATAAATTGCATAGCAGTAATCAACGGTTCAGGCAAGTTTGTTTTTACTTAACTCTACTAAGAGTTGTTTCATTCAGATATGCTTATGGATAATCATTGCTGATTGCCATTGTAGAATTGTACTCTGTACATATTGCATGTATAAGTCAGGTATGAAAGGCTGATCACCTTCATTACCCTTCAGTCCAGATATATTTGTTCATGTATAATACTTGTTCAGTTAAAAGTTTGTTCCTGCTAGTTCATAATTATATTGTTGAATTATAGCTAGCTTATTATTCAGATTCTTTCAATCATGATATATCGTTAAATTATTGAACTTAAACTTGTTGGGCAATCTTATGCTCGCCCTTGCTATATCATGATAAAACATTGCAGATTAAGACGAATGCGTCAGATACAAGGAAAGGTTAAAGACAGTTCCAACTTAAAGTTAATGTGTGAGATTAGATTTATAATAGTATTGTATGATATTAATGTTATTGTAAGTTAAATAAGTTATGTATTGTGTATAAGTTAAGGTTACCCAATCTTGGGGAATAATATGTAAAGTTGTTGTATAAATAATTTATGTTTATATCTTTCGCAAATAGTAATAGTTGTATAGATTGATCGAACCGGATCCGCGGTGATTCGGGGCCCCCACAGTTGGTATCAAAGTTGTAGGTTATGAAACTTAGGTAGGAATACCTGAGACTAATAACCGCAGTGATTAGGATAAGATCTAACTCACATAGAGTTAGTCAGTTGGTAAGATTCAAAGACGAATCTCTGGTGAAGTTATAAGATCTGAGTTCCTAACTCGATAATAAAGTTGAACAATAGTGGTGAATAGATAGAGTCTAAAAGACTAAAAATGCAGATGATAGGAGATCGTAAAACAAAATGATCAAGATATAGAAATGAATCGTAATATATACGATGAGATCACTCCGTGATCGGATAAGGTTATAGTAAGGAGAAGGATCAAGCGAATGATTGAAAAGTTTACAGCAAGATTGATGGGTGACAGTTGTACTATGAATTGGTACAGATTCAGGAAAGGATTATGAATACGAGTTGAATGAAATTCCTATTGAGAAGGGAGTTAAGATTAGGTGGGGATTTCAATTGAGGACTCGTGTCAGCAGCTGAGTTGTATGATTCCTTGTGTGGGCGGGGAATTGTACTTGGTTTAAAAACTACTTAGTTTTGGCAATGATAATCATTGAGGTAAAAGTTTATGCGCCCAAGGCGGATACGAGAAACAGATCAGACCAGAAGTACTTTATAAGTACAGGGCATATCGGGCTAATTACCAACTATGTCCGTAAGTTAAGACGATTTGCGGATGAATTTCCATAAAACCTTTGCGAAAATGACAGACAATAGTCTGTAAAACCCCTCAGCACAAGGCGGATACGAGAAACAGATCAGACCAGAAGTTCTTTATAAGTACAGGGCATATTGGGCTAATTACCCACTATGTCCGTAAGTTAAGACGGTTTACGGATGAATTTCCATAAAACCTTTGCGAAAATGACAGACAATAGTCTGTAAAACCCCTCAGCACAATTAAAAATTTTAATTCTTGTGAGGAATGTATTGGGTATCACGTGATGATGATAATGAACGGTGTATGGTGTAAGGTGTAAGATATAAGGTAAATTTCATGGACGGAATTTTTAGAAGAATGGGTGAATGTGACAACCAGAGAATTTAGAAACTTTAGAAAATTTTTATTAATTGATTTAAGGTTCAATATTAGAACCTAGATAGAAAATAAGTGTATGCGTTTGATATTTTTAAGAAGGAATTTTGAGGATTTTTAAAATTCTGTGAAGGATTTAGGTAAATTATTCAGGATTAAAAGAATAAGTGAATATGTTCTGTGTATATGTGTACAGTATGTGGTTAAGGGTTGACCAGATAAACGATATATGTGACAAACCCTAAGTATATATTAAGAACGTCAATGTTCAGTTAGAAAATTCTTACGATTAATAACAAACCCTAGAAATCGGTTCTCAAACCCTAAGTTCAGTTTTGGGAATTTTAAAACCCTGATTCGGTATATTAGATGTGACACCCCCAAATCCGGGTACTTCGATTCCACGGAATTTGGTGTTCACTGTACAAATATCATCTATCTATCTACCCATAATAAAAGCAAACCATGTTATAGATAGAAATAAAATCTTCCCCTTAAGGGGTTACAACATCCGAATAATAAACCATCCCAGGTTAAGCTAACCTTAAACATCTGTGTGGAAACATAAACAATAAGTCTTAAACAACATCAAGTCTTAACACATAAATTCAACATCTCATAAATACAAGTCTTCAACATTTGTTAATCTTGCCCTTGCCTTCACTAGTAGAAGGCTCATCGGTTCTTTCGTTTTTAACTGCAATGTTAATATTAAGTAAGAGTGAACATGATTGCCCATAAATAAAATAATGAAATAACAATGTATAATAACATGCGAGGGAATCAAAGACTTCTGAAATAAAAGCTCAACTTTTGAATCAAGAATGAATAACAAGAATCAAAAGATTTCTGAGGGTCATAAGACCTTGAACTATGTCCTAGGTTATCAAGGGTTATACTTGAAACCTTTAACAATCATAAGACTATGGACCTTTCTACTGCGTACTTAGGGGATCAAACCCTTAGTACCATATCATGCATAATATCTTAACGCTAACGATAAGTAAATCCCTTTGCAGGTTGTTCATCTCGATTTGACATTCGAGTCCGCACCAAAGGAAGTTTGGTTTGGATAATTCAATAAGGGTTCTGAAATTTAGAAAGTTCATCAACTATGGACTAGTCGAATCAATAAGGTTCACTAGTCTAACAAGGTTCAACAATAATGATAATCAAATTGAATAATAATCTCAAGAAGTATACAATAGAACAAATATTGTATAACAATTTCATACTTTGAAAGGATAATAAATCTTTAATATAACAATTCGAACTTGAATAATAGTAATGAGAATTTACTCAAGGTAAATAATAAACTTGAACAATGATAACAAGTAGGGGTAGGAAACTTGCCTCGTGCGTAGATTACACTTTAATTAAACATGTTCCTTGAGTTTAATCCTATATACCATTTACATTCACAATACCAGTTAATTATAACTTAACTAACCATCAAACATTCATTCTTTATGTCTAACTCAAATTATTACTATACTTAGTCAATTTATCACATTCATTGTCATATAATGAACACTTCACGAATATTAAGCTAACTATTCATTTAATAATGCAGTCCACATGTAATTATGTTATTTACATGCTAAGCATCTATTTTAATATCTCATTATACTTCTAACATATCTCTATGTTCTTTAAATCAAGTTGCTATCACATTGCTAGACTTGAACATTTAAAAAATAATTCATTTTTGGACTTTTTCGGAGAGTGGCATGCATGGCGCCATTGTCAGATCGGTACTACATTGCATGGTGGCGAGATGGCTATGTACGGATCGGACTCATAGTCATATGTTAAGGGATGTAAGACGAGAGGCTGGATGACGCATACAAGGGCGAACGAAACTATTCGCAATTCGCTAAAATTGCGTAAATACCAAAAACTCCAATTAAATTATTACTACACGAATTTAATCATACCCACATGTTAGAATTCGTATATAATCATTACCCAACATTTATAGAGTGACTTTAACCATTTAAAACACATAATTACAGATAAAATATGTAAATTGTACTGTTCTTGATGTTCTTGAACACAAATATGGAATTTAATACTACGGATTCGTTATAAGGCCAAATCCAACCATTCAAGTTTCGTTTTGTTCGTTTTAGCATGCATAATCATATACAAGTATAAATTTTACAAAACCATTTATGGTTGACATATTAAAGTTACGTATAAGGGTCATATGGCCATATAACGTACTCTGTAAATTTTTGAAACAGCAAGTCATAATATTACGAAACTTATGATATGGAATCATATACAATATATATAAAATATGCTATGCTACTCGAATTATTACATATATTCACATAATCCATACCCTTTCCAACTATGTAAACTTTACGTAAGTTTTAAGCCATATTCATGAAAACTTTAAAAGACGTAAAATAAGAATTGGATTGGAGAGAATTACCCAGAGTATGATTTAGAAGAGATGATCATAGATGACTCTTTCGTAAAAACTTGTTGATTACACACTCACAATTTCTCTAAATCTCACAATTTTTATCTGAGAATTTTCTCAAACTCTCTCTCCCCTCTCTGTTTTCAGACTTAGAAAATGAATAGAAAAAGAATACGTATATTAAAGGAAAAGAGAACTAACACGCATAATGGTCAATTAACCATGTCATGGGTAACTGCTAATAACTCCCACTAAGGCCATGTTTGGCTAGGCTTAATAGATTTCAAAACCATTTAATTTAATAAAACCTCTTATACTATAGTTTAAATAATGTCACACTCCTTTATAAAATAAATGAATATCTTATTTAATTTACTTTAAATAAAATATAATAATTTCTCATAAATTCACATAGTCACATAATTAAATTTCTCATTGATTAATAATGTCAAATTATTAACTCTCTAATTAATAATTAAATTAATTAAAATACCAATAGCTTATTAAATATTTCTTTTAAAACAATAAGCTCACATAATCACATACTTCGATAATAAAATTATCCATATTAATTTAATAAATGTAACACATATAATTAAATTAATCTACCACAATTTCATCAATTAATTATTTAATCTAATAATTAAATCATCGAAAATATTTATTTAATTCAATAAATATTAAAATTAAATTACAAAAATCTCGCTCATTACATCTTTTCCCCTTAAAAGGATTCTGTCCCCAGAATCACGACTCAATAAATTCAACCCATTACATTCTCCCCCCCTTACAAAGATTATGTCCCCAGAATCGCTTACACATAAATTAAGTAAATAAATGATGGTAATTCTTCATCATATTCTCTTCGAGTTCCCACGTAGCTTCTTCAGCGTTGTGGTTCCTCCAAATTACCTTAACAGAAGGTATTATTTTATTTCTAAGAACTTGTTCTTTTCGGTTGACAATTTGAACAGGAATTTCTTCGTAAGATAAGTCTTTGTCAAAATGTAGGGGTTCGTATTCAATTACATGCTTATAATCGGCTTTGTAGGGTCGTAACACAGAAACATGGAAGACGTTATGGACATTCTCGAGTGATGGAGGTAAGGCTACCTCATACGCAACTTCCCCGATTCTTCGCAGTACTTCAAAGGGTCCAATGAATCTTGGGCTTAATTTCCCTTTCTTTCCGAACCTAATCTTCCCCTTCCAGGGAGAGACCTTCAAGAAAACATAACTACCTTATTCAAATTCGATATTTTTACGATGTTGATCAGCGTATTTCTTCTGTCGATCTCGAGTCGCTACCACCGTGTGTTGGATAACTTTGACTATTTTTTTGTTGTTTGTTGCACTAATTCTCGCCCTTAGCAATTATCTTTCGCCAACTTCATCCCAATAAAGTGGAGTTCTGCACTTTCTGCCGTATAACGCTTCATAAGGTGGCATTCTAATACTAGCGTGGTAACTGTTGTTGTAACCGAACTCTACGAGCGGTAGATGATCATCCCAATTTCCTTTAAAGTCCATTATACAAGCTCTTAACATATCTTCCAATGTCCGAATTGTTCTTTCACTCGTCCATCCGCTTGAGGGTGATATGCCGCACTCATTCGCAATCGTGTACCCATGCATTCTTGTAGACATTTCCGTAAATTGACGAAGCGGATCCCTATCGGAAATAATTGACACCAAACACTCCATGTCTCGAAACAACCTCTTTTATATATAACCTCGCCAACTGATCTAAATTGAATCTGATTTTGATCGGAAGGAAGTGTGCGGATTTCGTCAGTCGGTCAACGATAACCCATATCGCTGTCGTAGCTTTTCGAGAAATCATCAAGGCCAACCACTAAGTCCATTATAATATGTTCCCATTTCCATTCGGGATCTCTAACGGTTGTAGCAATCCACTTGGTCTCTAATGTTCGCTTTCACTTTCTCGTAGGGTAAGACACTTGGCAACACATTCGCAACATCTCGCATTTTAAATTTGGCCACCCAAAATGTTGTCGAAGATCTTGGTACATTTTGGTACTATCGTAGGTGAATCGAATATCGTGAACTATGAGCCTCGCTCAAAATTTCTTCCTTAATCTCTTCAGATCTTGGTGGAACCCAAATTCTACTTTCAAATCTCAAAGATTCCTTCCTTATCCATCTTAAATCTTTGCTCAGTTCCTTCATATATCTTCTTTGTCACCTTTTTACATTCTTTCATCCTCAAGTCGAGCATCCTTTACTTTATCTAGTAGAGTTGTACCAGATTGCATCTAAAATAGCTTCTCATCAATCTCCATAGGATACTTCACTTCCAACTCTAGTTTCTCCATTTTGAAATTAGCTCTCTCGAGCAAATAACATCATCAATTTCTCATGACCCTTTCTACTTAAGGTGCTCAAGAACCACATTTGCTTTACCCGGATGGTATAAAATCTCACCGTCAGTAATCCTTAATTAATTCCAACCATCTTCTTCGACGATATTCAAATCCTTCTACGTGAAAATATATTTCAGACTCTTGTGCTCCGTATATATTTCACACTTCTCCCCGTAGAGATAGTGCCTCCAAATTTTCAAAGCAAAAACAACTGCAGCTAACTCCAAGTCGTGGGTCAGATATCCCTTCTCTTAATCCTTCAATTGTCGTGATGCATACGCAATGACTTTGCCATTTTTCATTAGCACACAGCCAAGTCCTTTATGCGACGCATCACTATAAACAACAAAATTTCCTGTAACGTCCGGAAGAGACAACATAGGTGTTGTACTCAAGAAAACTTCTTCAATTCTTGAAAACTATCCTCACACCTATCCGTCCAAACAAATTTCATAGTTTTTCGAGTTAAATTCGTTAACGGAGTTGCGATCTTGGAAAAGTCTTGTATGAACCTTCTATAATATCCTGCCAATCCAAGAAAACTTCGTACTTCCGACGGCGTCCTCGGTTGATCCCAGTTAATCATGGCTTCGACTTTTGATGGATCTACCAAAATTCTATTTTTATCGATCACGTGCCCAAGAAATTGCACTCGTTCAATTCAAAATTCGTATTTCGAAAACTTGGCATACAACTTTTCCCTTCTCAATACTTCCAATGTTAATCTTAAATGCTCTTCGTGTTCTTCTTTGGTTTTCGAATATACCAAAATGTCGTCTATAAATACCACTACGAATTTGTCCAAAAATGGCTTGAACACACCATTCATTAGTCCCATAAATGCTGCAGGAGCATTCGTAAGACCAAACGACATTACTAAAAATTCAGAGTGACCATATCGCGTTCGAACGCTGTCTTGAGACATCCTCCGCCTCACCTTCAGCTTGATGATAACCGCTTTCAAGTCTATCTTGGAAAAGTATATCGCTCCCTTCAATTGATCAAACAGTCGTCGATCCTCAGAATGGATATCTGTTTTAATCGTGACCTTATTCAGCTTCTTCGTAGTCAATGCAGAGCCGCATCGATCCATCCTTCTTTTTCATAAACAACACCGGCGCCCCCACATGGCGATACGCCTCATTGAATGTACTTCTTGTCCAAGAATTCTTGTAGTTGTACCATTAGTTCTTTCATCTCTCGGTGGTATCATTCCAGATGGTGCCTTCGATATCGGAGTTCCGGCGCCAAATTGATCACGTAAGTCTACCTCTCTATCCGGTGGAAGTCCCGGAAAATCGTCTCGAAAATACATCGAAGGAGTCCCTCACAATCGGTATTTCTTCTACCTTCGGATTCTCTTTTCGACTGCGACTATGTAAGCTAAGTATCCTACACAGCCTTGTCTTAATAACTTCATGGCCTACATCATCGTCGAAAAACTCGCTTGTCTAGGCGACTTGCTGACGGAGTCATAAGGTTAATACGCTTCTTTTGGCAATCAATTGTAGCCCCGTAATTGAATAACCAGTCCATTCCCAATATAACATCAAATTCCCCAAGTCGAATAGGGATAAGATCTACGTTCATGATATTACCCTTAATATCTACTCTACAATTCTTATACACTTACTTAACAGGGATTATCTCTTTATTCGCAATTTCTATGTTCATGGGATATTCCAACTCATCCTTAAGCAAATCTAAACTATTAGCAAAGTCATCGAATATAAAGGAACAAGTAGCACCCGAATCAAATAAAATATAAGCATTAATTTTATTGATTGGAATGATACCTGACACCACATCCCGAGACTGAACTGCATCCTGCACCGTCATGTTGAAAGTTCTGGCAGTCGGTCGGTTTGTAGCGGTTGGTTCGGTGATAGTTAAGGAATTTCCACTGTTGTTTATCTGGTTTCCTCCTGATCCTGACCCTCCCGGTCCCTTATTAGGACAGTCTCTTGCCAGATGGTCCTTCGAAACCACGAGTGAAACAAGATCCTTTCTTTGGGTTAGGACAGTTAGGTGCTATGTGGCCTTCCTGACCACAATTGTAGCACACTCTTTTTCCCTTCATACAAACTCCCAGATGAGCTTTCCCGCAGGTCGGGCATGCTTCGATTCTTTTTCTTCGACTTCCTTGTTGATTTCATGATGAGTTTTCATTCCACCTTTTCTTCGATTAAAATTACCACCTCCCGTGCCACTTCCACTAGTCTTGATATTTTCTTCACTTTCACTTCTTCTTCTTCTTCGATCTTGATTGTACTTGGTCACCGTGATCGCTTCCACTTTTTAATGAGGATGGCCTTTTCCAAGACTCAAAGAAAAGTGTTTATCTAAAACATTGATACTTTTTATCAGATACCCAAGGCTTTAGTCCTTGTTCAATCTTCCGCTTTTCTCTCGTCAGGTGTGTACTTGATACTGGGCTTAACCTCGCTAATTCATTGAATCTAGCCGCATAATCGTGCACGCCATATTTCCCGCTTCAATTCCGTAAATTGAACCTCCATCTGGTTCTCGTGAAATTTGGTTGGGAAGTACATCTCAAAAACATCTCTTTAAATCTCTCCCAAGTAATTACACCTTCACCTCCTCGAACTTTGTTTGCTTGCCACCAATAGCTAGCTTCAGACTTCAAAGATAAACGTTGCAAAAGCGGTCTTCGGTCTTCTAACCCTAAACGACGCCGAAAACCTTCTCCATTTCCATAACCCACGTTTGAGCCTCGATCGGGTTCATGGAACCTTTAAATTCGGAGGTCCCTGACTTTGAAATCCTTAAATGTAGTATTTGGTGGAGCTTGAGGTTGATTATTCATCGCTCCGGCCCGAAGAAGTTAACCAATCGCTCGTAATGGGATTAGCATTGGCATTATTGTTGTTATTCGTAGACTCTTCCCGAAATGGTTGACGTTGTTGTCTTCTTCTTGGCAAGCATAATTTCATTAAGAATATTCGCTTATTAGGTCTTTATTCAATTCTTCAAACATTTAAGGCTTAGCTAGAATATTTAATCATAATTCACTTAACACGCCAATTTAAATAAACTTTGACATTTCATTCAATTCAAAAGTTTTAACATCATAAGATAGCATCATCACCGCTTATTTACATCAACTATCCCGAGATAAGAATCTACAGGATTTAAAACATCAAAATATTCCTTTGTTTATAATCACATCGGAAGTTACATCATTAACTACCACATAGTTTTCACATAATTAAACTAATACTATCACTTTTTGTCAAGGCGCTGAATAGCCTTGCTACGCTCCTCTTCCATGATACGAGACATCGCCCCGATCCAAAGATGTACGATGGAAGTCCTTCAATTGGATGGGGTACCTGAAAACTCAATCCTGGGCCTCATCCATTGCATGATTAAGTGTAGAGTATGTCTCTCCAAGCTTTGCCTTCTTTGCACGACCATCCTCTTCCGTAAGATTAGCACGACGTGACTCTCTTACCCAGCCCTCCTCTGCTATGGCAAGCCTCTCTGAACTCTCTTTTAGATCCTTCTTTAACTTTTCTATCTCTGCGGTCTTATCTTCGTTTTGACCCTTCTCGTGGACCAAATCCCATTCTACATTTCCTAGTTGTAAGTGAAGAGTCGAAATCTCCCTCTCCTTCTCCTCTAGAGTAATCTGCTGAATAATAGCCCACTCAGTCAGATCCTGCACCTCATCTCGTAACTCCAAGTTACGGTCATATAATGTGTCGTACATCTTAGCATCAATGGAGTGCTGTGGAAACTCCTCTTCCTCTTCCTCTTCCTCCTCCTCAGATCCTCCTCTCCTGTTCATGCTCCCGACCAACAATCGGTGATCAATGGAGATGACTCCTCCTGCACTAACTGCTCTAACGATATAATGTCTCTGGCTCCTCCATGAAGGTACTATCTCGGTTCCTCCTCCCCCGCTTCGACTAGTTCCTCCAACATCCGACATCCCCGACAAAAAAATTTTGAGTTTTAGTTACTAAGTCATACTAGTGAGCACATAATTTAACACATAAGGACATAAAGTCTTTTATTATTTTCAATGAATTACAAAATTCATTTCTAGAACTCGATAAGAGTTTTCCATCACTATGTTCTTTCTATAAGGCTATTACCTAAGGTTGTTCCCCCACCTAAGGTTTATAACTCACAAACTCGATACTAACTTGTGACACCCCAAATCTAGGTACTTGATTCCACGGGTTTTGGTGTTCACTGTACAAATATCATCTATCTATCTACCCATAATAAAATCAAACCATGCAATAGATAGAAATAAAATATTCCCCTTAAGGGGTTACAACATCCGAATAATAATACAATCCCAGGTTAAGCTAACCTTAAAC
This sequence comes from Panax ginseng, assembly GCA_020205605.1. Lineage (NCBI taxonomy): Eukaryota > Viridiplantae > Streptophyta > Magnoliopsida > Apiales > Araliaceae > Panax > Panax ginseng. The sequence continues at coordinate 20,374,707 of CM035142.1, forward strand.
ATCTGTGCGAAAATATAAACAATAAGTCTTAAACAACATCAAGTCTTAACACATAAATTCAACATCTCATAAATACAAGTCTTCAACATTTGTTAATCTTGCCCTTGCTTTTTACTAGTAGAAGGCTCTTTTTCTTTCGTTCTTAATCGCAATGTTATTATTAAGCAAGAGTGAACATGATTGCCCACAAATAAAATAATGAAATAACAATGTATAATAACATGCGAGGGAATCAAAGACTTCTGAAATAAAAGCTCAACTTTTGAATCAAGAATGAATAACAAGAATCAAAAGATTTCTGAGGGTCATGAGACCTTGAACTATGTCCTAGGTTATCAAGGGTTATACTTGAAACCTTTAATACTATCATAAGACTATGGACCTTTCTACTCAGATTTAGGGGGGATTAGCCCTTAGTACCATACTCGTGCACAATATCTTAACGCTTAACGATAAGATAAGTAAATCCTTTCGCAGGTTGTTCATCTCATTTGACATTCGAGTCCGCACTAAAGGAAGTTTGGTTTGGATAATTCAATAAGGGTTCTGAAATTTAGAAAGTTCATCAACTATGGACTAGTCAAATCAATAAGGTTCACTAGTCTAACAAGGTTCAACAATAATGATAATCAAATTGAATAATAATCTCAAGAAGTATACAATAGAACAAATATTGTATAACAATTTCATACTTTGAAAGGATAATAAATCTTTAATATAACAATTCGAACTTGAATAATAGTAATGAGAATTTACTCAAGGTAAATAATAAACTTGAACAATGATAACAAGTAGGGTAGGAAACTTGCCTCGCATGCGTAGATTACACTTTAATTAAACACGCTCCTTGAATTTAATCCTACATACCATTTACATTCACAATACCGCTTAATTATAACTTAACTAACCATCAAACATTCATTCTTTTGTCTAACTCAATTATGACTATACTTAGTCAATTTATCACATTCATTGTCATATAATGAACACTTCACTTAATATTAAGCTAACTATTCATTTAATAATTCAATCCACATGTAATTATGTTATTTACATGCTAAGCATCTATTTTAATATCTCATTATACTTCTAACATATCTCTATGTTCTTTAAATCAAGTTGCTATCACATTGCTAGACTTGAACATTTAAAAAAATAATTCATTTTTGGATTTTTCGAGAGAGTGGTATTTGCTTATGCCATTATTGAATCGGTACTTCTACATATCATGTACCAGATGGCCATGTATTTGGGACTCTTAATATGCATGCATACGGATGTTAAAACATTTAGACTCCATGGCACAATGGTAGCTTAATCAGAAACTATTCGCAATTCGCTAAAATTGCGTAATACTACCAAAAAACTCCAATTAAATTATTACTACTAATTTAATCATACCCACATGTTAGAATTCAGATATAATCATTACCCAACATTTATAGAGTGACTTTAACCATTTAAAACACATAATTACAGAATTAAAATATGTAAATTGTACTGTTCTTGATGTTCTTGAACACAAATATGGAATTTAATACTACGGATTCGTTATAAGGCCAAATCCAACCATTCAAGTTTCGTTTTGTCCGTTTTAGCATTCGTAATCATATACAAGTATAAATTTTACAAAACCATTTATGGTTGACATATTAAAGTTACATATAAGGGCCATATGTCCATATAACGTACTCTGTAAATTTTTGAAACAACAAGTCATAGTATTACGAAACTTATGATATGGAATCATATACAATATATATAAAACATGCCATGCTACTCGAATTATTACATATATTCACATAATTGTTACCCTTTCCAACTAAAGAAACTTTACAGAAGACTTTAAGCCATATTCATGAAAACTTTAAAAGACGTAAAATAAGAATTGGATTGGAGAGAATTACCCAGAGTATGATTTAGAAGAGATGATCACAAATGACACTTTCACAAAAACTTGTTGATTACACACTCACAATTTCTCTAAATCTCACAATTTTTAACTGACAATTTTCTCAAACTCTCTCTCCCTCTCTGTTTTTCAGACTTAGAAAATGAATAGAAAAAGAATACGTATAATAAAGGAAAAGAGAACTGACGCACATAATGGTCAGTTTACCCAGTCATGGGTAACTGCTAATAACTCCCACTAAGGCCATGTTTGGCTAGGCTTAATAGATTTCAAAACCATTTAATTTAATAAAACCTCTTAGACTATAGTTTAAATAATGTCACACTCCTTTATAAAATAAATCAATATCTTATTTAATTTACTTTAAATAAAATATAATAATTTCTCATAAATTCACATAGTCACATAATTAAATTTCTCATTGATTAATAATGTCAAATTATTAACTCTCTAATTAATAATTAAATTAATTAAAATACCAATAGGCTTATTAAATATTTCTTTTAATACAATAAGCTCACATAATCACATACTTCGATAATAAAAATTCTCCATATTAATTTAATAAATGTAAAACATATAGTTAAATTAATCTACAACAATTTCATCAATTAATTATTTAATATAATAATTAAATCATCGAAAATATTTATTTAATTTAATAAATATTAAAATTAAATTACAAAAATCTCATTCGTCACATTGGAACCCTAAATTGGGGATTTAAGTACAACGTATATGGTTTTTGTATTAATCACAAACTTAATTAGGGATAACCCTAATTCATTAATTAGAAATTCTAATAAAATTAGAAACCCTAATTATTAGGAACCCTAATTTGTAAATTTGAAACCCTAATTTGTAATTAGGTAATTTTAATTCTTAATTAGGAAACATTAATCCTAATTTTTAAATTAATAGTAATTAGAAAACTCTAATTTAATTAAGAAATCTAATTTCTAAATTAGAAAATTATTTTTTCTATTAGAAACCCTAATTTTGGGGTTGTAAACCCTAATGACCAATTTTGACCCTAATTGCTAAATTAGGAATTTTAATTAGGAAATACCAATCCTAATTAGCAAAATTTAAATTATGATTAAGAAATTTTAATATAATTAGAAAATTCTAATTGTAATTTAGAAATATAATATTTCTAATTTTAAAACCGAAATTCAGAAATCTTAGAAATTAAATTGCAAAGTTAAGGGTTAAACCCTAAACCCTAAGGGTTTGCATCAAATGACAATTCTAGAATTAAAATTTTATGGAATTGACTAAAATGCCCTTTTGTGCATTATTGGAGGAAACTTGTCAATCTTGCCAAAATTAGAGTTGTCTACCAACTATATATCTCCCATGTGCCATATATCTATTGTATCAGCCAACATGTTAGATCATATTCATTGCATCTTGGATTAATTACAAAAAAAGTCAAGAAAGTAACTCACTTTACTTTTCCAAATAACCAAGACCTTCTCTCTCTTCCAACTTCGAAATTTAGAGTTAGAGAGTGAGATAAGATGAGTCAATATCAGTCCTTCACTTTGACAAAATCAGATCATCAAAGTCAGAAATCAAAAATCAAAAATCAAAGCTCAAAGGTATAAGAACCCTAAATCTTGAAATTTTTGTATTTGATGTTAGAAGTTATGATTGTTTAAAGTTGTGTTATAAGGTGTCATTTTGAGATCTGAGTTATTAAATCCCAGATCCATAACATCTAGTTGCAAGAAATCGTGTTTTTTTGAAACTGACTATGAACCCTAGAACATGGTCTGACAGCCGAATGTCAGGGCTCATAGATCCTTACCTGTTAATGGTTTTGGTGTTTTAAAGGTTTGTACTTATTGTATGTTATAAGGTCTTGGATTTGGAACTTGAATTAAGTCCAGATCATATGTAGATCGAAAGTTATAAGCGGTAAAAGGTCGTTGACCATTCACGAAATGAGTTTCTGGGCAGCCCAGTTTTCCCCAGAAAATTCTAACAACCTTTTGCAGGGCTTGAATCTTGCAGTGTTTTATGTTATTGGTCATGTTATTGGTTGGATGTTGGAGACTGGTATATGAACTACTAACCTATGCCTTTAGATCACTCATATCCGTAACAGAATCATAGCTAATCGTGGTCAAACCTGCGTTGATCGAACTGCCAAAAGGAGAAATCTGGGCAACCCAGAATCTTCAAGAACAGATTTTTTTGGCTACTTTGACCGGACCATAATTTCTTGTGGTGATCTTGTAGAGTTGATCTAGTGTATTATTTGTGTTCCCTGACACCTCGAATGTAATAATGAACCTTAATATTACATTAATATAACCTGTAAGGCCTAGATCCGGAGGCTCAAGGAAGAGACCCTGCACCGTTCTTCATTTTTGGGTAACCCAGAAAATGAAGAACATGCTTGACATGAGTTTTAGAGGACTATATCTTTCTGTTGTGATGTAGGATTGCCATGAAACTTAATTCTGGTTGTAGTGCTACACTTATACTACAATCTTAATACAAATTATCAACCCAGAAGCAACAAGAACCTAGATCTATTACTGGTCAAACTAGCTACCCTACAAACTGCCTATGAATTTCTGGGCAACTCATGAATAGGCCAAGAGCACCTATAGCGACGGGTATGTCGCTATAGGGCCCTTTAGCGACATTTAATTTTGAAAATTAATTATTTTAATAAATAAATCGAATTAAATAGTTTTTAATTATTAAAATACAAAATAAATTCCGAAAAATTATTTAAAAGTCTGAAAAATAGTTTTTAATTATTTTAAGTATATTTCATAAATATTTAATATTTTTAGAATATAAATGGAATTTAATTTATTTAATTATAATATTAAATAAATTATTTAAAAATGATTTTAATACATGAAAATTATGAAAAAAATATTATGGTAAAAAAAATATTTAAAGATATTTTCAAAGTGACTTTTAATATTTTGTGATGAATTTCATTAATTAATCAATATTAATGGTAATTAATTTATTTAATAAATATATTAAATAAATTGTAGAAAAAATAGAATTAATGATTTATAAATCATATAAAAATGATTTAAGTGTTATAAAAATATTTGAAGATATAAATATAACTTTTGATATTTTGTCATGAAAATATTAATATTTTAATATTAAAAGCAATTATTGGCTAAAGAATTTAATTGTTTAAAAAATCATATAAAGGTGATTTTAAAGTATTAAAAATACTTTGTGATATTATAAATATATTATAATATTATGGCATATTTTTCATTAATATTTGATAATAAATAGATATTAATGATAATAGAATATTGTGACATTTATATTATATAAATACAATTTTAATTATTGAAAAATCAAGATAAATAGTAATAATTATTTAAAAATTATTACGAGCTTACGAAAAATATTTTGACTGTTAATAAATTATCGTAGATAATTGTTAAGTGTTTAGACATAGTTTAATTGAACTTAAACTCGAGATTTGTCCGACTAAACCGTCGGGATGTCAGATTTGTGTCGGGTTCAACTCAGACTGCAATAGTTTGACTTGATACCGAGTCTTATATGTGTTATAGACTGATAGGATTATGTGTTATGTGTTTAGGTTATTCTATGTATATCTATATATATAATAGTATTATATTGTGATGATATTATTATAATATTGGAGATCTATATTCCTAATATTAGGTCTTCGAATAAAGCGTTATAAATTACGTAGTAGTAATCAACGGTTCAGGCAAATTTGTTTTTTACTTAACTCTACTAAGAGTTGTTTCATTCAGATATGTTTATGGATAATCATTGTTGATTGCCATTATAGAATTGTACTCTATACATATTGCATATATAAGTTAGCTATGAAAGGTTGATCACCTTCATTACCCTTCAGTCCAGATATATTTGTTCATGTATAATACTTGTTCAGTCAAAAGTTTGTTACTGCTAGTTCATAATTATATTGTTGAATTATAGCCAACTTATTATTCAGATTCTTTCAATCATAATATATCGTTAAATTATTGAACTTAAACTTGCTGGGCAATCTTATTCTCACCCTTGCTATATCATGATAAAATATTGCAGATTAAGACGAAAGGTTAATGACAGATCCAACTTAAAGTTAATGTGTGCGATTAGATTTGTAATAGTATTGTATGATATTAATGTTATTGTAAGTTAAATAAGTTATGTATTGTGTATAAGTAAAGGTTAATCGACCTTGGGGAATAGTATGTAAAGTTATTGTATAAACAATTTATGTTTATATCTTCCGCAAATAGTAATAGTTGTATAGAATGATCGAACCGGATCCGCGGTGATTCGGGACCCAGATTCGGGGCCCTCACAGAAACTTTCTTATTCATGTCCATTGCATAAAGAAAATACAAAGGTAAAGATACTTGCCATTTATATCCATCAATAAAGTAAAACAAGAGTTTAGGATACTTTATTCAGTCTCATTGTTTACACAACTTAGTTCTATCTTTAATTCAGCGACCTATCATTAATAAGATTATTCTATTGATTAGAATAACATATCATAACACACAGTACTATTAATTACAGTCAATACGTAACCTAATCACATCGTCACGTAGTTATATTAGTCATTAAGACACAAACAAATACTTATACAGTCAAACTATATAGGTTCAGATCAATTTCGGTAACATTTCGGTGTACCGACGGCTTTTTATCGGTTAATTATCGAGTTTAGAACTCTATCATAAAGTTCAATATTATCCTGGATATTTTAAATACCAGTCATATTATTTTTAAATGCCTTTTAATAATTTTTAAGTAATTATTATAATTTATCTTGATTTTTCAAACTCTAGAATCATTATTAAATGATTTAAATATTAGATAATTCTATTATCATTAATATTTAAATAATATTAAAATATTAATGCAACCGTTGCCAAAATATCAAAGTTATTTATAATAACTCAAAATATTTTTAAAGTATTAATATTACCCTTAAATGATTTTTAAAACATTTAAAATTATTTTAAACAATTATCATTAATATTAAAATATTAAGGTATTACTAACTAAAATATTAGAAGTCACTTAAAATATTTTTAAATCATTTATATCCTTTTAATTGATTTTTAAATCAATAAAATCATTTTTAATCTATTTATTTAATATAAATATTAAATAAATCTAATATCATTATTATTAAATAATTAATGAAATTTACTTTAAAATATTGAAAGTAACATTTTATAACTTCAAATATTATTAAATACCTTATTATCATTTAAAATGATTTTTAACATAATAAAATCATTTTTAGTTAATTTATTTAGTGTATTTATTAAATAAATAATATTCAAATAATTACTAATATTTATGAAAAATATGCCAAATTATTAAAAGTTAATGTTTATGACTTAAAATAATTTGTAAAACCTGATTTTATAATTTTTTTAATTTATTTACTATTTTTAAATGATTTTTTAGAATTTATTTCTATTTTAAATCATTTTTAGGAAATTAGAAAATAAAAATAATAGAAACCAAAATCGTTATAGGCTATAGCGACACTTTCTGTCGCTGTTGGTGTTCTTGAGCTCAAGAACAATCGACAAGCGCAAAGGTTCAAGGGTCCTACTTTGACCGATCATTAAACACCGACTCGATTGTGATTCTGGAAAGCTAATACCTTGATCTTCAGTAGTACTAGTGTAATACTACAAGATCCAACAACAATCACGAATAAAAACCGCATCACTATTAAAAGATACAAGCCTTCAAAGTAGTTGTTAGAGTCGTTTTCATTTTCTCGGGTTACCCGTAAATGAAGAAATGATTCGACTAGCCTACTTTGGGCTTCCACTACATGTTTCTCGTGTAATATTTTAGTGATCTAAGAGTTGTAGTGTGTAGCTAACATGTAGAGGTACAGATCTATTACATAATATACATATAAAAACAATACACGATTAAGATCCATGTCGGTCAAACCATGTCAGAGATAACGGTCTTTAGTTTTCTGGGTTACCTAGAAAACACAAGTCGTGATCATCTGGCCTAGTTTGACCGGGCCATCAGGTTAATTCTATTTGATGTTTTAATGATCTAAAGGTTCTATGTTGTAGACAACATGTAAGACAACAATTCCATTACATAAAAACAGTATAACAACATTACAGAAATTAAATCACGTGGAACAAAGCATGTTTAAACTGCTGCTCATAGGTTTTTGGGGTTACCCAGAAAACCGTTATCATGCTCAACCATGCTACTTTGAACGGTCACCACATTCTGTCTGTTATTCATTTAGGTAATCTAAAGACATAATATTGTAGATCACATAACCAACTATAGCTTAGATGCAATAAAATTAACAAAGAAACAACAACAAGCAAGATCCGAGGACACAAAGTCATTGTCAGACGCTTCTAGGCTAATCTGGGTTACCTAGAAAACCGAAAGTCATGGTCGGTCAATGGGGTTTGACCACCCATAACTTTCATTTGGTGCACGATCTGAGCTAGATTCAAGTTCCAGAATATAGACCACATGTCATACTACAAGTTTAAACATTTAAACAATAAATATGATAACCAGATAAAGATCTATGTGGTCTGATATTCGGTTGTCAGACCACTTTTGAAAATTTCCCAGATTTTGTAAAATCTAAAATTCGAGCATATAAATGTTATGGATCCACTATTTAGCAACCCAGATCATTGATTCACACCTTATACAACATATTTAAACATTCAAACATCAAATCCTAAATAACATACAAGATCAAATATTCTCGGCTTAGGTTTTTGTATTAATCAAAAACTTAATTAGAGATAACCCTAATTCAATAATAAGAAATTCTAATAATTAGAAACCCTAATTATTAAGAACCCTAATTTGTAAATTTAAAACCCTAATTTATAATTAGGTAATTTTAATTCTTAATTAGGAAACATCAATCCTAATTTTTAAAGTTATAGTAATTAGAAAACTCTAATCTAATTACGAAATCTAATTTCTAAATTAGAAAATTATTTTTTCTATTAGAAACCCTAATTTTTGGGTTGTAAACCCTAATGACCAATTTTGACCCTAATTGCTAAATTAGCAATTTTAATTAGGAAATACTAATCCTAATTAGCAAAATTTAAATTATGATTAAGAAATTTTAATATAATTAGAAAATTCTAATTATAATTTAGAAATATTAATTTTCTATTTTTAAAACCGAAATTCGAAAATCTTAGAAATTAAATTACAAAGTTAAGGGTTAAACCCTAAACCCTAAGGGTTTGTATCAAATGATAATTCTAGAATTAAAATTTTATAGAATTGACTAAAATGCCCTTTTGTGCATTATTGGAGGAAACTTGTCAATCTTGCCAAAATTAGAGTTGTTCATTAACTATATATCTCCCATGTGCCATATATCTATCAGACGTACCAACATGTTAGATCATATTCATCAGATCTTGGATTAATTGCATAAAAAGTCAAGAAAGTAACTCACTTTACTTTTCCAAATAACCAAGACCTTTCTCTTCCAACTTCGAAATTTAGAGTGAGAGAGTGAGATAAGATGAGCCAATATCATTCCTTCACTTGATAATATCAGATCATCAAAGTCAGAAATCAAAAATCAAAGCTTAAAGGTATAAGAACCCTAAATCTTGAAATCTTTGTATTTGATATTAGAAGTTATGATTTGTGGTTTAAAGTTGTGTTATAAGGTGTCATTTAGAGATCTGGGTTGTTAAATCCCAGATCCATAACATCTAGTTGCACGAAATCGTGTTTTTTTAAAACTGACTATGAACCCTAGAACATGGTCTGACAGCCGAATGTCAGGGCTCATATATCCTTACCTGTTAATGGTTTTGGTGTTTTAAAGGTTTGTACTTGTTGTATGTTATAAGGTCTTGGATATGGAACTTGAATCAAGTCCAGATCATATGTAGATCGAAATTTATAAGCGGTAAAAGGTCGTTGACCATTCACAAAATGAGTTTCTGGGCAGCCCAGTTTTTCCCAGAAAATTCTGACAACCTTTTGCAGGGCTTGAATCTTGCAGTGTTTTATGTTATTGGTCATGTTGTTGGTTGGATGTTGGAGACTGGTATATGAACTACTAACCTATGCCTTTAGATCACTCATATCCGTAACAGAATCGTAGCTAATCGTGGTGAAACCTGCGTTGATCAAACTGCCGGAAGGAGAAATCTGGGCAACCCAGAATCTTCAAGAACAGATTTCTTGGGCTACTTTGACCGGACCATAATTTCTTGTGGTGATGTTGTAGAGTTGATCTAGTGTATTATTTGTGTTCCCTGACACCTCGATTGTAATAATGAACCTTAATATTACATTAATATAACCTGTAAGGCTTAGATCCAGAGGCTCAAGGAAGAGACCCTGCACTGTTCTTCATTTTTGGGCATTTCTGGGTAACCCAGAAAATGAAGAACATGCCTGACATGAGTTTTAGAGGACTATATCTTTCAGTTGTGATGTAGGATTTGTGACAACCCGAGAATTTAGAAAATTTTTAAATCATAATTGATTGATTTAAGGTTCACTGTTAGAACCTAGACAGAAAATAAGTGTATGAAATTGGCAGTTCTGAAATGAAATTTTAAGGATTTCAAAATTCTATGTAGGATTTTGGAGAATTATTCAGGATTAAGTATATATGTGTATATGTTCTGTGGATATGGTATTATATGTGTTCAGAATATGTGGTTAAGGGTCAAGGGTTGACTAGATAAATTTTATCAGTGTCAAACCCTAATATTATTGACGAATGTCAACTGTAATAACCCGAGATTTTCTATATAAAATAAATAAGAAATTTTGCGTATAAATTTTTTTTTTAATGACGAGACTAAGTGTCAAGTAAAATGAACGATAAATGCGAATACATTTATTACTTGAAAAATTAGAAATAATTTTGGAATTATTAATTACCACAAATTATATGGTAATAAATTTCGTAAGTTTAAATATTTTATTAATTATTTTTCATGAAAACATGATTGGAAATAATATATGAAGTGATAATTAGATTTATATAATAAATATTTTATTATATGAATTGTTCGTAATATTTAAGTTAATTATTTTAACTTGATTATTGATGTTGTGTACGAAGAATAAGTCGTATATGAGATCCGAACCTCGGATTGGGATTGTGATCAAGAGATGAGAATAATAATATTATATTATTTTACAAAGACCATAATTATGTAATCGGTATAATGCTTGGACAGATAATATTGAGCAAAATGACTACCAATTAGGTCATAACATATTACCGCGTTGTGAAACCCTAATTATTAAACTCGGTTATGGGGTATTTACGAGTAGTGATTTGTCGTATATGAAGTTATCGTGAATAAGAATATCAGTAATTAGAAGAAACCCTAATTACTATCAGTACATCGATAATTAGACAAACCCTAATTATTATAACCCTAACCTAGGTTGAAATTAGAAACCGTGAATTGATCGTGTTTAAGAATATACACGTGATAATTAAAGAACCACTAATGGTCAATTAGAAACCCTAATTTTAATTAATGGGTTTAATTTCGATGTTATCAGATAAGTGTTTTAATTTACCAAAGGATAGAAATTAATTGGTAAATTATAAGAATTAAATCTAGTGATGAAATATTACATTTAATTGCCTTTTGTACAAGATTGCCCATACACTCTTAAACAAAGCCCAACCATCACCCATAACAAATCGTAAGCAAGAATCAAGAATTTTTGGCAAAAAGGGTATAAGAACACTAAACCTAGAAATCCTTTGATTCGATGTTATTTGATACAATTGATTGTTTAAAGTTGTGTAATAGAATGTTAATTGATGATATGGGTTGATAAATCAAAGACCCATAACATCAAAGTGCAATGAATTTGAAGATTTAAGCAAGTTGGAAAAACCGAATTTCGTTATTTTTTCACCAAATGTCGAGGCCATAACTCTTTGCTCGATCATGAGTTTTGTTCTTCAAAAGTTGTTATGTGTAGCCCGATATGTGGTCTTTAATCTGCAAAAAGAATCAAGTCCATATCATGTATAGATTAGAAGTTATAGATGGGCAAACATGGTTGACCGATCATGATAAACTATTTTGGGCAAATTCTGTAATGGGGCATTCTCGTCCACTTTTGTGCTTTAAAAGGTCTGGACTTTTGATATGTTGTAGTGCATTGAGTTAGGAAGCCATAGGCTTTGGAATGACCTCATTCGACCTCGGATGAGGGAATTACGGTGATTGAAAGGAAATGTGTCAAACCGAAAGTAAGCGGTGGGATATGCTATTCGGGACACTGTTTCGATCAGTTCATGTTTTCAAAACCTTTGGGCTTTTTGGTATGTTATATTACACCGAATAAGCTTTCCATAGACTCAAAGCAGACTAAATCCGATATATCGGAGGAGAGAGTTATGACATTTCAAAGTAGTAGTGTCAAAACTTCCCAACAAGCAAAAATCCATTTGAACGGAATTTCGAGGGCTGATGTGTTCGGAATTTGGAAATGGTCAAAGAATAAAAGTTGTAGCCCCAGAAGTTAGCTTCACGTGGGCTCAAGAATCGCTCAAAATGTTTTAAAATGAAAGAGTTATGACTGTTTTAGCGGAAGAGGGTAAAGCTAAACGAGATTGGAAACCTGTTAGAAACGTCCACTTTTGCCGCACTGTTTGGGCTACCTAATGAACCCGAATTGGGTAATTCATATTTTTTAAAAATAGTCTTACATACCATGTATAACATATCCAAAAATCAGATTAATCGGAGTTATGAGCAATGCGTTAGAAAATCGCAAAGTGAGCTATTGAAAAATTAGTATAAACCAAGTCCCACATCGACTAAGTTGAGAACTTCACCATTTTCTAAACCTATAAATAGAAGGGCTTGGCCTTTGTTTCATTCACCAACAATAAGGCCTCCAATTTTTTAAGAAAGGCTTTGTTGTGGGAGAACTTTTTATAAAGATCTCCTTAGTTAAATTTTTGTGGAAGTGTGATTCAAATTGTGGAATTCAGATTTCGGGTATATTTCTTATTTAATTTTGTAATGTTATTATTTTTAATTGTTAGTTAAAGTTTGAATTTTGAAGTTTAGTTAGTGTTGTTAATAAACTAGTTAGTTTACTATGTTTATTTTGGCTTAGAATTGGTTATGTAAATGAGTTATTTGTGATGACTTTTAATATTTTGTGATGAATTTCATTAATTAATTATTATTAATGATATTAAAGTTATTTAATGATTATATTAAATAATTTAGTTTAAAAATGATTTTAATATTATAAAAATCATTTTAAATGAAAATAAGGTATTTAAAAATATTTTAAGTTATAAAATATAACTTTTAATATTTAAATGATAATTTCATTAATAATTAAATATTAATGATATTAAGATAATATTAATGATATTTAGTTTATTTAATAATTATTATTAAATAAATAGTTTTAAAATGGATTTACTTATTTAAAAACCATTTAAAGAGGATATTAAGGATTTAAAAATATTTTAAGTTATAATTAATGACTTTTAATATTTGGATAAATAGTACATTAATATTAAAATATTAATGGTAATTATTTAAAAATACTTTTTATTGTTTTAAAAATCATTTAAGGGTAATATAAATGTTTTTAAAAATAGTTTGAGTTATTATAAATAACTTTTATATTTTAGCAATGGTTTCATTAATAGTTTAGTATTAATTAAACTATTAATGATAATGAAATTGTTTAATGTTTAAATCATTTAATTATGATTCCGATAATTGAAAGTTATAAATTACCAAACTAAAGTCGACTTGAGAACCGATTATGAAGTTCTAAATTTGAAGAAGAACACCTATAATAATAGTTATATCACTATAGGCCCTTTAGTGATGATTTGAATTATTTTAAATTTTCAATTTCGAAATTTGAAAATGATTAAAAATTAAGATGTCGATATTTACAGATGTTGAGGTATAAAATAAGAGTCTTAGACTCAAAGATTAATGCCGATAAAGTTGTCAGATGCAGGACAAATGTGCTCTAATTCTATAATAGAAAGAAAAGGCCATCAGAAGAGCATGGATGAGATATTTGAAAAATGTATAAAAATATTTCAAGTATAGAATAGGAACTAAAAGTATGATCACTATGATTATGTGATTAGACTATGTCTTTAATCGTAATAGACAAGACTATGTGTTAAGATATATTGTTCTAATCGAATCGAATGATCCGATTATTGATAGGTTGTGATAAAGAGATAAAACCTAAGTTGAGATTTGTAATCGTGAATCAAAAGTATCCTACCTTTGCATTTTCTTTATGCAATGGACATGAGTAAGAAGTTTTAGAATTATTCTATTCTCTACAGATTATATGACGCTTTGATTATCAACATGTTAGCTCGAGATATATATTACGTTAAGTTGATTTCTAAATGGTTATACAAGTGTCCCACTTGGATAACCATGGCATTTATTCACATGTTGATATACCTCATTAATTACCCATTATACATATATGTTGAATTACATATTATTGTTGAGCAAGATTAAAACTTTCGGGTTTGGAACCGGGACATGTATGAACATCCCTATATGGGAAGATTTTTGTTTCATGCGGATAGAGTGAGCGATGAATTTCGTTCAAGTTATGTAGTATTAATCAATACAGGTACAACTGGTCGATCACCTCCGCGCCTCGTAAGCTAAGCCGGTTTCATGGATGGATTTATGCCAAACCTTTTCGAAAATGAAAAGAATGTTCATAGTATGATTCTTAAACCCTATTCATGGGTAGAGCCAGAGCCAAATTTAAATAATTTGGAAGAGATTTGTTATGTGAATTTTTTATCAATATGTACAGATTACTTCACAACTTTCGATTCGTTGTAGAAGTGTTATGTAAAGAGAATACTTATATTCTTTCAGCTTATATATATAATTTCTATTACTTGCTAGGCACTCAAATGCTCATCCTTGCTTAAATTAAATGTTTTCAGTTATGTATGAGCAACCTGAAGGCTCAGGCACGAACAAAGGAAAAGGAAAGCTGATCGAATAAGTGTGTATCATGAGTTAATGGTTATAGTTGTATTGGTATCTATTCAAGTATTATAAGGAATGTATTTGAAGGTCACGTACCTGGGGAAGTAAACTTTGATGTATGTAAATTAAGTTCGAATGTATTATTATTTTAGTATTATTCAGCTTAAAGAAATGGTATCGTGGAGAACCGAGTTCGGGTTTCAAGTACCTGGATTTGGGGTCGTCACATCAACGTTCAGTTAGAAAACCCTAGCAATGGATAAGAAACCCTAGAAACTGGTTCTGAAACCCTAATTTCAGTTCTAGGAATTCGAAACCTTAATTTGGGAAATCAAAGGATAAAGATAATGGCTTAAGTATTTTTGTGTATATATTAGGGATAACCCTAATTGCTAAATTAGAAAGCCTAATGTTTTGTATAAAACCCTAAGGGATTAAAAGTTATGTGTGTAATAAATATGAATATTATGTATTTGTTTATTATATAATTAAATAAAAGAAACTAGGATAATCTAATTATATATTAGGAATAAAAAATTGAATAACTTAAAGGTTATGGTATGGGAGAATATTATTATTTATAATATATACTAATTCTAAGAGATTTATTTTATACATCTCAATTAATTAATTTTATAATCTAATTATAGCAAGTCTAATTGGGTTAAGAAATTAAGTGTATGTAAGTAAGGTTTTAAATTATAATTGTGTACATGAAAACCCTAATTAAATAATTAGGGAATAATAATATTAAAAGTATTGGACTATATAAATTTTATGGCCCAAGAAATTAAATTCAAAGTCCAAAAGATTAATTATTAGAGAGCCCAAACAAGTAAAGGATTGGCCAAACATTTAGCCCAAGGGGTGAGAAAATAAGCACATATTATTTTCATAGATTTGCTAAGATATTTGGAGAAATTTGTAAGATTTTGTAGAGATAGGAGAGAGAAAGAGAAAAGATATTGGATAGATTTAGTAGAGATATGAAAAGATATGAAAGAGATATGGAAGAGATGTTGAGAGATTTTATATATACATACATATGTTATATATATGCATTTCTCCTACTATAAATATCCCTCATCTATTTTGCAAATAAATTTTTTCATCTCATTCTAAATAGATAAGGAAAGAAAAATAAAATAATAGAGAGAAAATCCATGGGGGGCTGCCGCGGGGCTTAGAGAGAAGTAGAAGAGTAGCTTTGGTTCATAGCTCCACCTAGCAAGAAGAAGAAGAAGAAGAAGAAAAACCCAGAAGGGAAAAGGTATAAACCCTAAACAATTAGTTTATGTATTTTTATTTTATTGATTTGGATGAAATAAAGAACTTATGTTTTGAACTTTAAAACTCTTGATCTACATCTTTTAGAGGGTGTTATGTTTAGATCTAACTATTTTATGTGTTAAAAGTTTGATCCAAAGAAAGAAAAGTAAAACAATTTTTATAAAGCTTAGAAAAGCTAGTTACTGTTGTGCCTAAACAGAAAATTCGGGGTTAGCTAAAGTACTCTAAAAATTATGTGCTTTTGATATGTTATAGTACACTCAATAAGATTTCCATAGACTCCAGAACGGACTAAATCCGACTTCGGAGGAGAGAGTTATGACATTTCAAAGTAGTAGTGTCAAAACTGTCCAACAAGTGCGGTGCAGTCCACTTGAACAGAATTTATGGGCTGATATGTTCGGCATCTGGAAAAACATCAGTAGGGAAGAGTTGTAGTCCCGGAAGTTATCTTCGCGTGGGCTCAAGAATCGCCTAAAAATGTTTTAAAACGAAAAAGTTATGACTGTTTTAATAAAGAGGTAAATCTGGAAAAAAGATGAAAGCATTTGCGAGTGGACATTTTTGGGGGTCTGCATTTTGAAATTTGCCAAGAGGTCCGAAATTACTGGTGATATTTTCTAACAATACTTTGGTATTTCATGTATAACATATCCAAAAATCAGATTAATCTTAGTTACGAGTAATGCGTGAGAAAATCGCAAAGTGGCTGCCTCAAGATGCTATAGCAGAGCAGAAGCAAAGACGGCCTTTGTCGGCGTCACGCTCCATGGGCCGAAATTTGGTATCGATCGCCGCCTTGACGTCCGTTCAGCGCCTTTGTTTTTATGAGCTTCCATGATCCATTTTCGCGGTGTGAAATTTTTCTAAAATACTATGCCATGAGGTCTATAATATGCCCAAAATTTCACTCTTATATGATTCACGATTTGAGAATTAAAAATCTACAAAGGAGCATGTCAGAATTAAAATTTGAGCGAACGCAGAGCGCCGGCGATGTCGAAAGCGATTTTGACGCTCGACGTTAGAATCGCGTTCAAACTAAATAATAAGTCATAATAAATATAATAAAGTCCCTCAAGTAGATTTGACTATAAGTAATATTTTCTCACGAGAAACTTTCTTTCGGGTATAAATAAAGTAATAAAATATGTAATAAATATAAGTTATATATTTAAGTGAAATAAAATCTATAGTTGCTTATGAAATTATTTTTGGTGTTAGAAAATATTTTAAGTTATTTTAAATAACTTTTGATATTTTGTGATGAATTTCATTAATTAATCAATATTAATGGTAATTAGTTTATTTAATAAATATGTTAAATAAATTATGGAAAATTAGAAATAATGCTTTGAAAATCATATAAAAATGATTTAAGGGTTAGAAAAATATTTTAAATATAACTTTCGATATTTTGTCATGAAAATATTAATATTTTAATATTAATATCAATTATCGGATAATGAATTTGGTCATTAAATATGATTTTAAAGTATTAAAAAAATGTGTGATATTATGAATATATTATAATATTATGTTATGATTTTCATTAATATTTGGTATTAAATAAATATTAATGATAAAGGAATTATGTGGTATTTATATAAATACGATATTAGTGATTGAAAGATCATAATAAATGATAATAATTATCTCAAAATTATTACAAGCTTCTATGATTAATGTTTCAATTGATGATAAATTATCTAAGAAAATTGTTAAGTGTTCAAAGTGAGTTTAATTAAACTTAGACTGAGAAAATTCCACTAGAATCATCGGGATGTTAGAATTGTACCGAACTCAACTCGAAATGCAATAGTTTGACTTGAGGCTAGGTGTTATATGTTGTATAGACTGATAGGGTTATGTGTTTAGGTTATTTTTAAATACTGTGATGATATTATTCTAACTTAGAAATACATATTATTAATAATAGGTCTTCAGACAAAGCTTATTAAATTGCATAGCGGTAATCAATGGTTCAGGCAAGTTTTTCTTAACTCTACTAAGAGTTGTTTCATTCGGATATGCTTAT
The DNA here is from genome assembly GCA_020205605.1 of Panax ginseng. Classification (NCBI taxonomy): domain Eukaryota; kingdom Viridiplantae; phylum Streptophyta; class Magnoliopsida; order Apiales; family Araliaceae; genus Panax; species Panax ginseng. Next base: position 20,393,002 of record CM035142.1, read on the forward strand.
GGTCAATCATTGCTGATTGTCATGTAGAATTGTACTCTGTACATATTGCATGTATAAGTCAAGTATAAAAGGCTGATCACCTTCATTACCAGTTGGTCCAGATATAATTGTTCATGTTTAATACTTTTTCAGTCAAAAGTTTGTTCGTGCTAATTCACAACTATATTGATGAATTATAGCCAGCTTATTATTCAGACTCTTTCAATCATGATATATCCTTATATAAATATAAACTTGTTGGGCAACTTTTATGCTCACTCTTTCTATATCATGATAAACATTGCAGATAAGGCGAATGCGTTCGGATACAGGAAAAGGTTAATGCCAACTTCAGCTTGGGATAAAATGTGCAGCTAATTTGTAATAGTATAGTTTGATAATAATGTTAGGTGTTAGATACTTTATGAATTCTGTATATGTTAAGGTTACTCGATTTTGGGAAAAAGTGTGTAAGTTTAATGTATAAACAATATATGTTTATATCTTCCGCAATAGTTATAGAATGATCAAACCGGATCCGCGGTGATTCGGGACCTCGAATTCGGGGCTCTCACAGTTGGTATCAAAGCTGTAGGTTATGAACCTTAGTTAGGGATACCGAGACTAATAACCATGATGATTAGATAAGTACTAACTCAAATAGAGTTAGTTGGTCTAAGTAAGATTCAAAGACTTAATCTCTAATGAAGTTATAAGATACAGTTCCCTAACTCGATAATAAAGTTGAAGCAAATAGTGGTGAATAGATAGAGTCTAAAAAGACTAAAAATGCAGGTGATAAGAGATCGTAAAAAACAAAGCGATCAAGATATAGAAATGAATCATAATATATACGATGAGATCACCCGCGATCTGATAAGGTTATAGTATGGAGAATGATCAAGCGAATGATTGAAAAGTTTACAGCAAGATTGCTAAGTGTCAGTTGTACTATGAATTGGTACAGATTCAGGAAAGGATTATGAATACGAGTTGAATGAAATTCGTATTGAGAAGGGAGTTAAGATTAGGTGGGGATTTCAATTGACGACTCGTGTCAGCAGCTGAGTTGTATGATTCCTTGTGTGGGCGGGGAATTATACTTGGTGTAAAAACTACTTAGTTCTGGCAATGATAATCATTGAAATGTTTGTGTCGCGTTATTTGCTATATGCATGTTAAGAGGGTGATTCCTTTCTCATGTGTATAACAGATAGATAGGTTATAGGTAGAGAATATAAGGTTAAGTACGAGTTTTTAAAACTCAACACTTATGTGAAATTCTTGATTCATAGTTATATGAAATGTTTATGAACCCCTCAGCGAATGGACGCCAAAGGTCTTACTAGGACAAGTTCTTGAACTCATATGATTGTGGCAAGTAAATGAACTCATAAGTGTGGTTTGACGAACTGGGTAGAACTATGTGTAAACAGAGTATTAAAGATTATAGGAACAGATAGATTGTTAAGCAAATGATTATTAGTGGAGACATAAGTTTTTCGAAACTCCTAGCTATGCTAGACTTCGAAATTTTGACATCAAGCTAAATACGCACTATGTGCTTTTGGAAAAAATATATATATAGACTCGTAATCATTTTTGAAACGGTTTAAAGTATAGTCTATGTTACTTATTTCAGCTAGACGCAAATGATTTGAAATATCAAAATATATTTTATTTATCACTCATGTACCATGTAACCTGGTGCAGAGATGATAAAAAGGTGATGGAGTTGTAAATACATGAATACTTAGTGTGAATTTGATCTAAAATTGTTATTCCACTATTGTATGATGTGTTATGACAAAGTTATATAATGACGGCATCCTCAAACGGACTGTTAATACAATACGGCATCATGACGTCATTCTCGAAAATATTTTCAAAAATTTTAATTTGCCTAACTGGTTTGGCTACACTTAAATAATTCGATTGAATTGAATTATTGATATGAGTCTATCTTTATTCGATTCAAACTAGACTAATGTTTATGAAAACTCTAAGTGTTCATTGAAAGAAATTTCCCGAACCAAATTATTTTGGTGCGGAATCATATGATAAGACTGAGGTGAACTATGTTGTTTGGATAAAATAATCCAATCGGGTAGCGTAAATATTCGCTAGACATGATTAATACGTTATGCATGACGTAAGAGTACGATAGGCTAATCACCTAAAGTACTAGCAACGGTAGTTTATCTTCTTTGTGATTGTAAACATACCAAGTAATGTATTGTTTTGCGGTATGAATACCATTAAAACTATGTGTTCATGGTCTATATGACCCCTTAGCATAATTTGAAAACTTTTACTCTTGTGAGTGGTGTATTGGGTATCATGTGACGATATGTGAATGGTGTAAGCTGTACGGTGTAAGGTGTAAGGTGTAAGGTAAATTTCGGGGACGAAATTCTTAGAAGAAGGGGTGAATGTGACAACCCGAGAATTTAGAAATTTTTTAAAATCATAATTGATTGATTTAAGGTTCACTGTTAGAACCTAGATAGAAAATAAGTGTATGAAATTGGCAGTTCTAAAATGAAATTTTAAGGATTTCAAAATTTTGTGTAGGATTTTAGAGAATTATTCAGGATTAAGTATATATGTGTATATGTTCTATGGATATGGTATGTGGTCAGAATATGTGGTTAAGGGTCAAGGGTTGACCAGATAAATTTTATCAGTGTTAAATCCTAATATTATTGACGAATGTCAACAGTTAGAAAACCCTAGCAATGGATAAGAAACCGGTTCTGAAATCCTAATTTCAGTTCCGGGAATTCGAAACCTTAATTTGGGAAATCAAAGGCTAAAGATAATGGCTTAAGTATTCTTGTGTATATATTAGGGATAACCCAAATTGCTAAATTAGAAAGCTTAATGTTTTGTATAAAACCCTAAAGGATTAAAAGTTATGTGTGTAATGAATATGAATATTATGAATTTGTTTATTATATAAACAAATAAAAGAAACTAGGATAATCTAATTATATATTAGGAATAAAAAATTGAATAACTTAAAGGTTATGGTATGGGAGAATATTATTATTTATAATATATACTAATTCTAAGAGATTTATTTTATACATCTCAATTAATTAATTTTATAATCTAATTATAGCAAGTCTAATTGGGTTAAGAAATTAAGTGTATGTAAGTAAGGATTTAAATTATAATTGTGTACATGAAAACCCTAATTAAATTATAATTGTGAATGTGACAACCAGAGAATTTAGAAAATTTTTTAAAAAATTATTAATTGATTTAAGGTTCAATATTAGAACCTAGACAGAAAATAAGTCTATGCGTTTGATATTTTTAAGAAGGAATTTTGAGGATTTGTAAAATTATGTGAAGGATTTAGGTGAATTATTCAGGATTAAGAGAATAAGTGAATATGTTCTGTGTATATGTGTACAGTATGTGGTTAAGGGTCAAGGGTTGACCAGATAAACGATATATGTGACAAACCCTAAGTATATATTAAGAACGTCAACGTTCAGTTAGAAAATTCTTACGATTAATAAGAAACCCTAGAAATCGGTTCTGAAACCCTAAGTTCAGTTCTGGGTATTTTAAAACCCTGATTCGGTATATTGGAACCCTAAATTGGGGATTTAAGTACAACGTATATGGTTTTTGTATTAATCAAAAACTTAAATAGGGATAACCCTAATTCATTAATTAGAAATTCTAATAATTAGAAACCCTAATTATTAGGAACCCTAATTTGTAAATTTGAAACCCTAATTTGTAATTAGGTAATTTTAATTCTTAATTAGGAAACATTAATCCTAATTATTAAAGTTATAGTAACTAGAAAACTCTAATCTAATTACGAAATCTAATTTCTAAATTAGAAAATAATTTTTTCTATTAGAAACCCTAATTTTTGGGTTGTAAACCCTAATGACCAATTTTAACCCTAATTGCTAAATTAGCAATTTTAGTTAGGAAATACTAATCCTAATTAGCAAGATTTAAATTATGATTAAGAAATTTTAATATAATTAGAAAATTCTAATTGTAATTTAGAAATATAATATTTCTAATTTTAAAACCGAAATTCGAAAATCTTAGAAATTAAATTGCAAAGTTAAGGGTTAAACCCTAAACCCTAAGGGTTTGCATCAAATGACAATTCTAGAATTAAAATTTTATGGAATTGACTAAAATGCCCTTTTGTGCATTATTGGAGGAAACTTGTCAATCTTGCCAAAATTAGAGTTGTTCACCAACTATATATCTCCCATGTGCATATATATCTATCAGATCACCCAACATGTTAGATCATATTCATTGCATCTTGGATTAATTGCATAAAAAGTCAAGAAAGTAACTCACTTTACTTTTACAAATAACCAAGACCTTCTCTCTCTTCCAACTTCGAAATTTAGAGTGAGAGAGTGAGATAAGATGAGCCAATATCAGTCCTTCACTTGACAATATCAGATCATCAAAGTCAGAAATCAAAAATCAAAGCTCAAAGGTATAAGAACCCTAAATCTTGAAATCTTTGTATTTGGTGTTAGAAGTTATGATTGTTTAAAGTTGTGTTATAAGGTGTCATTTAGAGATCTGGGTTATTAAATCCCAGATCCATAACATCTAGTTGCATGAAATCGTGTTTTTTTGAAACTGACTATGAACCCTAGAACATGGCCTGACAGCCGAATGTCAGGGCTCATAGATCCTTACCTTTAATGGTTTTGATGTTTTAAAGGTTTTTACTTGTTGTATGTTATAAGGTCTTGGATCTGGAACTTGAATCAAGTCCAGATCATATGTAGATCGAAAGTTATAAGCGGTAAAAGGTCGTTGACGATTCACGAAATGAGTTTACGGGCGAATTTGGCTTTTGCCCGAAAAATTCGACAACCTTTGCGTAGGCTTGAATCTTGTAGTGTTTTATGTTATTGGTCATGTTGTTGGTTGGATGTTGGAGACTGGTATATGAACTACTAACCTATGCCTTTAGATCACTCATATCCGTAACAGAATCGTAGCTAATCGTGGTCAAACCTGCGTTGACCGAACTGCCGGAAGGAGAAATCTGGGCAACCCAGAATCTTCAAGAACAGATTTTTTGGGCTACTTTGACCGGACTATAATTTCTTATGGTGATGTTGTAGAGTTGATCTAGTGTATTATTTGTGTTCCCTGACACCTTGATTGTAATACTGAACCTTAATATTACATTAATATAACCTGTAAGGCCTAGATCCGGAGGCTCAAGGAAGAGACCATGCACTGTTCTTCATTTCTAGGTAACCCAAAAAATGAAGGACATGCCTGACATGAGTTTTAGAGGACTATATCTTTCTGTTGTGATGTAGGATTGCAATGAAACTTGATTCTAGTTGTAGTGCTACACTTATACTACAATCTTAATACAAATTATCAACCCAGATGCAACAAGAACCTAGATCTATTACTGGTCAAACTAGCTACCCTACAAACTGCCTATGAATTTATGGGCAACTCAAGAACATGCCAAGAACACCTATAGCGACGGGTATGTCGCTATAGGGCCCTTTAGTAACACTTAATTTCGAAAATTAATTATTTTAATAAATAAATCGAATTAAATAGTTTTAAATTATTAAAAATACAAAATAAATTCCGAAAAATTATTTTAAAGTCTGAAAAATAGTTTTTAATTATTTTGAGTATATTTCATAAATATTTAATATTTTTGGAATATAAATGGTATTTAATTTATTTAATTATAATATTAATTAAATTATTTAAAAATGTTTTTAATACATGAAAAATAATATTATGTTAAAAGAAAATTTAAAGATATTTTCAAATGACTTTTAATATTTTGTGATGAATTTCATTAATTAATCAATATTAATGGTAATTAATTTATTTAATAAATATATTAAATAAATTATAGAAAAATAGAATTAATGATTTATAAATCATATAAAAATGATTTAAGTGTTATAAAAATATTTGAAGTTATAAAATATAACTTTTGATATTTTGTCATGAAAATATTAATATTTTAATATTAAAAGAAATTATCGGATAAAGAATTTAATTATTTAAAAATCATATAAAGGTGATTTTAAAGTATTAAAATACTTTGTAATATTATAAATATATTATAATATTATGGTATCTATTTCATTAATATTTTATAATACATAGGTATTAATGATAATAGAATATTGTGGCATTTATATTATATAAATACGATTTTAATGATTGAAAAATCAAGATAAATAGTAATAATTATTTAAAATTATTACGAAGCCATTAAAAAAATATTTCAATTGTTAATAAATTATCGTATATAATGGTTAAGTGTTTAGACAGAGTTTAATTGAACTTAAACTCGAGATTTGTCCGACTAGACCGTCGGGATGTCAGATTTGTGCTGGGTTCAACTCATACTGCAATAGTTTGACTTGATACTTATATGTGTTATAGACTGAGAGGGTTATGTGTTATGTATTTAGGTTATTCTATGTATATCTATATATATATATAGTATTATATTGTGATGATATTATTCTAATATTGGAGATCTATATTACTAATATTAGGTCTTCGGATAAAGCGTTATAAATTGCGTAGCAGTAATCAACGGTTCAGGCAAGTTTGTTTCTACTTAACTCTACTAAAAGTTGTTTCATTCAGATATTCTTATGAATAATCATTGATGATTGCCATTGTAGAATTGTACTCTATACATATTGCATGTATAAGTCAGGTATGAAAGGCTGATCACTTTCATTACCCTTCCGTCCAGATATATTTGTTCATGTATAATACTTGTTCAGTTAAAAGTTTATTCCTGCTAGTTCACAATTATATTGTTGAATTATAGCCAGCTTATTATTTAGATTGTTTTAATCATGATATATCGTTAAATTATTGAACTTAAATTTGCTGGGCAATCTTATGCTCACCCTTGCTATATCATGATAAAACATTGCAGATTAAGACGAATGCGTCGGATACAAGAAAAGGTTAAAGACAGTTCCAGCTTAAAGTTAATGTGTGTGATTAGATTTGTAATAGTATTGTATGATATTAATGTTATTGTAAGTTAAATAAGTTATGTATTGTGTATAAGTTAAGGTTACTCGACCTTGGGGAATAGTATGTAAAGTTATTGTATAAATAATTTATGTTTATATCTTCCGCAAATAGTAATAGTTGTATAGAATGATCGAACCGGATCCGCGGTGATTCGGGACCCAGATTCGGGGACCTCACAGAAATTTTCTTACTCATGTCCATTGCATAAAGAAAATGCAAAGGTAAAGATACTTGCTTACGATATCCATTGAATAAAGTAAAATAAGAGTTTAGGATACTTGTCTGGTCTGCTGCTTACACAACTTAGTTCTATCTTTAATTCAGCGACTTATCATTAATAAGATTGGTCTATTGATTAGAATAATATATCATAACATATAGTACTGTTATTTATAGTCAATACGTAACCTAATCACATCGTCACGTAGTTATATTAGTCATTAAGACACAAACAAATACTTATACAGTCAAACTATATAGGTTCAGATCAATTTCGATAACATTTCGGTGTACCGACAGCTTTATCGGTTAATTATCGAGTTTAGAAATCTATCATAAAGTTCAATATTATCCTGGATATTTTAAATACCAGTCATATTATTTTTAAATGCCTTATAATAATTTTTAAATAATTATTATAATTTATCTTGATTTTTCAAACTCTAGAATCATTATTAAATGATTTAAATATTAGATAATTCTATTATCATTAATATTTAAATAATATTAAATTATTAATGCAACTGTTGCCAAAATATCAAAGTTATTTATAATAACTCAAAATATTTTTAAAGTATTAATATTACCCTTAAATGATTTTTAAAAATTTAAAATTATTTTTAAACAATTATCATTAATATTAAAATATTAAGGTATTACTAAGTAAAATATTAAACGTCACTTAAAATATTTTAAATCATTTATATCCTTTTTAATTGATTTTAAATCAATAAAATCATTTTTAATCAATTTATTTAATATAATTATTAAATAAATCTAATATCATTATTATTAAATAATTAATTAAATTTACTTTAAAATATTGAAAGTTACATTTTAGAACTTAAAATATTATTCAATACCTTATTATCATTTAAAATGATTTTTAACATAATAAAATCATTTTTAGTTAATTTATTTAGTGTATTTATTAAATAAATAATATTCAAATAATTACTAATATTTATGGAAAATATGCCAAATTATTAAAAGTTAATGTTTGTGAATTAAAATAATTTGTAAAACTGATTTTATAATTTTTGGAATTTATTTACTATTTTTAAATGATTTTTTAGAATTTATTTCTATTTTAAATTATTTTCCGAAAATTAGAAAATAAAAATAATAGAAACCGTCGTTATAGGCTATAGCGACACTTTCTGTCGTTGTTGGTGTTCTTGAGCTCAAGAACACTGACAAGGCAGTGTTCAAGGTCCTACTTTGACTGATCATTAAACACTGACTCAGTGTGATTCTGGGAAAGCTAATACCTTGATCTTGTAGTACTAGTGTAATACTACAAGATCCAACAACAATCACGAATAAACTGCATCACTATTAAAAGATACAAGCCTTCAAAGTAGTTGTCAGAGTTGTTCTTCATTTTCTGGGTTACCTAGAAATGAAGAACAGTTCGACTAGCCTACTTTGGGCTTCCACTACATGTTGCTCGTGTAATATTTTAGTGATCTAAGAGTTGTAGTGTGTAGCTAACATGTAGAGGTACAAATCTATTACATAATATACATATAAAAACAATACACGATTAAGATCCATGTCGGTCAAACCATGTCAGAGATCACGGTCTTTAGTTTTCTGGGTTACCCAGAAAACACAAGTCATGATCATCTGGCCTAGTTTGACCGGCCACTATGTTAACTCAATTTGATGTTTTAGTGATCTAAAGATTCTAGGTTGTAGACAACATGTAAGACAACAATTTCATTACATAAAAACAGTATAACAACATTACAAAAATTAAATCTACGCCAGTCAAAGCATGTCAGAAACCTTGCTCATAGGTTTTTGGGGTTACCCAGAAAACCGTTATCATGCTCAACCATGCTACTTTGAACGGTCACCACATTCTGTCTGTTATTCTTTTAGGTAATCTAAAGGCATAATATTGTAGATCACATAACCAACTATAGCTTAGATGCAACAAAATTAACAAAGAAATAACAACAAGCAAGATCCGAGGACACAAAGTCATTGTCAGACACTTCTGGGCTAATCTGGGTTACCCAGAAAACCGAAAGTCATGGTCGGTCAATGGGGTTTGACCACACATAACTTTCATTTGGTGCACGATCTGAGGTAGATTCAAGTTCCAGAATACAGACCACATGTCATACTACAAGTTTAAATATTTAAACAACAAAAATGATAACCAGATAAAGATCTATTGTGACACCCCCAAATCCGGGTACTTCAATTCCACGGGACTTGGTGTTCACTGTACAAATATCATCTATCTATCTGCCCATAATAAATGCAAGCCATGCAATAGATAGAATAAAAAATCTTCCCCTTAAGGGTTACAACATCTGAATAATAATAATAAAATCCCAGGTTAAACTAACCTTAAACATCTGTGCGGAATCATAAACAAATAAGTCTTAACAACATCATTAACTCAAGTCTTAAACATAAATACATCATCTAATAAAATAACAAGCCTTCATCACTTGCTAACTTTGCCCTTGCCCTTACTAGTGGAAGGTTCATCATTCTTTTCGTTCTTAATCGCAATGTTATTATTAAGCAAGAGTGAGCACTATTGCCCACAAGTATAATAATGAAATATAAGATAATAACATGCGAAATAAATCAAAGACATCTGAATAAAAGCTCAACTTTTGAATCAAGAATGAATAACAAGAATCAAAAGAATTCTGAGGGTCATAAGACCTTGAACTATGTCCTAGGTAAAAGCTCAACTTTTGAATCAAGAATGAATAACAAGAATCAAAAGAATTCTGAGGGTCATAAGACCTTGAACTATGTCCTAGGTTATCAAGGGTTATACTTGAAACCTTTAACAATATATAAGACTATGGACCTTTCTACTCGCATTTTGGGGGATCATTCTTAGTACCATATCATGCATAATATCTTAACGCTAACGCATAAGTAAATCCTTTCGTAGGTTGTTCATCTCAGTTTGACATTCGAGTCCGCACCAAAGGAAGTTTGGTTTGGATAATTCATCAAGGGTTCTGAAATTTAGAATGCTCATCAACTATGGACTAGTCGAATCAATAACAGTTCGCTAGTCTAATAAGGTTCAATAATAATGATATTCAAATTGAATAATAATCTTAAGGAGTATACAATAGAACGATTATTGTATAACAAAATCATACTTTGAAAAGATAATAAATCTTTAATATAATAATTCGAACTTAAATAATAGTAATGATAATTACTCGAGGTAAATAATAAACTTGAACAATAATGACAAGTAGGTTAGGAAACTTGCCTCATGCGAGATTACACTTTAACTAAGCACGTTCTTTGAATTTAATCCTACATACCATTCAAATTCACAATACCAGTTAATTATAACTTAACTAATCATCAATGATCATTCTTTTGTCTAAACTTTGGTTATGACTATACTTAGTCAAATTATCACATTTATTAACATATAATATCACCTCATGAATAATGAATTAATTATGTATTCAATAATTCAACCCACATGCAATTATGTTATTTACATGATAAACATCTATTTTATCTTCACATTATACTTCTAACATGTTTACATGTTCATTAAATTAATTTACTAACACATTACTAGACTTAAACATTTATAAAAAATCTTATTCTGAACATTTTGGGGAGTGGCGATGCGGAGCCACTGTTACACTAGTTCTCTACACACACAATGATGGTCTTCATGACGTGGTCTTTGGTCACAACATGGCATATGGTATGCATGCACATGAAAGTGTCAAGGTTCGAGAGTCTGTCATGTACAAGCGAGGCTCAGCTTTTCAGCCTGTAATTCGCGAAAATTGCGTAATATGGCCATGAACTCCAATAAAATTATTACTACTCAAATTTAATCATACCCACATGATATAATTCATGTATAATCATAACCCAACATTTATATACCGAAATTAACCAATTTAAACACTTAATAATGATTTAAAGCATGTGAATTTCAATCGACTTTGATGTTCTTGGAGGTTTTGAAAATAAAACATGAAAATTGTCACTACGGATTGGTTATAACACCGAATCCATTCATTTAAACTTTTTTGTCTCTTCAGATCAACATGCATAACAACATACAAATGTAAAATTTAGGATAATATACCATCAATACATAAAATATCACGATATAAGGCCATAAAGCCCAAAACCCATACTGTAATTTTGTAGAAATCATATACTTACATGTTTTCATGAATTTGATGATATGGTTTACATAATATATATAATTAAACACGATTTGATATGTCATAACACATATACAACCCATAATCATTACTCCTAACCCAATTACAGAGGTTAAACCAAAAACTTTAAAAGCCATTTTCATGAAAACTAAAATACGTAAAAGTATAAATTGGGAAGGAGGAGATTACCCAAAGCGTAGTGTGGATTTTAATAAGAGATGAATATCAATTTCTCTCTCGACTTCTCAACTAATATTCTCGATCTCTCTCTCTCGTGAAAGCTCTCAGACTTAGCAATAATGAAGAAAAGAAAAGAAGACGCTCGATATATTAAAGGAATCGACGATCGAGTGGTCATTAACCCAACCATGGGCAAATCGCTAGTAACTCCCATTAAGGCCATGTTTCATTAGGCTTAATAGATTTCAAAACTATTTAATTTAATAAAGCTTTATCATATGGTTTAATTAATGTCACACTCCTTCATAAAATAAATCAATATCTTATTTAATTTATTTTAAATAAAATATAATAATTTCTCATAATTTCACATAGTCACATAATTAAATTTCTCATTAATAATTAATGTCAAATTATTAACTCTCTAATTAATAATTAAATTAATTAAAATAACATCATGCTTAATTAAATATTTTATTTAATTCAATAAGCTCACATAAATACATACTTGAATAATAAATATTCTCCACATTAATTTAATAAATGTAAACATATAATTAAATTAATCTACCACAATTGCATCAAATAATTATTTAATCTAATAATTAAATCATCGAAAAATATTTATTTAATTCAATAAATATTAAAATTAAATTACAAAATTCTCGTTCGTCACATCTTCCCCCCTTAAAAGGATTCTGTCCCCATAATCACGACTCAATAAATTCAATTCATTACATTCTCCCCCTTACAAAGATTCTCATCCCCGTAATCGCCATAAATAATTAAGTAAATAAATGAGGGTAATTATTCATCATATTCTCTTCGAGTTCCCACGTAGCTTCTTTCATTGTGGTTCCTCCAAATTACCTTAACAGAATGTATAACTTTATTTCTGAGAACTTGTTCTTTTTGGTCGACAATTTGGACAGGATTTCTTCGTAAGATAAGTCTTTCTCAAAATGCAGGGGGTTCGTATTCAATTATATGCTTGTAATTGGCCTTGTAGGTCGTAATACGTAAACATGGAAGACGCTAGGACATTCTCGAGTGCCGGAGGTAAGGCTACCTCAGACGCATTCGACTTCTCGATTCTACGTAATACTTCAAATGGTCCAATAAATCTTGGGCTCAATTTTTCTTTCTTTCCGAACTCGATCTTTCCCTTCCAGGAGAGACCTTCAAGAAAACATAACTACCGATTCAAACTCGATATTTTTACGATGTGGATCAACGATTTCTTCATCGATCTTGAGCCGCTACCAATCGTGTTTCGGATCACTTTGACTATTTTCGCCGCTTCATTGTATCAATTTCGCCCTAGCAATTATCTTTCACCAACTTCATCCCAAAGAAAGCGGAGTTCTCAGACTTTTCGCCAGATAACGCTTCGTAAGGCAAGATGCCTATACTAGCGTGATAATCGTTGTTGTAGCCAAACTCTACTAACAGTAGGTGATCATCCCAATTTCCTTTGAAGTCCATCACACGTGCTCTTAGCATATCTTCTAACGTTTGAATTTGTTCGCTCGCTCGTCAAATGTCTGCTTGAGGGTGATAAGTCAGATTTCATTCGCAATTATGCACTCCATACATTCCTCAAGACGCTTCGTAAATTTGATGTGAAGCGCGATCCCTATCTCAAATAATTGATACCGAACTCCGTGCCTCAAAACAATCTCTTTTACGTAAAGCCCGCCAACCGATCTAAGTTGAATCTGATTTTGATAGAAGGAAGTGATTTTTTGTCACCATTAACGATAACCCATCATGCGTCAGTAGCCTTTCCGAGTCGCTTCAAGGCCAACCAATAAGTCCATTGTAATATGTTCTCATTTCCATTCGGGATCTCTAATGGTTGTAGCAATCCACTTGGCCTCTCGATGTTCGCTTTCACTTTCTCGATGTGTCGACACTTGGCAACACATTCTCGCAACATCACGCTTTAAAATTGGCCACCGTAAATGTTGTCGAAGATCTTGGTACATTTTGGTACTACCAGGTGAATCGAATATCGTGAACTATGAGCCTCGCTCAAAATTTCTTCCTTAATCTCTTCAGATCGGTGGAACCCAAATTCTACTCTCAAATCTCAAAGATTCCTTCCTTATCCATCTTAAATCTCTTTGCCTGGTTCCTTCAGATATCTTCTTTGTCACCTTTTTACATTCATCGTCCCAAGTCGAGCCTCCTTAACTTTATCCAAGAGAGTTGTACCAGATTGCATCCCAAATATTTTCTCATCAATCTCCATAGGATACTTCACTTCCAACTCTAGTTTCTCCATTTTCGCAATTAGCTCCTCCCGAGCAAATAACATCATCAATTTCTCATGACCTTTCTACTTAAGGCATCTAAGAACCACATTTGCTTTCCCCTGATGGTATAAAATCTCACAAACATAATCCTTAATTAATTCCAACCATCTTCTTCGACGATATTCAAATCCTTCCGTAAAAAAATATATTTCGCACTCTTGTGGTCCAGATATATTTCACACTTCTCCCCGTATAGATAGTGCCTCCAAATTTTTAGAGCAAAACAACTCGCAATTTAACTCCAAATCATGGCTCGGGTAACCTTCTCGTAATCCTTCAATCGTCGTGGATGCATACGCAATGACTTCGCCATTTTGCATAAGCACACACGTACCAAGTCCTTTATGCGACGATCGCTAAAACAACAAAATTTCTCGTATCATCCGGAAGAGATAACACAAAGTGCAGACTCAACCTCTTCTTTAATTCTTGAAAACTTTTCTCACATTTATCCGCCCAAACAAATTTCACAAATTTTTGAAGTTAAATTGTTAATCTGAGTTACGATCTTGGAAAAGTCTTCAATGAACCTTCTATAATATCCCGCTAATCCAAGAAAACTTCTTACTTCGACGACGTTTTCTACCGATCCCGCTTAATCACGGCTTCTACTTTAGATGGATCTACCGAAATTCCATTTTTATCGATCACGTGACCAAGAAATTGTACTGCTCAATCCGTAATTCAGATTTCAAAAAATTTAGCATACAAACTTCTCCCTTCTCAATACTTCCAACGTTAATCTCAAATGTTCTTCGTGTTCTTCTTTGGTTTTGAATATACCAAAATGTCATCTATAAATACCACTACTTAACTTGTCCAAAAACGGCTTGAACACACCATTCATTAGTCCCATAAATGTCGCAGGAGCATTCGTAAGACCAAACGACATTACTAAAAATTCAGAGTGACCATATCGCATTCTAAACTCCGCCTTCTAAGACATCCTCCGCCTCACCTTCATTTGATGATAACCGCTTCTCAAGTCTATCTTGGAAAAGTATCTCGCCCCTTCAATTGATCAAACAGTCGTCGATCCCCAGAATGGATATCTATTTTTAATCGTGACCTTATTCGCTTCCTCAGAGTCAATGCAGAGTCGCATCGATCCATCCTTCTTTTTCACAAACAACACCGCGGCCCCCACGCCGATACGCTTTATTGAATGTACTTTGTCCAATAATTCTTGTAGTTGTACCATTAATTCCTTCATCTCATCGGTGCCATTCTAAGATGGTGCCTTCGATATTGGAGCAGCTTCCGGCGCCAAATCGATCACAAAATCTACTTCTATCCGTGGAAGTCCGGTAAAATCGTCTGAAATACGTCGATGAAGCCCCTCACATTCCAGATTCTTCTACCTTAGATTCTTTTCGATCGTCGACTATGTAAGTTAAGTATCCTACACGCCTTTGTCTTAACAACTTCTCGCTCAGATCATCGCCGACAACTCGCTTTTCTAGCGCGATTTGCTACTATAAAACACAACCTTTGATTTGAGTCATAAGGTTAATACGCTTCTTTTGGCAATCAATTACAACCCCGTAATTGAATAACCCACCATTCCCAAAATAACGCCAAATTCCCCAAGTCTAATAGGATAAGATCTACGCTCATGATATTACCCTTAATATCCACTCTACAATTCTTATGTACATATTTTAACAGGATTATTTTCTATTCGCAATTTCTATGTTCATGGGTAATCCAATTCATTCTTAGGAAAATCTAAATTCTTGGCAAAATCATCTGATATAAAGGAACAAGTAGCAATCTTAATCAAATAATACGTAAGCATTAATTTTATTGATCGGAATGATACCCGACACCACATCACGGATTGAATCGCATCTTTGCACCATCATGTTGAAAGTCCGGAGGTTGGCCGGTTTGTCATGGTGAGGTCCGGTGATGGTTAAGGCATTTCCACCGTTATTTTCCTGCTTCTCCCGATCCCGACCTCCCGATCCCTTCTTGGGACAATCTTCGCCAGATGGTCCTTCAACCACAAGTAAAACAAGCACCCTTCTTTGGGTTCGACGGTTTGGTGCTATGTGGCCTTCCCGACCACAATTGTAGCACACTCTTTTTCCTTTCATACAAACTCCCAGATGGGCTTTCCGCAAGTCGGGCATGCTTCGATTCTTTTCTTCCGATTACCTTGTCGATTCCTCTCGATGATGAGTTGTTGCTCCACCTTTTCTTCCGATTGAAATTTCCACCTCCCGTGCCACTTCCATCGGCCTTGTTATTAATTTCACCTTCACTCTTCTTCTTCTTTTTGATCTTGATTGTACTTTGGTCACCGTGATCGCTTCCTCCTTCAAATGAGGATGGCCTTTTCCAAGACTCCTAGCAAATGTGTTTATCTCAAACATTGAATACTTTGTCAGATACCCAAGGCTTTAGTCCTTGTTCAAATCTTTCGCTTTTCTCTCGTCTCTGTGTACTTGGTACGGGCGTAACCTTGCTAACTCGTTGAATTTAGCCGCCGAGAGTCAGTACACTCATGTTTTCGTTTTAGGCCCAAAATTGAACTTCCATCCGATTCTCGCGAACTAGTTGGGAAATACATTTCAAAAACATCTCTTTAAATCTTTCCCACGTAATTACACCTTCACCTCCTCACACTTTGTTTGCTTGCCACCAAGAGCTAGCCTCGCACTTCAAAGATAAACGCTGTAAAAAAGCGGTCTTTTGGTCTTCTCTAACCCTAGCAACGTTGAAAACCTTCTCCATTTCCATAACCCACGTTTGAGCCTCGATTGGGTTCATGGAACTTTGAACTCAAGGTCCCACCGCCAAGTCTTTAAACGTTGTGTTTGGTGGAGCTCATGAGGTTGATTATTCATGGCTCCGGGCCAAGAAGTTAACCAACCGCCGCACGGATTAGCGCTGGCATTATTGTTATTATTGGTTGACTCTTCCCGAGTTGCATTGACGTTGTTGTCTTCTCCTTGGCGGCATTTTTCTCGTTAAATAAATGCTTTATTAGAACTTTATTTATTTCTCTAAATAGTTAAGATATTACTTAACAATTTAACATACTCATTTAACACATCATCTCAAACAACTTGATATATTTTCATTCAAATCAAAAGTTTTAACATTAAACGATATAAAGATAATCGCTATTTACATCAACTATCCTCGAATAAAGAATCCACAGATTTAAAACATTCAAATATTCTTTCGCTCATAAACACGCCGTAATTTACATCTAAAAACTAATTAAGTTCTTCACATAATTAAATAAATCATATCACCGCTTGGCCAAGGTAATCGATTAGCCTTGCTACGCTTCTTCTTCTAAGATGCGATGCATCGTCTCATGATCCATCATGTACAATGGTAGTCCTTCGAATCGGATTGGGTACCTCAAAACTCGATCTTGGGTCTCATTCATTGCCTTGTTAAGTGTAGAGTACGCTTCCCCAATCTTCGCTTTTGCACGACTATCATCCTCTCTCGCAGACGATCACCGACGCGATTCTCTTACCCACCTTTCTTCCTCTCGCTATGTTCAAGTCTTTCTGAGGTTTCCTTCGGCCCTTCTTCGCTCTATCTCCTGGCCTTATCTTCGCCCCAACCTTCTCATGGACCAAATCCCATTCTACATTTGCCACCGAGAGTGAAGAGTCGAAATCTCCTCTCCTTCTCGCTTCTAGAGTAATATGTCAATAACCGCCGCCTACCAAATCATGGACCTCATCTCAGAACTCCACGTTATGGTCGATAACGGTCATACATCTCAAAGATCAATGATGTACCGTGGTAACTCCTCTTCTTCCTCTTCTCTTCCTCAACAAATTCCTCCTCAGATCCTCCTCAGATCAGATCGGCCTCTGTGTTCATGCTCCCCGACCAACAACGGTGATCAATGGAGATGACTCCTCAGACTAGTTGTTCCCTAACGACATGAATGTCTCTGGCTCCTCCTCCGCTTGCATTTATAGGTACACGGGTTCCTCCTCAAGAGGTACTATAGGTACCCGGTTCTTCCTCCCAAACTTGACTAGCTTCTCCAACATTCGACATCCCCGACAACAAAATTTTAAGTTTTAGTTACTAAGTCGATCATCTAAACGCATACTTTAACACATAAACACATAAGGTCTTTTATTATCTTCAATGAATTACATAAATTCATTTCTTATAACTCGATAAGAGTTTTCCATCACTATCTTCTTTCTATAAGGCTACTACCTAAGGTTGTTCCCCACCTAAGGTTCATAACCCATGCCTTTGATACCTAACTTGTGACACCCCCAAATTGGGTACTTCAATTCCACTGGATTTGGTGTTCATCAGACAAATATCATCTATCTATCTACCCATAATAAATGCAAGCCATGCAATAGATAGAATAAAAATCTTCCCTTAATAGGTTACAACATCCTAATAATAATAATACAATCCAAAGTTAAACTAACCTTAAACATCCGTAAGGAATCATAAACAAATAAGTCTTAACAACATCATTAACTCAA
Organism: Panax ginseng; assembly: GCA_020205605.1. NCBI lineage: Eukaryota > Viridiplantae > Streptophyta > Magnoliopsida > Apiales > Araliaceae > Panax > Panax ginseng. The sequence continues at coordinate 20,411,440 of CM035142.1, forward strand.
GTCTTAAACATAAATACATCATCTAATAAAATAACAAGTCTTCATCACTTGCTAACTGCCCTTGCCTTACTAGTGGAAGGTTTCATCACTTTTCGCTTTTAATCGCAATGTTATTATTAAGCAAGAGTGAGCACTATTGCCCACAAGTATAATAATGAAATAACAAAAGATAATAACATGCGAAAGTAAATCAAAGACATCCGAATAAAAGCTCAACTTTTGAATCAAGAATGAATAACAAGAATCAAAAGAATTTCGAGGGTCATAAGACCTTGAACTATGTCCTAGGTTATCAAGGGTCATACTTGAAACCTTTAATAATATAAGACTATGGACCTTTCTACTGCATTTAGGGGATCAAACCCTTAGTACCATATCGCGCATAATATCTTAACGCTAACGATAAGTAAATCCCTTTCGCAGGTTGTTCATCTCGGTTTGACATTCGAGTCCGCACTCAAAGGAAGTTTGGTTTGGATAATTCATCAAGGGTTTCAAATTTAGAACGCTTATCAACTATGGACTAGTCGAATCAATAAGGGTTCGCTAGTCTAATAAGGTTCAATAATAATGATATTCAAATTGAATAATAATCTTAAGGAGTATACAATAGTAACAATTATTGTATAACAAAATCATACTTTGAAAAGATAATCAATCTTTAATATAATAATTTGAACTTGAATAATAGTAATGATAATTACTCGAGGTAAATAATAAACTTGAACAATAATGACAAGTAGGGTTAGAAACTTGCTCTCGCGTAGATTACACTTTAACTAAGCACGTTCTTTGAATTTAATCCTACATACCATTCACATTCACAATACCAATTAATTATAACTTAACTAATCATCAATGATCATTCTTTTGTCTAAACTTTGGTTATGACTATACTTAGTCAAATTATCACATTTATTAACATATAATATCACCTCATGAATAATGAATTAATTATGTATTAAATAATTCAACCCACATGCAATTATGTTATTTACATGATAAACATCTATTTTATCTTCACATTATACTTCTAACATGTTTACATGTTCATTAAATTAATTTACTAACACATTGTTAGACTTAAACATTTTAAAAAAAATCTCATTCTCGAACATTTCTGAGAGTGAGCCATGGCTGCCACTGTTACAAGGGTTCTACATGGTACATGATGGCGCATCATCATGCAACGTGGTCTTTGGCAGGCAAGCATGACAGCAGTGGAGGTACATGAGTCTCAAGTCTCGAGTTTGAGTCACATGCATGAGGTTTCAGCTTTTTAGTTCTCGCAATTGCGAAAATTGCGTAACATGGCCAAGAACTCCAATAAAATTATTACTACTCAATTTAATCATACCCACATGATATAATTCATGTATAATCATAACCCAACATTTATATACCGACATTAACCAATTTAAACACTTAATAATGCATTTAAAGCATGTGAATTTCAATCGACTTTGATGTTCTTGGAGGTTTTGAAAATAAAACATGAAAATTGTCACTACGGATTCGTTATAACAATCAATCCGCTCATTTAAACTTTGGTCTCTTTCAGATCAACATGCATAACAACATACAAATGTAAAATTTAGGATAATATACTATCAATACATAAAATATCACGATAAGGCCATAAGGCCAAAACCCATACTGTAATTTTGTAGAAATCATATACTTACATGTTTTCATGAATTTGATGATATGGTTTACATAATATATATAATTAAACACGATTTGATATGTCATAACACACATACAACCCATAATCATTACTCCTAACCCAATTACAAAAGGTTAAACCAAAAACTTTAAAAGCCATTTTCATGAAAACTAAAATACGAAAGTAGAAATTGGGAAGGAGGAGATTACCCAAAGCGTAGTGTGGATTTTAATAAGAGATGAATATCAATTTCTCTCTCGACTTCTCAACTAATACTTTGTATCTCTCGTGAAAGCTCTCAGACTTAGCAATAAATGAAGAAAATAAAAGAAGACGCCTCGATATATTAAAGGAACTCGACGACCGAAAGTGGTCAGCTAACTAACCTACCATGGGCAAATTCTAAGAACTCCCATTAAGGCCATGTTTGGCTTAATAGATTTTAATAGATTTCAAAACCATTTAATTTAATAAAGCTTTATCATATGGTTTAATTAATGTCACACTCCTTCATAAAATAAATCAATATCTTATTTAACTCTTTATTTATTTTAAATAAAATATAATAAATTCTCATAATTTTCACATAATCACATAATTAATTTTCTCATTAATAATTAATGTCAAATTATTAACTCTCTAATTAATTAATTAATTAATTAAATAACATCATGCTTAATTAAAAATATTTCATTTAATCTAATAAGCTCATTGTCGTAATACATATTTTGAATAATAATTATTTCCACATTAATTTAATAAATGTATTCACACCTTATAATTAAATTAATCTACATCACAATTGCATCAAATAATTATTTAATCCAATAATTAAATCATATGCTAAAAATATTTATTTAATTCAATAAATATTAAAATTAAATTACAAAATTCTCATCTATATATAATATGGTGTAATGCTCATGGTTGATCATGTGGCCAGATTTTTTATTGATTAAAGGCTATTACTAGACCACGTGGCTAACTAGAGTTGGTCACCAACCACCCACTAGGTCTAGATCTACACTCCACCTTAATAAAATATTTAAAAGGGCAATTTGGTCCTTTGGTTTTTACTTTTAGTGGCAAGGTTGTCAATTCCTTTCTAACCCTTAGGGTTTGACCCTTAGGTTTTCTAAACTCATAATCTAGATTTGTGTAATAAGGGCAAAATGGGAATCTTAGTTTCTATAAATGTGAATTAGGGTTCTCTAATTGAATTAGGTTTCCTAATCACTTTAGACTTGTAAAATAGGCTTTATAAAGTACTAGTTACTATTAAGCTTGCTAAAATAATAATTAGGGTTTACAACTTAGAAATTAGGGTTTTAATTTAGTAATTAGGGTTTCTAAATATTAATTAGGGTTTACCTAATTAACATTAAATATAATAATTTCCATAAATTACATTACACTGTAACTTAACAAATCTTATAGTCATAATTGACTCATGTACTATAGTTTATCCGTAATGTTAGGGTTTTGCACTGTGTTACTATAACTGTTCCACACATTAACATTCCACACATATCATGCTTGATTATAGCATTGAAATGTAAATAATATTATATCCTTATTCTCATTCCTTATTCAAAATCCAGACTTAGGGTTTTGAATTCATATCTGACACAACCTTCATATAAACCATTATTAATTAAGTTAAAATAATTAACTTAACTAATATAATAAAATACATATCATAATAATCCTTATAATCATATCACATATAAAATAATCATATTTTCATAGAAAATAATAAATATTTTTATTACAAAATTAATTTATAATAAGAATATAATCTATAATGATCAATAATTCTTAAAAGAATTTATTTATAATTATTCATGAAATAAATAAGTTTTATTTATCACATAAATACATATACTTTTCTTTGCACATAATCCCACCTTTATATAAAAAAAATGTAAATGCAAAAATTTATTATTTAATTATATTGAAAATACTGGATTATTATAGTGGTTACCATTTCTGGCATGTTGATTCCCTCCACGTTTGTTGTCACTGCTTCTATGATTGCTACCACTGGTAGTATTGCTTTGTCGGCTGCTATCTCTTGGTTGGATTGACTCATTATCACGTTCCAATAACTGAGTCCTATTTACAACATCTGAATACAAACACAATTTGTGAAAAATTAATTATTGACGTATCTCGTGTTTCAAACCTCTTAGAAACATCCGCGTCATTCTCTCTTCATTATCAACCAAGTGGAGCAAACCGGGACAACTTAGCAAATTTAGCTTCGTATTGTGACACAGTCATATTGTTTTGCTCCAACTTGATAAACTCCACCTCCTTCATGTGACGAATACTTTCGGGAAAGAACTTGTCGTTGAACAGCTCTTGGAACTTCTCCCAAGACATTTTGAGTGCGGCAGGCTGAGTACGCTTTACTTATTCCCACCAGTAATATGCCTCTCCTCTCAATATGAAGGTGGCAAAGGGAACCTTTTGCTCCTTAGAGCATCCCAAGACTTCAAATATCTTGGTGATTTGCTTTATCCACGTCTCCGCCTTAAGTGGTTCTGGCTTTTCCCAAAACTCCGATAGTCACATCTCCTTGAATTGCTTAGCGGTGACCATCTGTGAGTTGCCAGTGTTTCCACCTGCATTTTGAACACGAGCCGCTCTCGCCTGATGTTGCATGAATTGCATAAAGCCTCTGAACATCCCATCGTTCATCATTTGATCGGTGTTGTTGTTTACCTAAGGATTATTGTCTTCATGTTGCACATTATCCTGGGTATTGATCGTTGGTGACTCAACGGTCTCATGTGCTTCATTGTTGATCTCAACATTTTTAGATGCCATTTTCAAACACTGCCACAAAACAAGGGTTAATTGACATGTCACATATTATCCCTATACTCTGACCGACCAATTAAACACCAAATAAACTTAGGTAGGTCATACTAGCGAAGGAATTCCCTGTCTCTCCCCATCTAGTTCTTGTCTCACATCTCAGCCAGAGATCATATCCCTAAGCTTTGATACCAACTGTGATGCCCCTAAAATAGGTATACATCACCCATCTTGGGTCGCCAAATACATGGTACAGAATACAAATACAAACTTAATTATACAACAAGAGCTGAGAGTTTTTACACGAATATTGTCTCATAGACAATATCCAAACTCAAATTCAATCCTCATTACATTTATTATCACACTAAATAGTGAGGATTACTAAAACAGCCATCTCGGACCATCACTCCGTTCCCCGACTAGTCCCGGCTATGTTCTCATTTCTTGAAGAGAATAATGAAAGCAAAAGGGTGAGCTCAACTAGCCCAGTAAGAAATATTATGACTAAGGTAATGCAAAATAAGTTATCGTTAGCCTTCAACAATGTTAAACTGATAGAATATAATAGACAACAAGTTTAACTGCAGTGGAACATGAAATCCATTAGAAGAGTCAAGTAGAGCATGATATCTATTATCTTCTATGATTTAAAAAGGTTTTCATCAACTTTATCGTTGAGACTCAGCTTAATAAATAAACCACATAATTGAATCATCACAGCACTACAGGCCAAGGATATTCATGTAATCATCAATGGTTATGATTATACCGAATAATACCTGGTCATAATCATACCAACAACTGTCCATCAATGCATTACAGGCCAATGAGGATTTTTACCACATCATTTGTAACATTATGGGTCATGATTATACCGAATGATCCCTGGTAATAATCATACCAATCAACAGTCCATCTATGCACGTAAGCCAAAGATGACTTTCATCACAATATAAGCATGAGGATGATGACAATGATATAAGAATTCAATCAAACGAGATCAAGGATAAATATTAAAGACTTTAAATTTATCCAGAGTTTAAAAATAACCAAATTGTCAAACATGAAACTGCTTTGTGGAGTAAAATTCAAGAATAATATTCATGTATCAAAAATAATCTTGGACAGAAAAGAAATCAATTTTTATCGTGAATAGTACTATGGATGAATAGTACCCGAGTGAATAGTACCCCATGAATAGTACACCGGCATGAAAAGTGTCCCGAATAGCCGAGTGAATAATATTTAAGTGAATAGTAACTGGGTGAATAGTAACCCGTGAATAGTAACTCGTGAATAGTACCCCGGCATAAAAAGTGCCCCGAATACCCGAGTGAATAATATTCTAGGAATAGTAACTGGGTAAATAAAACCCCTTGAATAGTACCCCGGGTGAAAATATTGATATTTAATAAGAAAGTTCATATCAATATTCCAATGAAATGATACTGGATGAAGCGCAAAACTTCAAGGATATCCCACTAATATTTTCAGGGATTATAGAAGCAATACTTACCATAGTAATTTTAGATTTAAGAATATAAAAAGAAATAACATACTGAATCGCATAAAATGGATTTTCACCGTCATACGAAGACGTAATCCCGATGTAGACAAAGTTATTAGAGCATATATTAAAGGATGAATACAAAAAATAGTATTCCTTATGAATACGAAAGAAATAATACCCCTTATGAATACAACAAATAATATCCCTTACCTTAGTAGAAGACTGGATACTGCAATAGTGAAATAGCAGAATACTCTTCTTCTTGCTCTCTATAGTTTCTCTCTCTATAGTTTCACTTGTGAGTCTCAGTGAATTGGTGAGAATGAAAGAAGAATTAAGCTTCTATTTATTGGAGAAATGACTAAATAGTAACAAATTCACGAACGGTTCAGATTGATTTACTAATAGAACGGATGATCCAGATTGATTACTATTAAAACCACAACCGATGGTCCAGATTGATTTACTTTTAAAACCACCACTGACGGTCTAGATTGATTTACTATTAAAACCACCACTGACGGTCCAGATTGATTTAAAATTAAAACCACCAACGACGGTCCAGATTGATTTACTATTAAAACCACCACCAATGGTCTAGATTGATTAACTTATTACACTTTAGTACCCCTAAAGTTTTCCATGTTTGCATTATTCTCATCTAACTTTTGTAATTCACTTATCTTAAATAAACACATTCTTAATACTTCAACAATTATTCATCATTAATATTATAACTCACAATATTTAACAACCAGATCATTCCTGTGAAAGAGGGGCTTTTCGATAAGGATTTCTCTCCTATTATAGCGCGCAATTAGGTGACCAAACCACTCTCTATGTAACTTTCTAGACATATCAATATTACAAATAATAATATGAATAACTTTGTTGTCTCAATTATTGATTTAATAATATAAAATATTATATGATGATGATCTTGTGACAATAATTGAATCAAAATATGAGAGATATTATGCAAAGAATTATCGTAGTAATAATTGAGTATAACCGAGTGACTTCTCACGTAAGCATCAATAACCAATACCGTGTGCTACTATGCAACCACGCCAGACATCGTATTTTTTACCAACCGGATAGTTCAACGATTAACAGTAAAACTTTTCGTCGTTATTTTTATAAAAAGATATTTCTGTCTTTTTTTAACTCCGACAATAATTTCGTTATGGGGTCCACCAATGATTGTGTCATCGTACGAATATTTTCTGTTTAAAACGAATATTCCTCGACCAATCGAATATTTTATAACAACTTGCATACTTTGCAAAATTTATAAATATTACCCACAACTATAACATTATATAAAATCACACCATAATATTCAAAAATATATTTCGAGAAAAATTAATCTTTATTTATGAAAGTTGGGGTCTTATAGTTGGGACCACCGGAGTTTTTGGGAGAGCCAAAACCACTTAAGGCGGAGACGTGGATAAAGTAAATCACCAAGATATTTGATGTCTCGGGATGCTTCGAGGAGCAAAAGGTTCCCTTTGCCACCTTTATGTTGCGAGTAGAGGCAGATTACTGGTGGGAATCTGTAAAGCGTACTCAGCCTGCCGCACTGAAGATGTCTTGGGAAAAGTTCCAAGAACTATTCAACGACAAGTAATTTCTCGAAAGTATTCGTCACATGAAAGAGGTAGAGTTCATCAAGCTAGAGCAAAATAATATGATTGTGTCACAGTACGAAGCTAAGTTTACTGAGTTATCCTGGTTTGTGCCCCATTTAGTTGATAATGAGGAGAGAATGACATGAATGTTTCTGCGAGGTTTGAGACCCGAAATACGTCAATACCTCATTTCTCACAAACTGTGTTTGTATTCAGATGTTATAAATAGGGCTCAGTTATTGGAGCGCGATAATGAGTCAACCCAACCAAGAGAGAGCAGCCGGCAAGTCGATAATACCAGTGGTAGCAGTCATCGAAGCGGTGACAACAAACGTGGAGGGAATCAACATGCCAGAAATGGTAACCACTCCGGTGGTAATCATGGCCAAGATAATAAAAGTGGAAATTTCAAGAAAAGGCAATTCAATAATAATGAAAAGACGTCAGCACCAGCACCTGTTGATAAGGAAGGAGAACGATCGCCGGACGTATATTACAAATGCGGAGGGGAGGAACACATCAGTCCAAACTGTACGCAGCAGTCCAAAGCATGTTATAATTGTGGAAGAGAAGGTCACCTAGCCCAATTTTGTCGTGCACCAAAGTCAAGTCCAGCTGGGATGGAGGCATCGAAGGCCTTCCCAGACAAGATAAACCGGTAGTTCAAGGGAGAGCGTTTGTCGTAACCTCCCAAAAAGCGAGGAATCTGAACGAGGTGATCACGGGTAAGCTAATCATAAACTCTTGCGAAGTTTATACCTTATTTGATACCGGTTCTACCCATTCTTTTATTTCTCCTACTTGCGCTAAACGTTTAAATTTGATTCCGGAGAAATTAGACTTTGACTTATCTATTGAAACTCCATTAGGAGAAACCTACGTTACCTCCACTGTTTATAAATCTTATATGATTCAAATAAACACTTTCACATTACCTGTCGATCTTATCTCTTTGAAAATACTTGCATTTGATGTGATTTTAGGAATCAACTGGTTAACTACTCATCATGCTAAAATTGATTATTTTCGTAAGGTTGTTAGCTTTCATATTCCTAACCAACCTATTATGCAAATTCAAGCAACCAAACCACTAAAGTCAATCACTGTCATATTAAGCAATAAAGCTATTCGTTTATTGAAAAATGGACGTTAAGATTTCTTAGCCATATCACAGATTTAAACAAAAATACGTCAGATTTGAATGATATTTCTATTGTTAATAAACTTCCTGACGTATTTCCTGAAGAACTTCCTAGCCTATCCCCAGAGCGTGAAATCGAATTTTGTATCAACCTTAAACCTGGTACAAAACCCTCAAATATTTTTTTTACCCAGAACGAACATAACATGCGCCAAAGACATTGGCTCGAACTGTTGAAGATATTACGACCATACCATTCAAAATCATCGTAGAAAAGCGAATGTGGTAGCTAACGCGTTGAGTGGAAGATCGTATGTATTTACAACTGCGATATTGTTAACATAAAGACCCATTTCGTGTGACTTACAAAGGATGGAGATAGAGTTAAAGACTCCAAGAAACTACATGAAAAATAGTGAATATACGATTAGAACCGACTTTAATCGATAAAGTTAAAGCCGCTCAAGCTATAGACTCAGAGCTGATGAATGTGAAGAAGGTTCAAGAAGGCGTTATTCTAGAAGCAAGAATCGACGAAGAGAGGAAATCTCAACTCTCGATTTAATTGGTCCATTTGAAATACTTGACCGAGTAGGAACTGTGGCCTATAGACTCGCTTTACCACTAAGTATGTCGCGTGTTCATAATGTTTTTCACGTATCGATGTTACGCAAATATGTGGAAGACCCGAACCACATTATTGAATTAGAACCAGCCGAGATAGCGGAAGAATTAATGTATGAGGAGATACCTGTTAAAATTTTGGATAAGAAGGATCATATACAACGCTAAAAGGTTATACCTCAAGAGTTAGAATCTGACGAGGTATCCTCACCTCTTCGTCATACCAGGTACGTACATAAATTTCGAGGGCGAAATTTCATAAGGAGGGGAGATTGTAAGACCCCGAATTTTATGAAATGAAAGTATCCAATTTTCTTATAATTGTTATTATTCTATTTGATAAATGGTTAAATTGATAAAAGGTTAAAGTTAAGGGTTATAGTTGAAAATTTTGCAAAGTAAGCAAGTTGATATAAAATATTCGTTGTGTCAGGGAATATTCGTTTTGTCAAGGAATATCCGTACGATGACACCATTACTGGTGGACCCCACAACGGAATAACTGTCAGAGTTAGAAAATGACAGAAATATCTTTTTATAAAAATAGTGGCGAAAGTTTTACCGTTAACTACTGGAATTCCCGATGATAAAAATACAGTAATACGCGTGGTTGCATAGTATTACACGGTATTGATTATTGATGCTTACGTAAGAAATAACTCAGTTTACTTAATTATTGCTACAGTAATTGTTGCATAGTATCTCACGTTATTTGATTCAATTATTGTCACAGTATCGTCTGCATAATATTTTATATTATTAAATCAATAATTGAGATGACAAAGTTATTTATATTATTATTTGCAATATTGACGATGTCTAGAAAGTTCTGTCAAGGAGAGGTTTGGTCACCTAATTGCCCGCCAATAGGGAGAAATCCTTATCGGAAAGCCACCTCTTTCCTGGGAATGATCTGGTTGTTAAATATTATGAGTTATAATATTAATGATGTATAATTTTTGAAGTATTAAGAATGTGTTTATTGAAGATAAGTGAATTACAAAAGTTAGAGGGGATTAATGATAACTTGGAAAACTTTATGGGTACTAAAGTGTAATAAGTTAAATCAATCTAGACCATTGGTGGTGGTTTTAATAGTAAATCAATCTGGACCGTCGATGGTGGTTTTAATAGTAAATCAATCTAGACCATCGATGGTGGTTTTAAAAGTAAATCAATATGGACCGTCGGTGGTGGTTTTAGAAGTAAATCAATCTGGATCGTCGGTTGTGGTTCTAATAATAAATCAATCTGGACCGTTCGTGAATTAATTACTATTTAGTCATTTCTCCCATAAATAGAAGCTTAATTCTTCTTTTATTCTCACTAATTCAGTAAGATTCACAAGAGAAACTACAGAGAGAGAAACTATAGAGAGCAATAAGAAGAGTATTCTGCTATTTCACTATTGTAGTATCCAGTCTTCTAATAAGGTAAGGGATATTATTTGTTGTATTCGTAAGGGATATTATTTGTTGTATTCGTAAGGGATATTATTTGTTATATTCGTAAGGGATGTTATTTTCGTTTCGTAAGGGGTATTATTTCTTTCGTATTCATAAGGAATACTATTTTTCATATTCATCCTTTAATATGTTGGAATAACCTGTCTACGCGGATTACGTACCACATGACAGGTGAAAATCCATTTGTAGTTTCGTATGTTATTTCTTTTCATATTCTTAAATCTAAACTTACTATGTTAAGTATTGCTTCTATAATCCCCGAAATTAGTGGGATATCCTTGAAGTTTTGCGCTTCATCCAGTATCGTTTCATTGGAATATTGATCTGAACTTTCTTATTAAATATCAATATTTTCACCCGGTGTACTATTCACGGGTTATTATTCACCTAGTTACTATTCACTAGAATATTATTCACTTAGGTATTCGGGGCACTTTTCATGTTGGGGTACTATTCACGAGTTACTATTCACTCGGTTACTATTCACTCAAATATTATTTATTCGGGTATTCGAGACACTTTTCATGCTGGGGTACTATTCACGGGTTACTATTCACTCAAATATTATTCACTTGGGTATTCGGGGCACTTTTCATGCCAGAGTACTATTCACTCGGGTACTATTCACTTGGAGTACTATTCAAGATAAAAATTGATTTATTTTTTGTCCAAAATTATTTTTGATACATGAATATTATTCTTGAATTTTACTCTACAGAGCAGTATCATGTTGACAAATTGGATATATTTAAACTCTAAATAAATTTAAAGTCTTTAATATTTATCCTTGATCTCGTTTGATTGAATTCTTATATCAGTGTCATCATCCTCATGCTTATATTGTGATAAAAGTCATATGTTGCTTACGTGCATAGATGTACTATTGATTGGTATGATTATGACCAGGGATTATTCGGTATAATCATGACCGTAATGTTACAAATGATGTGGCAAAAGTCCTCATTGGCCTGTAGTGCATTGATGGACAGTTGTTGGTATGATCATGACCATTGATGATTACATGAATATCCTTGGCCCGTAGTGTAGGGATAATTCTTGGACGTGATACTAATGAATATCATTGGCCCGTAGTGCAGGGATGATTCGATGATGTGGTTTATTTATTAAGCTGTGTTCCAGCGATAAAATTGATGATAAACTATTTAAATCTTAGAAGATAGTAGATATCATGCTCTACTTGACTCTTTTAATAGATTTCTTGTTTCGTTGCTGTTAAACTTGATGCTATTGAATTTTATCAGTTTAACACTGTTGAAGGCTAACGATAATTTATTTTGCATTATCTTAGTCATAATATTTCTTACTGGGCTAGTTGAGCTCACCCTTTTGCTTTCATTATTCTCTTCAGGAAATAAGAACATAGCTGGGACTAGTCGAGGAACGGAGTGATGGTCCAAGATGGTTGTTGTAACAATCCAAAATTTCAAATTGTAATATTAAATATTTATTGAATTATATAAATATTTATTTGATGTGTTTATTATTGAAATGGAAGAAATAAATATTTTATTGATGTGGTTATTATTAGTAAATATGTATGAATTAAATTTATTAGATAATATTCTAAATTAAATTAATTTATAGTTTAGAGAGTTGTAATATAACATGAGATGTTATATTGTTGTGTTGAGTTAATAAATAAATAATATTTGACTATAAATTATAAACTAAATTGTTATTAAAATAATTAAAGTAGTTTTAAATGGGTTAACCCAAACAAGGCCTAAAGATATTAAATCTTTATTTTAAAGACTTTTTGCCAAACAAAGCCTTATGGTTTTTGGATTTTCAAATTTTGAATTATAATTATATAAATAATATAAATTAAATAAATTAAATAATAAATATAATAACATATATGTTATATGTAGTAACTGATATACTTAATTTGTGAGTTAAGGCCATATCAGTTTTATTTTTGTTTTACGCATAAGGTTTTGTAGTTGGGTTTTGGCCATTTGTTTGTCTGAGGAAGAGAGAATTCAAAGAACTTGAGAGAGGATTTGAGAGAAACCTAAGAATTTCACAGCAACTTCAGTGTTAGTAAGGATTATCAAGCTAATTAAAGGTATTATTCATAGCTTTAACATTATATATATATATATATATACATATATGAGTTTTACGTCAATAATTTTTATACTCTGTGAATTTCATATGTTTAGAATTGTTGCTATACAATTAAATTATGATGATTATATGTGTTTGAGATGCTAAAGTTATGTTTAAAGAAGGAAATTGCATGCTAATTTCGGATAACAATAGAAAAATCATGACAGTGTATATAATTGTCATATGGCTTGTGTATGTATCAATTTTGATGGTCAATTCGTATGCTAAACTGCAAATTGAAGCTTGTTTATGCTAGTTCATTAAGAAACGAAGATAATGTAACTTGAACAAAGTTATTTGGTGAGGAATTGAAATCACAGTGTTGATTTTTGTGAAGAAACTCAAAAATGGAGTTTTAATATGAAAATGAGAAATTTGAGAAATTAAAATAGTTAAAAGTGTTGTTAAATTGTTCTATGTTGATGAATGTGTTAACAATCATGTTTATGATAGTTTTATATTTATTTTATATGTTAATTTTACTGTTTGGTGGGTGAAATTCGTGTTTGTTGGTCTAAAGTCGGCTACTGTTCATAGTCGTCTCGCTCTGTCTGGTACCAAATAATAGCATTACGTGGGTGCTAAGGCTAAAATTGCTAATGGTCATACGCAAGACAATTCTGTGAGTCCCAGAGATATGTATGGCGCACCATTGCACCATACCCGATTCGAGACAGAGGACGTTGTCGTTGTCGATTAGCCTGGGTATGACATACCCCAGAACTTAGTGATAATAAACATGTAATAATATAGTTAGAACAGAATCGTGCTATGTGGTTAGTAGTTTCAAAGTTTCAAATGGTTAGTAAGTGATGAATGTGGTATATTAGAACTTAGTGAGCATGATGAATAGTAAACAGGTGTTGTGAAGGTTAACACTTGTGATTTCTGATATTTGTATGGTAGCATAAGACTTGTGCTAAAATAATAAGTCTAACTAGAAATGTGTATTATGTTGGAACGCGAATGTTAGTATATCTAATAGATGGTGGTTTTAAACCTATATGTAGGTGAACGTGAGTTTAATATTATAACTTACGCTCGAGGCAAGTTCTTTAACTCTACTTTTATAATAATTGTGCAATCTTCTAAACCTACCTTTTTACATTGAGCAAGTTTTCTAACTCTACACTTTCGTGGAGTTAGTTTGTTTATTATTATGCAAGTTTACTTGTCCTGTTTCAACTATAATTTCGTAAGCTCTTATATCTAGTTTGGTCATGATGATGCAAGTTTTCTAAACCTTATTTTGATGTTAAGCAAGTTATTTTTGTCTTTAACTTGTTAATTAGCATGCAAGTTTATATAATCTGATATACTAATGTTGAATAGTTTTACTGTTCAAATTGTTATTCGTTATGCATGCTTAGTATTCAATTCTAAATAACCTTGGCTTAAAATTGTTCAAGCAAGGTATGTGATAGTTATTCAATATTTATGCTATTAGATTATTTCTAAAGTATAACTTTAATATACAATGTTAATTCACTTATGATTTATTCCATAGCATAATGTGATTACCTTTTTATTCAACTAATCCTTAGTTGATGTTCGTTGAATTCCAAATTACCTTGAAATGTATCAAAACCAAACTTACTTTGGTGCGGACTTGAAATCTAAATACTGAGATGAACAACCCTATTATTAGGGGTTTACGCTTAGCGTTGAAATGGTTGTGCATAATACATTGTACGAAGGGCTGATCCCCCTAAGTACGTGGAGTCCTTATAGACTTATGATTGTTAAAGTTTAAGTTGAAAGAGTACTTATAACTGTGGACATGGTTTGTGGTCATTAGACCCTCTTGTATAATTCAGAATGTTAACAGAACACATTGTTCAGTTCTATTGAGCCTATTATTTGGCATTTAATTTAAAGCTTTATTCAATTTCATTTCAAGTGAGTCTTGTTTGCTCACTCTTGCTTATATAACGATTATAACTAAGGATGAGAAGGTCGATATACCTAGCACTAGTAAGGGAAAGGGAAAGATGAACAAGTACTGAAAACTTGTAACCATTTTGATATTTTATTATCAGACTTTATTTGAATTTTTCAGGAATAAGCATGTGAATGCAATTCCTATTTATATATGATTTGATTATGATATATATATATATATATATATAAATGAACAATATGCAAGTATGCTTGCATTAAGAAAAGCTGTAAAGTCCTTTGATAAATGATAGAAGTATATGTACAAGGACTTAGAATGAATTGATCAAATATGTTAGGTTGATCCTACATAAGCAAAACAGCTTTGTAAAGATCTTAAAAAGAAATGATGTACAAGGACTATAAATATAGAAAGATCAAGCTTGTTAAGTTGATCTTATGATGTAATAGATAGGCTAGTCTGATCGTCGAGCATTGCACCAGAAGTCGTAGTCTGCCAGGTGAGTGAAGGATAACTTGAGAGCTATCGAGGCAGAATAGGAGTATGCAAGATAGTAGATCTCGGAGTTCGTAGACTGCTAGGGGAATCGAAGAAGGATCGTAGTGTGTCGAGAAGAGCTTCCTTGGGATCGTAGTGTGCTGAGGAAGTCATGTTCAGAATCGTAGAGACAGCCTGCCTACGAGCCCACCGGTCATCTGCCGAAGCCAAGACAGATACGTAGACTCTACTAATGCCAAAGCCAAGTCAAGGATCGTAGATCACACTCTGAGTTCGTAGAGTCTATTGTTTACATGCAGAGATCGTAGTCAAGCAAGATCAGATGAAGACAACAAGCAAGGCAGAAATAGTAGAGTGTCAAGATCTGATCTCGGGATCGTAGTGTCTGCACCAGCCAAAGCTGAATCGTAGAGTGCAGAACTACGACCTCAACAGAAGTACTCACAATGCCAAGGATGAATCGTAGAGCATATACGGTTCTCAACAAATGAGCACTCCCAGAATATCTAAAGAAACGAAGCCTCTGGTTCAAGCTGCAAGCTACATCCAAGGAAACCAGAGAGCACTCATCGAATGTCATGCAGACTAATAGAAGATCTCAGCACCAACCCAATAAGCATCAAGATTGAGGTGTAAGGCCATTTATGATGAAGTCTTCCACAAGGAGATCCGAAGAAGACTTTAGAAGTTGACTAATGAAAGTTAGCTTGTGCAGTAGCTATCAAGTGAACAGAAGACAACGATCTTGGAAGCAACCAAGATCGTAGTGCTTGCCAAACAGAGAAGGAACTGATGGAAGGTAAACCGAGATACTGGCCAGCTTCTGAAGAGCAAGGCTAAAGTAATTAAGTGCAGGGTCAGTTCATTGATGATAAGTGAGCGAAAGATCACAAGGAGAAAGCAAGCTGGATGCGCCACAAATCTGAAGTGTCTTGATATTCAGAAGGGGACCAGAGCAAGGAATTAGGCCATCAGTATCTGAGAAAAGTCAAAGCAAACAGAAGTATTGAAGCACTGCACAATACAAGGAAGAGGTGTTCTACAGTGAAGATCCAAGCAACACTCTTCAGGATCATAGTGTTAACTCTACTAGTCAGCGAGCAACACTCAACAAGACACTACGATCAGGTCCTTGAAGACGTGCATCAGAATTGTAGAGCCTGAATAACTGAAGACTGAAGCATTGGCAAAGGTTCAATCTGAAGGGTAATATTCGGACAAGTGCCTATTGAGAGCATCGATGCAATAGGACAACCTCTGATCGAGGAATCAGAAAGAGGTAATAAAGTCTTCGACCTACCTAAGATATTAAAGTGATACATCTGACAGGGTAGGTGAAACAGTAGACTGCAGCATCAGAAAAAGTATGACAAGTCACATCAAGTAGTCTACATCAAGCAACTTGAGATCTGTGAAGATATCTGAATAGCCTTCAACGGCTACTTTCCAACGGAAGGATTGGGAAGAAGTATAAATGAGGAAGAGCTTAAAAGATCAAAGGTTGCTAGAGTTGTCGATTTTGGAGAGAAGGTGGACTGATCTAACCATGTGATAGTGAGTCCAAAGGCTCACTCTACGATCCACCAAGAACACTCAGAAGTTAGATCAAGAAAGAAGTAGAAGTGTGAGTTCTACTATGTAGAAGTGAAAGTTCTACTACATGAAGAGTGTTCTGAACTGCCGAGAGAAAGGAGAGCATCATGCCATCTGGATGTCCATCATGGGAAGACTCTAAGTACAATAGAGAAGAGCCTACAGTCATCTTAGCAAGTCTATCATGAGAAGGCATCGAGTAGCAAGAAGGGAGATCACAAAAGCTATCTTGGTGTCAAGCATGAGAAAGCTTCTAAGTACCTAACGGAAGAGCTTACGGTCATCTTAGAAGCCTCTCATGCATGCGTACCATCAATACCAAGGAGAATGATCTTCAAGGCAGTTCATCAAGGGGTCATCCAGAGTAGTTGAGCAACCTAAGAAGCTGAGCATCATGCAACACTCAACTGCTCTTCAAGGATGATCAAGCAAAGCTGCTAAGGATAGAAGATGTTCAGAGCATGAAGACATCTTAGCAGCTCGGCACCGACTCCAACAACAACAAATAAACAACTCAACAAAGCCAGGGCCTGAGGGGTCCTTGTCTAGAGGGACTAAACAAAGCAGGGCCAAAGGGTCCTTGTCTAGAGGAACTAAACAAAGCAGGGCCAAAGGGTCCTTGTCCGGAGGGACTAAATGAAGTTCCAAGCTAGCTGGGCTTGAAGAGTTCCTAGGGAACTAGTGGAGTCCCAAGGTCTTTGGCCTCAAGAGTTCTTAGTGAATCAAGTCCCAAGGTCATTGGCCTTGAAGGAATCTTAGTGATTCGGTCTTGCCGCCCTTCCTTAGTGGAAAACTCTGTTAGTTGAAAAATGTAAGAGTGGATTAGGAGCTTGAGTCTCTGAACCACTTAAAACCCCTTGTGTCTTTTACATTATGTCATTTACATTATGTACTATAACTGCTATAACCGCTATGTATGTTTTAACTTCTTACAACTAAATTTACTCTATGAACAATGTATGTATGATTATGGATATATCAATGAAGGGGATCTTTTACTTATTCCAATGTGCTTGAAAAGATTCTTATGTTTGTCAAATGTTAATTATGAACAAAATGATATAAACCAGAAAAGTCTTTGAAATAAAAAGGATCTATTCAACCCCCCCCCTTCTAGATCTATTGTGCCCACTGGGAACTAACAAAATTATTGTAATGAACTTATTTAAATTCCGCATTTGAATGATTGTATTTAAAGGTTAGATAACCTGGGAGATTTTATTAATGTAATCCCTTAAGGGAAGGTTTATTATTCAATTTTTTTATTATGATTGGGTAGTTAGATATGAATGTTTTGATTAAGTGAACGCCAAATCTTATGGTAATGAAGTACCAGGATTTGAGGGTGTCACAAGTTGGTATCAAAGCTTTAGGTTATGAACCTTAGGTGGGGGAAAAACCTTAGAAAGTAACCTTTGAAAAGATAGTGGTGATAAACTCTTATCGAGTTTTAAGGAAGAATTAATAAAATACTTATGTGATTATGTGTTTATAACTTATGTGCTCGTGAGTGTCGAGTAGTAATGATTAATAATTAAAACTTAAAATTCTGTTGTCAGGATTACTAATGTCGGAGAATCCAGTCAGGCTAGGGAGGAAGGACCTCAGATGCCTATAGAGGAGGAGCCTCGTGACATTCAGGTTGTTTGGGAACAACTACTGCCACGGGAGTCAGCCCAGTTGGTCACAGTGGTTGAAGATGAGGATGATGATGTGGAAACGGATGAGGAGGATCCCGTTGAGCTGCCACAGTCAAATGAGGATGACGAGGACGAGGAGGAGGAGATTCCACTGAACTCGATAGCCGCTCGTATGTATGACGAAGTCTACGACCGCAACGTGGAACTTCAGGATACCGTCAAGGAGTTGCAGGAGATAGTGGCTGAACAACAGACATTGATGGCACAGAAGGACGACGAGATCCAGGATCGAGATGAACATTTGAACAATGTCGAAGAGAAGCTGGTTCATTATGAAGCAGAGAAAGAACAACTGATCGAGGATGTCATAGAACTAAAGAACAAGCTAAAGGAAGAAGCTACTAAGAGGGCAAGAGCCGAAGACGCATATGAGGAAGCGTTTCAACGAGCCGGGATAGCAATGAAAGACGCACAAGCAAAAAGAATGAAGATGGAAGATATGAATAGTGTATTCAACACCGTGATTAATCGAGCTTAGGATCGGGTCATGAGTTATCCGATTCAGTTCGAGACGCTGCCATCATTCGTATTAGATTGCAGAACAATGTTCTGAATCATGGAGGAAGAACGTAGTAAGGCTAAGCAGTATCTTAGTAGAACATCTTAGTTGTTATGCGACTAATAAAATGTTAAATAATTTGTAAATCCCTAGTGACATTTAACCTATGGGATATGTTGATGATGATGTCATTTAACTTTTGTAGTTCAGGAAAGTAATATAAATAGCAGTGATGCTATCATTTTATATTTTCAAAGAGATTATGAATAAATAAAAGTTATTATTTCATTCAAAGTGCTATGTGTTATGTGATTATTTCTTTTTGGAGGCAAGTTAAGTATAAAGTACTTAAAGAAGTTGAGTAATAATCTAATGAGTGTATATTTTAACAGAAAATGCCTCCAAGACGTCAACCACCACAAAAGAGAACCACTGAAGGAACCAATAACGACAATGTTGATGCTAACCCCATTCAACAGCTAGTAACGTTACTAACAAGAGCGTTGCAGAATCAACCTCAAAATTAAGGTACAACGTTTAAGGATTTCAAGGCGGTTGGACCACCTGAATTATGTTGGTCCATGAATCCCATGGAGGCATAGACGTGGATCATGGAAGTAGAGAAGGTATTCAATGTTGCGAGAGTAGGAGAGGATCAGAAGACTGCTTTTGCAACGTTCATGTTGAAAGCAGAGGCTAGTTACTTGTGGTAGGCCAATAAAACTCGAGAAGGGCCAGGGGTGATGACCTAGGATAGGTTTAAGGAGATATTCTTGAGACCTATTTCCCGGAGAGTTCAAGAGTCACTAGAAGTGCAGTTTTTAGAACTAAAGCGAGGAACGATGACGGTGTTTGAGTATCTGCGAAATTCAACGAGTTGATGAGGTTTGCGCCATACCAAGTCAGTACAGATGAACGCAAAGTAACAGTTTGAGCAGTGGACCTGAAGCCTGGTTAGACAGAGGTCTCCCCGTTTCTAGCCGAAGACGTTCATAGCGATAATGGAGAAGGCAATTCTCGCTGAAGGTGGGGGTGAGGCTGTGACAAAGTTCAATCAGGAACAGAAAAAGAAGAAGAATGAGGTGGAGGTTAAGAATGGTAGTGGAGGTAGTGGAAATGGCAACAACAATTTGAAGAGGAAATGGAACAGAAATGTGGGTACTTTAAACCAGCAGAGTAACCAGCAAAATAAGAAGTTCGAAGCATGTGCTGTAACATTCCAGAATTTTAAAGTGTAATATTAAATATTTATTGATTTATATAAATATTTAATGGATATGTTTATTATTGAATAAATAATTGTTCAATTTGAGTTGATGTGATTTATTTAATTATTTGTTGAATAAATAATTAAAGAGCTAAGAAAATTAATTGTTATGAGATTATATAATAATTTA
This sequence comes from Panax ginseng, assembly GCA_020205605.1. Lineage (NCBI taxonomy): Eukaryota > Viridiplantae > Streptophyta > Magnoliopsida > Apiales > Araliaceae > Panax > Panax ginseng. The sequence continues at coordinate 20,432,027 of CM035142.1, forward strand.
ATTTAATAAGTAAGCTAGAGATCTTATAATGATTAAATGAATTATAATATTTTAATTGGGAATTGTGATTAAAATAAAGTATTAGTTGGTTGAATAAATTATAATTATAAAGAAATTGTAGTTTTTGATAATGATTTAGATGTGAAAGTAATTTAATAGATTAATAATTTTAATTGATTAAATTGATTATTTAATTTAATAGAAGTGTGACAAATAACCTTGCTATAAAGGAGTTATTAAAATAAATTAAAAGAGTTTAATTTAGTTTTGCCAAACATGTCTTATTATTGCATAATAAGTCTTTAATCTAATAGTGTTTTATCAAACAAGGTATAAGGATTAATCCATTTGTTTTAATTCAGTTTACCAAAGAAGGTGTAAGGATTAAAGGGTTATTTTTATTAGCTTAGCCAAACAAGCCTTATGGCTTTTTATTTTCAACCAAAATATAACTGATATAATTATATCTATATTTATATTATTTCATTAATAGATATTATATCATATACGTTATATTTTTATTACGTAGTTAGAGTTAGGAAGAGAAGAAGGCTCGAGTTGAAGAAAAGAAGGAGAAGAAAAAATACAAAGAGAAAAGTTGAGAGAAACTTAGAGAAATTGAGAAAAGAATTGGGAAAAAGAATATTGTAATCATAACTATTTGCTTCTAAACTCTAGAGTATCATCTTCTTTGTCAAAGGTAGGATATTAATCCTTGTATTTTATTTTTAAACTCTAGTTTTTCTTCTTCCAAAAAGTTCTCTGTAAAATTCTTTTAAAGGATGAATTGTTGATATATATACAACTTTATATGAGAATTGTTTGTAAAGGTTTTCATGAGTTTATATATGATTATAGATATACTAGTTCATGTATGTATGTGTTTTGTGAAGAAAACCATATTACAGTGTTTACATGAAAATATATATGAATATGGCTTAATTTAAAATAGAAAATTTAGGTTTAATTAGTTGTTAAATTGAAAAATTGATTGTTGGAATTGATAGAGTATGTAAAATCATAATCATGATGTTTTGAATTTACTTGTTTTGGTTGAAAAACAAAAGCACAATGTTGATTTTCATTGAAAATATCAAAATGGAGTTTTTGCCAAAAACATTGAAATTGAGTGTTGTATATTTGATGTTTAAGTTATTTTATGAGTAGAAACATGTTAGAAGTCTTCACAATATGTTTATATGAAGTTTATATGTAAATTACATGATAATCAGTCTATTAGATTCGAGCTTTTAGGCCAATTTGGCTTTTGTTCATGCTGTTGACGAGTTTGGTTGCGGATTTGGACTCAAAGGCAATACTGCCCAATGAGACAAATCTCGCTGAGCCAGAGCCATATGCCAAATACCAACTAATGGCCCGTGACCCGAAGTCAGAAGCGCCAACTCTCAAGGCATAGAAATGCGAACCCTGATGTAAAGCTGTGGGCCATAGCGTGAAGTTAGCGAGAAGGTTTCTGACAGTTTTGTTTAAGTACACAAATTTTGAAGATAAATGTTATGTGTTAATAATATGAATGTTAAATGATGATTTCAGTAGTATTAAACTATGAATGATCATGTTATCAAGAGTTAATTAGTATTAACGTAGTTTGATTTTGTGAATTGGTAATTTAACCTACATGATGTTTATATTTTGGTTATATAGATATAAAATGTTGGTAATGACTAATTATGTCATGATGACATATGTATAGGGTATTGATTCAAGTTGTAAGGTTTAGCTTGTGCTAAAGGCAAGTTCTCTAACTCAAAACTTCATTGTGCGAGTTTAATTTCATTTGGTACATTATTGTTTTCAATTACAATTATTGTAAGTTGCTACTTCTACACTTTCGTAGAGCTAGATTTCCTATGATTGAGTAAGTCAGTGTATCTAGTTACTCATGACGATACAAGTTCTCTAATCTATTATCTTGTTAATTCAATTTTCAATTCGATTACAATATAATGATGTAAGTTATTTAGAGCAAGTTATTCTTGTACTTAACTTGTGGTTTAGCATGCACAACTATATATATGCTATGTATGCTTATTATTCAATTCTAATTAACCTTGGCTTAGTGTTGTTCAAGCAAGGTATGCTATAGTTATTCAAATTGTATGCTATTAGATTATTCCTAATGCATGACTTTAGTTTACTATAATTGATTCAATCACGATTATTCTATAGTATAGTGTTATTGGTCTTATTCAACTACTCCTTAGTTGATGTTCGTTGAATTCCAAATTATCTTGAAAGCTTATCAAAACCAAACTTCCTTTGGTGCGGACTTGTACTCTAAATACTGAGCTGAACAACTCTTTTAATAGAGGTTACACTTAGCGTTGAAATGGTTGTGCACAATACATTTATCTGAAGGGTTGATCCCCTAAGACGTGGAGTCCTTATAGTCTTATGATCATTAAAGTTAAAGTTGAAAGATTACTTATAATTTGTGGACATGATTCGTGGTCATTAGACCTCTCGGTGAATGTTATAATTTTCGGAAAGTTAATAGAATATATTGTTCGATTTCTATTGAGCCTAATATTGGCAATTGATGTAAAAGTTTAAAGATTTATTTATTGTTATTTCAAGTGGGCCTTGTTTGCTCACTCTTGCCGTAAAATTTCTTACAATTAAAGTTGAAACAGGTGACGTACTTAGCACCAAGAAAGGAAAAGGAAAGATGAACAAATCTTGAAGACTTGTAATAGATTTGATAGTATTATTATTAGACTTTGGTTTAAAGATTGTAATGAAGTTTATTTAATTTCCGCATTTGAATGATTGTTGTTAAAGGTTAGACAACCCGGGAGATTTTTATTTGAGTTTAATCTCAGATAAGGTGTGTTTTATTATTCAATTTTATTATAATTGGGTAGTTATAAATGAATGTTTTGATTAAGTGAGCACCAAATCTTGAGGAAATGAAGTACCGTGGATTTGGGGTGTCATGAGTTGGTATCAAACCTTTAGGTTATGAACCTTAGGTGGGGGAAAAGCCTTAGGAAGTAACCATTAAAAAGATAGTGGAGTTAACTCTTATCGAGTTTTAAGAAAGAAGTAATAAAACACTTATGTGTTTATGTGATTTTAAATTATGTACTCGTGAGTGTCGAATAGTAATGATTAATAATTAAAACTTTAAAACTTTGTTGTCAGGATGACTAATGTCGAAGAATCCAGTCAGGCTAGGGAGGAGGGACCTCAAGTGCCTATAGAGGAGGAGCCTCGCGACATTCAGGTAGTTTGGGAACAACTACTGCCACGGGAGTCAGCCCCGTTGGTCACAGTAGTTGAAGATGAGGATGATGACGTGGAAACAGATGAGGAGGATCCCATTGAGTTACCACAAGAGGATGAGGATGATGAGGACGAGGAGGAAAGGATTCCACTTAACTCGATAGCTGGCCGTATATATGATGAGGTGCATGATCGTAACGTGGAACTTCAGGATACAGTTAAGGAGTTGCAGGAGATAGTAGCTGAACAACAGACTGCAATGACACAAAAAGACGGCGAGATCCAGGATCGTGAGGAACGACTGACAAACGCCGAGGAGAAACTAATACAGACTGAAGAAGAGAAAGAATAATTGATCGAGATGGTTGCTGAACTGAAGAACAAGCTGAAAGAAGTAGTTGTTAAGAGGGCAAGAGCTGAAGATGCATACGAGGAAGCTTATCAATGAACTGGAAGAGAAGTAAGGAACTCACAGGCGAAAAGGATGAAGATGGAAGAGATGGATAAAGTATTTGACACCGCAATTAATCGAGCTCAAGATCGGGTCATGGGATATCTGATTTAGTTCGAGACGCTGCCATCATATGTATTAGATCGCAGGACAATGTTTCGAGTCATGGAGGAAGAACGTGATAGGGCTAAGAAGTATCTTAATAGAACATCGTAGTTGTTGTACGATGAGTGAAAGGTTAAATAAATTATAAATCCCAAATGTTATGTAACCTATGGGATATGACTATGATGTTGTCCTGAAACTTTTGTAGTTCAGGAAAGTAATGTAGATAGCAGTGATGCTATTGTTTTATGTTTTCCAAAAAGGTTTCGAATAAATAAAAGTTGTTATTTTATTCAAAGTGTTGTGTTATGTGGTTATTTCTTTTATGGAGGCAAGTTAATTAGAAAATACTTCAAGAAGTTGAGTAATAGTCTAATAGATGTTTTATTTTAATAGAAAATGCCTCCTAGACGTGAACCACCCCGACAGAGAAACAATGACAGAACTACCAATAATGACAATGTTGACGGTAACCCCGTTCAACAACTAGTGACACTACTGACAGGAGCGTTGCAGAATCAACCACAAAACCATGGTACAACGTTTAAGGATTTCAAGGAGGTTGGACCACGTGAATTCCGTGGGTCTATGAATCCAGTCGAAGCACAGACCTGGATTATGGAGATAGAAAAAGTATTCGATGTCGCTAGGGTAAGGGATGACCAGAAGACTGCTTTCGCAACGTTCATGTTGGAAGCAGAAGCTAGTTATTGGCGACAGGCCAATAAAACTCGGGAAGGGCCAAGAGTGATGACCTAGGATAGGTTCAAGGAGTTGTTCTTCGAGACCTATTTTTCAGAGAGTTCGAAGAGTCAGCTAGAAGTGCAGTTTCTGGAACTAAAGCAAAGAACGATGATGGTATCTGAATATGCCGCGAAATTCCATGAGTTGGCAAGATTTGCGCCATATCAAGTCAGCATAGACGAGCGTAAGGCGAAGAGATTTGAGCAGGATTTGAAGCCCTGGTCAGACAAGAGGTCTCCTGTTCGATTGAAGACATTTGCACGGTGATGGAGAAAGCGAAGACTACATTTGAACGTGGAGGAAGCGAGGGCGGTGACAAAGTTCAACCAGGAACAAAAGCAGAAAAAGAATGGGAATGAGATTAAGAATGGAGGTGGTAGCAGTGGAAACAACAACAACAACAACAACAACAACAACAACAACAACGGCATGAAGAGGAAGTGGAATGGGGATGTGGTTCTTGGAAACAAAGCAGGTAACCAAAGAAAACAAAAAGTTTGAAGCATGTGCGACATGCGGGAAATTCCATAAGGGTGCGTGCTTAATAGGGAAGCGAGTATGCTACAATTATGGCCATGAGGGTCACATCGCCCCAAATTGCACTCAACCGAAGAAGAATGTATGCTTCACGTGCGGATCCAAGGATCACTTTGCTCGTGAATACCCTAAGAAGAGGGAAGGAATGACAACCAGAAGTAATGGAGGTAACAATGGAAGTACATGGGCCATCTGCAGACTGCAAAGATCAAACAAACCCACGCCGTAACCTTCAACATGGTCGCATGCAAGATCTTTGTCAATCAAAAGATGTAGTGTCGTATTATCCCAATCAATGATATAAATGCTTATGTATTATTTGATTCTAAGGGTGCTACTTATTCGATTTATATCGATGAATTTGCTAAGAGGTTAGAATTACCTAGAAGAAATGAATTTTCCTTTGAACATAGAAATTACGAATAAGGAAGTAATCCTTGTTAGATTCGTATACAAGAACTGTAGGGTGAACATTAAGGAGAATATCTTGTTGGTAGATTTGATTCCGATTAGACTCGGGGAATTTGATGTAATTTTAGGAATGGATATGTTGTTCAAATATGGAGCAGTAATCGATTGTCACAAGAAGCGTGTAAACCTTATGACTCCGTCAAATGTAGTATTTTATGGTAGCAAGTTGCCTAGATAAATGAAATGTATGATGACTATGCAAGCCAAGAAGTTATTGAGTCAAGGTTGTGTGGGCTATTTAGCTTACATAGTCGATACTCAGAAGAAGGGTGTGAAATTAGAAGAAATACCGGTAGTGAAAGAATTCGAAGACGTGTTTCCAGAAGATTTCCTAGGACTTCCGCTTGACAGAGAAATTGAGTTCGTGATCGACTTAGTGCCGGGAACAACACCGATATCGAAGGCCCCGTAAAGAATGGCTCCGATAGAAATGAAGGAATTGATGGTACAGTTGCAAGAGTTGTTAAATAAGAAATATATTCAACCAAGCGTATCGCCGTGGGGAGCGCCAGTTTTATTCGTTAAGAAGAAGGATGGAACAATGCGTCTTTGCATTGATTATAGAGAGTTAAACAAAGTCACTATTAAGAATAGGTATCCATTTCCTAGAATAGATGACTTGTTTGACAAGTTGAAGGGTGCTAAATATTTCTCAAAAATTAATTTGAGAAGTGGGTATCACCAATTGAAGGTAAGAAAGGAGGATATACCTAGAACGGCATTTAGAACTCGGTATGGACATTACGAGTTTCTGGTGATGTCTTTTGGTTTAACTAATGCCCCTGCTGCGTTCATGGATTTGATGAACAGGGTGTTTAAACCATTCTTAGACAAGTTTGTATTGGTATTTATTGATGACATTCTAGTGTATTCCAAAACTCAAGAAGAACACATGGAACATTTATGTTTGACATTGGAAACACTAAGGAAGGAAAAGTTGTATGCGAAATTCTCTAAGTGCGAATTTTGGCTTGATCGTGTACAATTTTTGGGTCATGTGATTGACAAAGATGGGATTTCAGTGGATCCGTCAAAAGTGGAAGCTGTGATCAATTGGGAACAACCAAGAACACCATCATAAGTGAGGAGTTTCTTGGGACTGGTCGGTTACTATAGAAGATTCATTCAAGATTTTTCTAAGATAGCCACTCCGCTAATAAATTTGACAAGAAAAGCTGTAAAATTCGTTTGGACGGAAAAATATGAAGAGAGTTTCCAAGATTTGAAGAAGAAGCTAAGTGTGGCACCTGTGTTGATATTACCAGATAATTCAGGAAATTTTGTGGTGTATAGTGATGCCTCACACAAAGGGTTGGGTTGTGTTCTTATGTAGAACAACAAAGTTATTGCCTATGCATCAAGACAACTGAAGGATTATGAGAAAGGGTATCTGACTCATGATTTGGAATTGGCTGCAGTTGTATTTGCTCTGAAGATATGGAGACACTATCTTTATGGAGAGAAATGTGAGATCTACACAGACCACAAAAGTCTGAAGTATATTTTCACTCAGAAGGATTTGAACATGCGTCAAAGAAGGTGGATGGAACTGATAAAGGATTACTATTGTGAGATCTTTTATCATCCGGGAAAAGCGAATGTGGTTACAGATGCTTTAAGCAGGAAAGGTCGAGAGAAGTTAATGCTGATAACAACTCAGGAGGAGCTCATTTCAGCAATGACAAAACTGGGGTTAGAAAACAAATTTTCAAAAGAATCTGATGAACAACTATTCCAGATAGAAGCTGGTCCAAATTTAATGGACAAAATGAAGAATACGCAACTACAAGATGAAGAGTGTGGGAAAATCAAAGAGAATCTGGTTGAAGGCGGTGATGTAAAATACAAGGTCGATACCGAAGGATTACTACGGTTCGAGGGGAGAATTTGGGTTCCAGCAGTGCTAGAACTGAAAGAAGAAATTTGGACCGAAGCTCATAGCTCAAAATATTCAATTCATCCAGGAAGCACGAAAATGTATCAAGATTTGCGCCGACATTTTGGTGGCCAAACATGAAAAGGGATGTTGTTGAATGCGTAGCGAAATGCTTGACATGCCAGAGAGTAAAAGCCAAACATCAAAGACCCAGCGGATTACTCCAACTGTTGGAAATACCGGAATGGAAGTGGGAACACATCACGATGGATTTTGTGGTGGGTCTTCCAACTACTCAGAGAGGATGCGATGCGATTTGGGTGATAAGTGGATGATCGATTTGAAAATCAAAGACACTTTCTACCAATAAAGATTAGATTCAATCTTGATCAGTTGGCAAGATTGTACATTTAAGAGATCGTTTCGAGGCACGGGGTGCCAGTATCAATTGTGTCCGATAGAGATCTGCGATTCACATCGAATTTCTGGAAGAGACTACAAGAATGCATGGGGACACAGTTGCGAATGAGTACGGCTTATCATCCACAAATAGATGGCCAAAGCGAACGAACAATTCAGACATTGGAAGATATGCTGAGAGCATGTGTCATGGACTTTAAAAGAAGCTGGGAAGAATAATTACCATTGGTGGAATTTGCTTACAACAACAGTTACCATGCGAGCATCGGCATGCCACCTTATGAGGCATTGTACAGCAGAAAGTGTAGAACTCCACTGTGCTGGGATGAAGTCGGTGAACGCCAACTGTTAGGACCGTAAGCTGCGTACAACAAGCTGGACGCGTTGTTAAACTCATCAAGACAAGATTAATAGCAGCCCAAGACAGACAGAAAAAGTATTCTGATCAACACAGACAAGATCGTGCATTCGACATAGGAACTTTTGTATTCCTAAAAGTTTCTCCTTAGAAGGGGAAAATTCATTTCGGTAAAAAGGGAAAGCTAAGCCCGAGGTTTATTGGACCCTTTGAAGTGCTGCGAAGAGTGGGAGAAGTGGCTTACGAGGTAGCTCTACCTCCAGAGTTAGAAAACCCGACTACAAACATGTGATCGAGTACGAACCGTTGCAGTTCGAGAAAGATTTGTCTTATGAAGAGGTTCCTATCCAGATAGTCGACAGGAAAGAACAAGTGTTCAGGAATAAAGTGATACCTTCCGTGAAGGTGATATGGAGGAACCACAATATTCAGAAGAAGAAGCTACGTGGGAACTTGAAGAGAAAATGTTGAAAGAGTACCCGAGTTATTTATTTAATCATGTCTTGATTACGGGATGTAATCTTTATAAGTAGGGAAGAATGTAACGAATGATTTGTTTGAGTTGTGATTCTGAGGACAGAATCCTTGTAAGGAGGACGATGAGATCCAGGATCGAGATGAACATTTGAACAATGTCGAAGAGAAGCTGGTTCATACTAAAGCAGAGAAAGAACAACTGATCGAGGATGTAATAGAACTAAAGAACAAGCTAAAGGAAGAAGCTACTAAGAGGGCAAGAGCTGAAGACGCATATGAGGAAGCGTTTCAACGAGCCAGGATATCAGTGAAAGACGCACAAGCAAAAAGAATGAAGATGGAAGATATGAATAGTGTATTCAACACCATGATTAATCGAGCTTAGGATCGGGTCATGAGTTATCCAATTCAGTTCGAGACGCTGCCATCATTCGTATTAGATCGCAGAACAATGTTCCGAATCATGGAGGAAGAACGTAGTAAGGCTAAGAAGTATCTTAGTAGAACATCTTAGTTGTTATGCGATTAATAAAATGTTAAATAATTTGTAAATCCCTAGTGACATTTAACCTATGGGATATGTTGATGATGATGTCATGTAACTTTTGTAGTTCAGGAAAGTAATATAAATAGCAGTGATGCTATCGTTTTATATTTTCAAAGAGATTATGAATAAATAAAAGTTATTATTTCATTCCAAGTGCTATGTGTTATGTGATTATTTCTTTTTGGAGGCAAGTTAAGTATAAAGTACTTAAAAAAGTTGAGTAATAATCTAATGAGTGTATATTTTAACAGAAAATGCCTCCAAGACGTCAACCACCACAAAAGAGAACCACTGAAGGAACCAATAACGACAATGTTGATGCTAACCCCATTCAACAGCTAGTAACGTTACTAACAAGAGCGTTGCAGAATCAACCTCAAAATTAAGGTACAACGTTTAAGGATTTCAAGGCGGTTGGACCACCTGAATTCTGTTGGTCCATGAATCCCGTGGAGGCACAGACGTGGATCATTGAAGTAGAGAAGGTATTCAATGTTGCGAGAATAGGGGAGGATCAGAAGACTGCTTTTGCAACGTTCATGTTGAAAGCAGAGGCTAGTTATTGGTGGTAGGCCAATAAAACTCGAGAAGGGCCAGGGGTGATGACCTGGAATAGGTTTAAGGAGATATTCTTCGAGACCTATTTCCCAGAGAGTTCGAAGAGTCAGCTAGAAGTGCAGTTTTTAGAACTAAAGCAGGGAACGATGACGGTGTCGGAGTATGCCACGAAATTCAACGAGTTGGCGAGGTTTGCACCATACCAAGTCAGTACAGATGAACTCAAGGCGAACAGGTTTGAATAGGGACTAAAGCCCTGTTTATGCAAAGAGGGTCTCCCTGTTCAAGTGAAGGCGTTTTTTAATGCGATAATGGAGAAGGCAATTCTACCATTTGAAGGTGGGGGGAGAAGTATGTGACAAAGTTCAATCAGGAATAGAAAAAGAAGAAGAATGAGGTGGAGGTTAAGAATGGTAGTGGAGGTAGTGGAAATGGCAACAACAATTTGAAGAGGAAATGGAACAGAAATGTGGGTCTTTGGAAACCAAAGAGAGAGTAACTTGACAAAATAAGAAGTTCAAGCATGTCTTTGTAACATTCCGAATTTTAAAGTGTAATATTAAATATTTATTGATTTATATAAATATTTAATGGATATATTTATTATTGAATAAATAATTGTTCAATTTGAGTTGATGTGATTTATTTAATTATTTGTTGAATAAATAATTAAAGAGCTAAGAAAATTAATTGTTATGAGATTATATAATAATTTAATTTAATAAGTAAGCTAGAGATCTTATAATGATTAAATGAATTATAATATTTTAATTGGGAATTGTGATTAAAATAAAGTATTAGTTGGTTGAATAAATTATAATTATAAAGAAATTGTAGTTTTTGATAATGATTTAGATGTGAAAGTAATTTAATAGATTAAAAATTTTAATTGATTAAATTGATTATCTAATTTAATAGAAGTGTGACAAATAACCTTGCTATAAAGGAGTTATTAAAATAAATTAAAAGAGTTTAATTTAGTTTTGCCAAACATGTCTTATTGCATAATAAGTCTTTAATCTAATAGTGTTTTATCAAACAAGGTATAAGGATTAATCCATTTGTTTAATTCAGTTTACCAAAGAAGGTGTAAGGATTAAAGGGTTATTTTTATTAGCTTAGCCAAACAAGCCTTATGGCTTTTGATTTTCAACCAAAATATAACTGATATAATTATATCTATATTTATATTATTTCATTAATAGATATTATATCATATACGTTATATTTTTATTACGTAGTTAGAGTTAGGAAGAGAAGAAGGCTCAGTTGAAGAAAAAGAAGGAGAAGAAAAATACAAAGAGAAAAATTGAGAGAAACTTAGAGAAATTGAGAAAAGAATTGGGAAAAAGAATATTGTAATCATAACTATTTGCTTCTAAACTCTAGAGTATCATCTTCTTTGTCAAAGGTAGGATATTAATACTTGTATTTTATTTTTAAACTCTAGTTTTTCTTCTTCCAAAAAGTTCTCTGTAAAATTCTTTTAAAGGATGAATTGTTGATATATATACAACTTTATATGAGAATTGTTTGTAAAGGTTTTCATGAGTTTATATATGATTATAGATATACTAGTTCATGTATGTATGTGTTTTGTGAAGAAAACCATATTACAGTGTTTACATGAAAATATATATGAATATGGCTTAATTTAAAATAGAAAATTTAGGTTTAATTAGTTGTTAAATTGAAAAATTGATTGTTGGAATTGATAGAGTATGTAAAATCATAATCATGATGTTTTGAATTTACTGTTTTGGTTGAAAAACAAAAGCACAATGTTGATTTTCATTGAAAATATCAAAAATGGAGTTTTTGCCAAAAACATTGAAATTGAGTGTTGTATATTTGATGTTTAAGTTATTTTATGAGTAGAAACATGTTAGAAATCTTCACAATATGTTTATATGAAGTTTATATGTAAATGACATGATAATCAGTCTATTAGATTCGAGCTTTTAGGCCAATTTGGCTTTTGTTCATGCTGTTGACGAGTTTGGTTTAGGATTACGGACTTTAGGCACATGACCAATACGCTCAATGATACAAATCTCATGTAGGAACCATACCTTGGCCGCCAACTAATGGCTTTGTGGACTGAAAGCCAGTAGCGCTTAACTCACTGCATAAAGCATGAACCACGATGTAAACTATGGCGCCGCAGCGTGAGTTAGTAGAAGGTTCTGACAGTTTTGTTTAAGTACACAAATTTTGAAGATAAATGTTATGTGTTAATAATATGAATGTTAAATAATGATTTCAGTAGTATTAAACTATGAATGAGCATGTTATCAAGAGTTAATTAGCATTAACGTAGTTTGATTTTGTGAGTTGGTAATTTAACCTACATGATGTTTATATTTTGGTTATATAGATATAAAATGTTGGTAATGACTAATTATGTCATGATGACATATGTATAGGGTATTGATTCAAGTTGTAAGGTTTAGCTTGTGCTAAAGGCAAGTTCTCTAACTCAAAACTTCATTGTGCGAGTTTAATTTCATTTGGTACATTATTGTTTTCAATTACAATTGTTGTAAGTTGCTACTTCTACACTTTCGTAGAGCTAGATTTCCTATGATTGAGTAAGTCATTGTATCTAGTTACTCATGACGATACAAGTTCTCTAATCTATTATCTTGTTAATTCAATTACTGTTTTCAATTCGATTACAATATAATGATGTAAGTTATTTAGAGCATGTTATTCTTGTACTTAACTTGTGGTTTAGCATGCACAACTATATATATGCTATGTATGCTTATTATTCAATTCTAATTAACATTGGCTTAGTGTTGTTCAAGCAAGGTATGCTATAGTTATTCAAATTGTATGCTATTAGATTATTCCTAATGCATGACTTTAGTTTACTATAATTGATTCAATCACGATTATTCTATAGTATAGTGTTATTGGTCTTATTCAACTACTCCTTAGTTGATGTTCGTTGAATTCCAAATTATCTTGAAAGCTTATCCAAACCAAACTTCCTTTGGTGCGGACTTGTACTCTAAAATCTTTGAAATGAACAACTCTTTAATAGAGGTTACGCTTAGCGTTGAAATGGTTGTGCACAATACATTATCTGAAGGGTTGATCCCCTAAAGACATTGGAGTCCTTATAGTCTTATATTTATTAAAGTTAAAGTTGAAAGATTACTTATAAGCTGTGGACATGATTCGTGGTCATTAGACCCTCGGTGAATGTTATAATTTTCGAGAAAGTTAATAGAATATATTGTTCGATTCTATTGAGCCTAATATTAGCAATTGATGTAAAAGTTTAAAGATTTATTTATTGTTATTTCAAGTGGGCCTTGTTTGCTCACTCTTGTCTGTAAAATTTCTTACGACTAAAGTTGAAACCGGTGACGTACTTGAAGACCAAAGAAGGAAAAGGAAAGATGAACAAGCATCAAGACTTGTAATAAATTTGATAGTATTATTATTAGACTTTGGTTTAAAGATTGTAATGAAGTTTATTTAATTTCCGCATTTGAATGATTGTTGTTAAAGGTTAGACAACCTGGGGAGATTTTTATTTGAGTTTAATCCTGTATGGGCAGGTTTTTATTATTCAATTTTATTATAATTGGGTAGTTATAAATGAATGTTTTGATTAAGTGAGCACCAAATCTTAAGGAAATGAAGGACCAGGATTTGGGGGTGTCACATGTGCTACATGCGGGAAGTTTCACAAGGGTGTGTGCTTGATGGGGAAACGAGTATGCTTCAACTGTGGCCAAGAGGGTCACATCGCCCCAAATTACACTCAACCTAAGAAGAACGGTTGCTTCACGTGCGGATCCAAGGATCACTTTGCTCGTGAATGCCCCTAAAAAGAAAATTTGGATAGGCAATGAGGAAGCAAGGAGGTAGCGAGTGGAGGTACATGGGCCATTCTTTGACCAACGAGATCAAACAAACCACGCACCAAAACCTTCAACATGATTTTGCAAGATGCTGTGCAATCAAAAGATGTGTTGTCAGGTATTATCCTAATCAATGATAGAAATGTTTATGTATTATTTGATTCGGGTTCTACTTGCTCGTTTATATCTGATGAATTTGCTAAGAAGTTAGAATTACCTAGTGAAGAATTGAATTTCCCTTTAAACATAGAAATTGCGAATAAGAAAGTAAGTCTTGTTAGGTTCGTATACAAGAACTGTAGGGTGAATATTAAGGGGAATATCATGATGGTAGATTTAATTCTGATTAGACTTGGAGAGTTTTATGTTATTTTGGGAATGGATTGGTTGTTCAATTATGGAGCAGTAATTGATTGTCAAAAGAAAAGTGTAAACCTTATGACTCCGTCAAAGGTAATTTTCTATTGTAGCAAATCGCCTAGACAAATGAAATGTCTGACGATTATGCAGGTCAAGAAGTTGTTGAGTCAAGGCTGTGTGGGTTATTTAGCTTACATAGTCGATACTCAGAAGAAGGGTGTGAAATTGGAAGAGATACCAGTGGTTAGGGAATTTGTAGATGTGTTTAGGAGGATTTGCGGAGACTTCCACTTTGTGAGAGAGATTGAGTTCGTGATCGACTTAGCCTTTAGGAACAACACCGATATCGAAGGCCCCGTCTGAGAATGGCTCCGGTAGAGATGAAGGAAGGCGATGGTACAACCGCAAGAAGCTGTTAGATAACATTCAATTGAAATGCCTGAACTCGGAAAAAGCGGATATGTCTTATATATATATAAAAGTGAATATTTACATATTCCCAGGTTCTTTACAACCAATACATTGTCTTTGTCATAATATCAATATTATTCCTTACAAAACCTATACTATTACATATGTAATCTACGGGTTAGAAGATTTATTCGCCTTCCCTTTATCCTTCTAGGATCCATTGGTCGCATCATTCGGTCTTAATTGCATTCATATGGTTCAAGCAAGAATGAGCCTAACTAGCTATAGACAAGTACAATAATAATTCTAGGAAAATAGCATGCTTGAAACATAGGAATCATATATCTTCAATAATAACAATAGTTCAACAAGAATGAAGTACTATCGATAATTCAAGCACTTTCTTTTCATTCAAAACGTTTTACAACAACAATATTAAGTAAAACATCAATTCCGGTTCAAGATCGTAAGCATTTCATAAGTACTTTGAAAAGGACATCCCGGCACGAAGTCCGTAAGTTTAGCATAGCTTACGAGCACGTCTAGGTGATCAGCCTATAGTACTCTATGTTGATCAACACTACATTCATTAAACGTGTATACGTTTAAGTTGTGGCAACCTCACGTGCCTGTCGTTTGACGACAAAACAATTTAGCATACTCAGTCTACTTTTGAAAACCACAACAATATTAGTTTGGTAAATCCTTATCAACACTTGATAGAATAACATAGCATACGTCTAGCCGAAAGGATTGGCTTTGACTTCCTCAGATACTAACTCATGCGAAGAATACATGAATCACAAAGACTTGTCCGGATCGAGGCTGGAACAAGGGTTAGAGTACTTGCCTTTAGCGTCTGCGCTTATAGATATAAACGCGTGCACTTTATGTCTTTAAGGTCTCTACATTAGATAATAACATCACATAGCACATTAGGTCATGAATGATCATACATGGTTCCTAAAGAATCTTACCCTTCTTCTCAATCTAAATACGTATTAGATTTGTTATTATAGGTTCCGGCTTTCCATTACGTCATTCTTACGTTCATAAGTAATTGACTTAATCTTAACCCTAAGTGTGCATACTTAAGGTTTAATATATCTTAACAATGTTTCATTAAGATCCTTAATTAAGTGTTCATTCATTACCATCCATGCTCATCCTGTAAACATTCTTTATTATCTAGGTCTTGAGGTTTGTGCTGCTAGCTGCAACTATTGCTATTACTTAATGTGCGTATTGCTGACATCCTATTGTTGCCAAAAAATCGGGACTTCGGTATTGCGGCATGAGTCCCTTTGTTCTCTGGTATGTCATTGCTGTGGCATGAGTTTCTGAGGGGACTATGGTCCACTTTGGCACTGCATGACATAAGCTAAATGACTTGAGTGTGGCATGGCGCGGACTCTCAATGTCATGAAAACTTTGGATGATTTTTCAAAAGTTGAGATTCCCGGACTCGTAACTTCTTCGTTATAAGTCCGAATTGACTCGTTCAAGAGCCTACGGGTCACAAATTACGTACTCTATGCGTTCATGCAAGAATTTTATCTATTTTATTTCGTTTGCTAAAATTTCACCTATTAGTTCAATTTAATGAAAAGCGATAAGCGTTCGTGAGCGTTCAACGCTTTCGTTTCTTCGTTCTAAGTGGAATCAAGCCATTTTTGAGTCCGTGAACTCTATAATGCCAAATATGACTTGTCTCCATCGAAAACCAACGTTTACGACTTCAAACACAAAAATCGACTTCCATTCCGAGAATTTCACGAATTCGACGATTGTAAATCAATCGTGTAAATTAAGTGAAACCTCATTACTAATCATTCTAGGTGGATTTTAATCAACATATAGACATTTCAAGTTACTTATTACACCAACTTATTATCAAAGTAGGTTTTGACTTATTCTCATAAGTTAATGACTTATTCAACTTATTAACTACAAATTCTCATGCTTATAACTTACTATGAACTTAAGTCCATCAATCAACGTTTTTCAAACTATTTTGAACATACTAACATCATATGACAAACATATGGCAAGTTCTTCCCAAGTTCATCAACTTATTTAGGTTCAAGTTGCTTATTACTTATTCAACTTATTCAACTTAAGTTCAGTTCATTCATCAATGACTTATGACATGTTCTTAGTATCTAACTTCATTAGATTACACTTCTCTTATCATCCTAGTAAGATAGAGATAGAAGAGACAATATTAATTACCTTTGAAGACTACTTGTACTTCTCTTCTCTTGAAAATCTAGCAAAGGAAAGTTAAACTCCAAAGTGCTTATTGGCTCTAACAAATAAGTTGTTTGAGAGAGAGTTTGTTGGATGAAATAACAAACCTCAAATGAATTAAAGGGCTTGCTATTTATAGAACTTTCAAGGTTAGGGCAATTAGGTCATTAGGCAACCCACCTCCTCAACTAACCTCCTTACTATTCCTAACTTAAGCCCTAAGTAATCTTGTTTATCACTCATTTTCCTTGCTCACCACATAAAGGTCTTGCTCTCCAAGTTCACCCATGGGTTGCACCATGGATCATTGCTTTACCCATTGGATCATCCTTTGGGCTTAGGTTTGACTAATTAATCTAGCTAATTCCTTGTTGGGCTTGCATTATAATAAATCACTTGGGCTTAGTATAAATCCCACATAGGTTTACACCTTTAAGCTTATGGACTTATATTTTATACCAAGTTACATTAATTCATTTCATTAGGTTTTAATACATACATTCTCAATTTAAGTCAGCATGCGAATTATTGCGTTTTCGATACTTAGATTATTATTACATAATCCATCTCGCCTCGATATTCTAACGTTACGTATTTCTCGGAAGTTCAAAAATAATTCCCGAGCAATAAACGGTGAATAATGTTTTTCGTAAACTTTCTCGGAAAACATTTATTTTCGTCTTGGAAATTCAAACACTTTAATTCATTCACGTGGTTCAAATACTACGATATTCAGGCGTTTCTAGGTTATAGAACGACATACATCTTATTAACACATATAATAACAAATAATATTATTTTATTCATTATTTAATTCTTTCAAGTATTTTACAAAGGATCCGAATTTCTCGGTCGTTACATTCTTCCCCCTTATAAAGATTATGTCCCCAGAATCTCGCCCTACATTACTCAAACAAAAGAGGATAATTCTTCTTTATTTTCTCTTCCAATTCCCACGTTGCTTCCTCGACATCGTGATTCTTCCATAACACTTTTACTGACGATATTACCTTGTTTCGCAGAACTTGCTCTTTTCTATCGATGATTTGAATCGGCATCTCTTCATATGTTAAATCCTTCTCGATTTGAATAGGCTCAAATTCTATCACGTGCTTGTAATCCGGTTTGTAAGGACGTAGCACTGAAACGTGAAATACATTATGTATTCGTTTCTAAGTGCGGAGGTAGCGCTACCCTATAAGCTACCTCACCTACCCGTTCTAATACCTCAAAAGGTCCTATAAACCTTGGGCTTAGTTTTCCCTTCTTTCCAAAGCGTATCTTTCTTTTCGAGGAGATACCTTTAGAAATACGTCTGAGCCTACCTCAAACTCTCTATTCTCTCGATGTAAGTCTGCGTATTTCTTACATGCATCTTTGGTGCTTTCTGAGATGCATTCGAATTAACTTCACCACTTTCATTTGTTTCTTTGCACCAATTACGGTCCTAGCATTGGCGTTCTCCCACTTCATCCCAAATACAATGGTGTTCGCATTTTCTTCCATATAAAGCTTCATATGCGGCGGCATACCTATGCTTGCATGATAAGCTGTTGTTATACGCAAATTCTACTAATGGTAGATGATCATCCCAACTACCCTTGAAATCAATGACGCAAGATCTCAACATATCTTCTAACGTCTGAAGTGTCCTCTCGCTCTGTCCATCGATTTGTGGATGATATGACGTACTCAACTTCAACTGTGTCCCCAACTGCTCTTGAAGACTTCTCTAAAAGTTCGATGTGAATCGTGGGTCACGATCTGACACTATCGAAACAGGTGCTCCATGTTTGGAAATAATTTCCTTAACATAGAGTGTAGCTAACTGATCTAAGTTATACTTAATTCAAATTGGTAAAAAGTGAGCCGACTTCGTCAACCGGTCCACTATTACCCAAATCGCATCATATCCCTTCTGAGTCGTCGGAAGTCCCACCACAAAGTCCATCGTGATATGCTCCCACTTCCACTCCGGAATCTCCAATGACTGTAACAAGCCACTTGGTCGTTGATGTTCGGCTTTAACTCTTTGACAAGTCAAGCACCTACTCACATACTCGGCTATTTCTCTCTTCATGTTCGACCACCAAAAACTCTGTCGAAGGTCTTGATACATCTTAGTGCTACCAGGATGAATCGAGTACCTCGAACTATGAGCCTCTTGTAAAACTTGCTCCTTTAATTTTGTCTCATTCGGAACCCAAATTCTTCCTTCAAATCTTAATATTCCCTCATTATCAAGACTAAACTTAATATCTTTTTCAGTGGTTAACCGCATCTTCATCTGGTCACACTCATCAGTTTTGAGCTGCACCTCCTTGACTCTCTCTACGATGGTAGATTGAATCTCCGTCACAAAAAAGTCTCGATCCGCCTCAATTGGCAACTTCACCTCTAACTCCATCCTAGCCATCTCATTATTACTTTCGGTTTGAGCCGTTAACATAGACAACTTCTCCAGACCCTTTCTACTCAAGGCGTCGGCCACTACATTAGCTTTTCGAGGGTGATCTGAGATTTCACAATCGTAATCCTTTATCAACTCCGACCATCTCCTCATCTCATATTCAACTCCTACGTGTGAAGATATATTTTAGACTCTTGTGGTCCGTGTATATCTCACACTTTTCCCCATAAAGATAATGTCGCCATATCTTTAAGGTGAAACACCACACCATGGCCGAGTTCGGATCATGAGTAGGGTAAACTTTCTCATAATCCTTCAACTGCCTAGATGCATATGCAATGACCTTGCCATCTTTGCATGCACGCGCAACCAAGTCCTTTATGCGAAGCATCGCTATAAACTATGAAATTTTGTGTCATCGGGCAATGACAAAAGCAGGCGCTTCACTCAATCTCTTCTTGAGTTCTTGAAAACTATCTTCGCACTTCTCAGTCCATAGATACTTCACCGTCTTCCTCGTCAAGTTAGTCAATGGAGTAGCTATCTTTGAAAAGTCCTAAATGAACCTCCGATAGTAACCCGTTAACCCTAGGAAACTCCGCACCTCAGTCGGCGTTTTCGGTTGTTCCCAATTCATCACGGCTTCTACCTTCGATGGATCTACTGAAATCCCCTCATGGTCAATGACATGACCTAAAAATTGTACCCTCTCTAACCAAAATTCACACTTAGTGAACTTCACATATAACTTCTCCTTTCTTAATGTCTCCAACACTATTCTTAGGTGTTCAAACATGATCTTACGGCATCTTAGAAGTAGACTAGAATATCATCGATAAACACCACAACGAACTTGTCCAAATATTGTTTGAACACTTTGTTCATCATATCCATAAATGCAAAGTGAGGTGCATTAGTCAACCCAAATGACATCACCGAGCTTCGTAATGACCATAACGAGTCACGAATCTTTATCTTTGGCACGTCTTCATTTCTAACCTTTGGTGATGATACCCCGTCCTTAAATCTATTTTGGAAAAATATTTTGCCCCTTTCAACTGATCAAAAAGATCATCGATCCTGGGCAATGGATACTTATTCTTTATCGTTAACTTGTTCAACTCTCGGTAGTCGATACAAAGTCTTAACGATCCATCCTTCTTCTTGACAAAAGCGATCTGGGTGCTCCCCATGGTGAAACACTCGGTTGAATGTACTTCCTGTCCAACAATTCTTGCAACTGTACCATCAACTCCTTCATCTCCACTGGCGCCATACGATACGGTGCCCTGGAAACTGGTGCCGCTCCTGGCACAATATCTATTACGAACTCGGTCTCTCTATCCGGTGGAAGACCCGACAACTCACTTGGAAATACATCCATGAACTCACTCACTATAGGTATTTGTTCCATGGTCGCTCCCACTCTCTGGGTATCAACCACATGACACAAATAGCCTACACACCCCTTCCTCAATAATTTCCTAGTTTGTGTCATGGTAAGACAACACGAACGTCCCGGCGATTTATTCCCGTAAAATATTACATGAGATTGTTTTAATGTTTTAATATTTACGCATTTCTTTTGACAATCTATAATTGCCTCGTGATTAATCAACCAATCCATTCTGAGGATTATGTCGAATTCTCCTAACTTTATCGATATCAGATCTACCGATAATTTACAACCTCGAATGTCTACGCAACAACTCCTATGAATATCCTCAACAGGAATTATCTCTTTGTTTGTTACCTTAATATTTAAAGGTATAGGAAATTTTTTGTGAAGTAATCCTAATCGTCTAGCAAAATCACATGCTATAAACGAACAAGTAGCTTTTTAAGTCAAACAACACGTGTATGCATTTAAGTCATTAATCGGAATAATACCTGCGACTACATCCCCCGAGGCCATTGCGTCTTGGACGGTCATATTAAAGGTACGGGCCATCGGTCTACCCAGCTGCGCTGGACCACCAATAGTTAACTTACCACTATTGGTGCCCCTATTCCTGTTTGTCCCCTTCTTTGGGCAGTTCTTTGCCATGTGGTCAGTTGATCCACATACAAAGCATCCATGATTCTTCTTCGGGCTTGGACAGTTTGGCACAATATGCCCCTCTTGTCCGTAGTTATAACACACGGCCTTACCTTTGAGATAGACTCCTAAATGAGTCTTCCATGAGTCTTCTTGGGCCTCCATCCTACTCTTAGGGTCTCCTTGTTTCACTCCGGTATTCCCAGAGCTAACTATCTTCCTCTTATAACCCTCGCCACTCCCGCTGGCACCTTCAACTTTTATTCCCCCATCCACCTTCCCTTTGATTTTCTTGTCCTTGTGGTATTGGCTCAGCGCCTCGCTACCACCTTTCGACAATTATTGCCTTCTCTAAAATGATTCCAAAGGAAGTACTTTGGAACACAGAGAATCTGGTTATAGAGCCAGGGTTTCAAGCCCTGCTCGAACCGTCGAGCCTTCCTCACCTCGGTATCCACTTGGTGTGGAGCGAACCTTGCCAGTTCATTAAACTTGGCGGCATATTGGGGAACCGTCATGTCCCCTTGTTTCAACTCAAAAACCGCATCTCCATCCTTCCCTGCATGCTCGTGGGAAAATAGTTCTCATAAAATATTTCCTTGAACCTCACCCACGTTATCACATCTATTCAGGCCCTACCCTGATTGGCCTCCCACCAAAAGTTGGCCTCTCCCTTCATCATATAGGTTGCAAAGGCAACCTTTTGGGCCTCATCGACATTTGCTATCACAAATGCCTTCTCGATCTCCTTCACCCACGTTTGGGCTTCGATAGGGTCCGTAGTTCCTTTGAACTCGGCGGACCCACACTCTTAAAGTCCTTGAATGTAGTAGCTCGTACTACACGAGATTTCTGAGGATATTAGCCCCAGTTTGATTAAACATTGCGGTTAAAAGGTTCAAAAATTCTGCATGGGGTTAGCAGGACCTCCCTCCGGTTGATTTGTGTTCGCACCTTGGTTACGTGGTATGGTACTTCTTCTTTGGCATTTCTTTATTACAATAAACACATATTTTGTTATTATTCATTTCACCCGGTTAGTTATTATTCAATGTTAAACAATAACTTAAACATTCGTTACTCAACATTTTTCAGAAAAAGAAACTTATATTAATTCATTGTAGTATAATACTACATCGGTTACATAATAACATGAGCCTAAGCTGAATACATTACTTTTCCGCCATTGCTTTCCAAAATTGGGATTTACAAAAAGACCCTTGATTATACAAAAGAGGGTTTTACGTCACTACTAGATACAAAAATATGTACATATCTAACTACTCTAGCCACTACTAGATTACATTTGCCTTAAGGCATTTTCAAAATCCGCTTGCAAGCAAGGCCGGCAATAATATCACGGTTGATAGTATGTGTGTGTACGCCTTATCTCTCTGGGGTAACCAACTACACCAAGAATCGAAATCCTCATGAGAATTCCTATGGATATATGACATTCTCCCTATCTTCTGCTTCTTGGTCTTTAGCTCATCCCTGAGCTCAAAGACCTCCTGTTTCAACCCATGGACCTTGTCCTTGGCCAAAACCCTTTCATCATGTTCCTGCTCCCACATGGACTCCACGTCCGTCTTATCCTCTATAATAGCTTGGAGCTCTGCCTTCAGCTCCTTAACCTCCTGGCAGTAGTGGCTGTTCCTATCTATCACTGACATGAATAATGACATCATTGACTCCCCCGGAGCCGTCTCCGCTGCTATAGCTACTGGGTTGAAGGACATTGCTTCCACTTCTTCTTCTATCATGCCATCAAATACTAACATGAAATCTAAAATTCCTGAGTCTTCAGACTCAACCACCACAATCTCGGGATCTGCTGCTATGGGACTCGGTATAATCTCTACCTGATTAACTGATTTTTCACTAACTACCTATACGTCTTTATTTTCTCCTGACATCTACAACAACACAAAAGTTTGATTAGTACTCATTAGTAGAATAATAAAAACACATAACATACATAATGCATTTTTATAAGGTTAACTTCCATCTTTTATTCTTTGACTCTTCTTAAGGTTATGACTTAAGGTTTTATTCCCTCTCCCCCTTTAAGTTTTATAACCTAAGGCTCTGATACCAACCTGTGACGCCCCCAAATTCGGGTATCTTCCAACCCGAGCGAGATGGTGCTACTGCGGTCTTCTGATTCACATAAACATTCAATTGAAATGCCTCAAAAAGCGGATATGTATATATATATATATATATATATATAAAAAGAATATTTACATTCCCGGGTTCTTTACAACCAATACATTGTCTTTGTCATAATATCAATATTATTCCTTACAAAACCTATACTATTACATATGTAATCTACTGGGTTCGCCTTCGCCTTCCCTTTATCCTTGCGGATCCCATCGGATCGTTCGGTCTTAATTTGCATTCATATGGTTCAAGCAAGAATGAGCCTAACTAGCTCAACAAAGTACAACAATTCTAGGAAAATAGCATGCTTGAAACATAGGAATCGTATATCTTCAATAACTGAACAATAGTTACGAAGTACTATCGATAATTCAAAATAGCACTTCTTTTCATTCAAAACGTTTTACAACAACAATATTCAGTAAAACATCAATTTCGGTTCAAGACCGTAAGCATTTCATAAGTACTTTGAAAAGGACATCCCAGCACGAAGTCTGTAAGTCCGGCATAGCTTACGAGCACGTCTAGGTGATCAGCCTATAGTACTCTATGTTGATCAACACTACATTCATTAAACGTGTATACGTTTAAGTTGTGGCAACCTCACGCGTGCACATCGTTTGACGACAAAACAGTTTAGCATATTCAGTCTACTTTTGAAAACCACAACAATATTAGTTTGGTAAATCCTTATCAACACTTGATAGAATAACATAGCATACGTCTAGCCGAAAGGATTGGCTTTGACTTCCTCAGATACTAACTCATGCGAAGAATACATGAATCACAAAGACTTGTCGGATCAAACTGGAACAAGGGTTAGAGTACTTGCCTTTAGCGTCTGCTTATAGATATAATACGTGCACTTTATGTCTTTAAGGTCTCTACATTAGATAATAACATCACATAGTACATTAGGTCATGAATAATATATATGGTTCCTAAATAATCTTACCCTTCTTCTCAATGTAAATACGTATTAGATTTGTTATTATAGGTTCCGACTTTCCATTACGTCATTCTTATGTTCATAAGTAATTGACTTAATATTAATCCTAACAATGTTTCATTAAGATCCTTAATTAAGTGTTCATTCATTACCATCCATGCTCATAACTTGTAAACATTCTTTATTGTCTAGGTCTTGAAGGTTGGCATTATTATACGGGCTATTACATTTTGGTGTCGCGTATTGCTGCGTCACCTATTGTTGCTGAAACTCGGACTCGTGTATGCTGGATGAGTCCCTTTATGTTATGGTCGTCTTTCATTGTGCTTGAGTTTCTGAGGACTAAGGTCACTTTAGCGACTTGTGTGTGCGGGCTAAATGACTTGAGTGTGGCATTGCAGACTACTGTGTGTCTGAAACTTTGGATGATTTTTCAAAAGTTGAGATTCTCGGACTCGTAACTTCTTTGTTATAAGTCCGAATTGGCTCGTTCAAGAGCCTATGGGTCACAAATTACGTACTCTATGCGTTTATGCAAGAATTTTATCTATTTTATTTCGTTTTACTAAAATTTCACCTATTAGTCCAATTTTTAACAAAAGCGATAGCGTTCATGAGCGTTCAACGCTTTCGTTTCTTCGTTCTAAGTCGAATCCGGCCATTTCGAGTCCGCAACTCTATAATGCCAAATATGACTTGTCTCCATCGAAAACCAACGTTTACGACTTCAAACACAAAATCGACTTCCATTCCAGAGAATTTCACGAATTCGACGATTATAAATCAATCGTGTAAATTAAAGTGAAACCTCATTACTAATCATTCTAGGTGGATTTTAATCAACATATAGACATTTCAAGTTACTTATTACACCAACTTATTATCAAAGTAGGTTTTGACTTATTCTCATAAGTCAATGACTTATTCAACTTATTAACTACAAATTCTCATGCTTATAACTTACTATGAACTTAAGTCCATCAATCAACGTTTTCAAACTATTTTGAACATACTAACATCATATGACAAAACATATGGCAAGTTCTTCCCAAGTTCATCAACTTATTTAGGTTCAAGTTGCTTATTCAACTTATTTAACTTATTCTACTTAAGTTCATTCATCAATGACTTATGACATGTTCTTAGTATCTAACTTCATTAGATTACACTTCTCTTATCATCCTAGTATGATAGAGATAGAAGAGATAATATTAATTACCTTTGAAGACTACTTGTACTTCTCTCTCTTGAAAATCTAGCAAAGGAAAGTTAAACTTCAAAGTGCTTATTGGCTCTAACAAATAAGTTGTTTGAGAGAGAGTTTGTTGGATGAAATAACAAACCTCAAACGAATTAAAGGGCTTGCTATTTATAGAACTTTCAAGGTTAGGGCAATTAGGTCATTAGGAAACCCACCTCCTCAACTAACCTCCTTTACTATTCCTAACTTAAGCCCTAAGTAATCTTGTTTATCACTCATTTTTCCTTGCTCACCACATAAAGGTCTTGCTCTCCAAGTTAACCCATGGGTTGCACCATGGATCATTGCTTTACCCATTGGATCATCCTTTGGGCTTAGGTTTGACTAATTAATCTAGCTAATTCCTTGTTGGGCTTGCATTATAATAAATCATTATAATAAATCACTTGGGCTTAGTATAAATCCCACATAGGTTTACACCTTTAAAGCTTATGGACTTTATATTTTATACCAAGTTACATTAATTCATTTCATTAGGTTTTAATACATACATTCTCAATTTAAGTCGCATGCGAATTATTGCACTTTTTCCATACTTAGATTATTATTACATAATCCATCTCGCTCGATATTCTAACGTTACTTTATTTCTACAAAAGTTCAAAAATAATTCCGGCGATAAAGCGGTGAATAGTGTTTTTTGTAAACTTTCTCGGAAAACATTTATTTTCGTCTTGGAAATTCAAACACTTTAATTCATTCACGTGGTTCAAATACTACGATATTTCTGAGGCGTTTCTAGGTTATAGAAGCGACATACATCTTATTAACACATATAATAACAAATAATATTATTTTATTCATTATTTAATTCTTTCAAGTATTTTACAAAGGATCCGAATTTCTCAAAGTAAAGAATGCTCAACTACAAGATGAAGAATGTGAAACAATCAAAGAGAAAGTGGTTGAGGGTAGTGATGTAAAAAATACAAGATCGATATTGAAGGGTTCACGAGGTTCGAGGAAGAATTTGGTTTCAATGATCTGGGAGATTAAAGACGAAATCTTGACAGACGCTCATAGCTCAAGATATTCGATTCATCTCGAAAATATGAAAATGTATCAAGATTTGCGGTGACATTTTCGGTGGCCAAATATGAAAAGGGACGTTGCAGAATGCGTTGCAAGGTGCTTGACATGTCAGAGAGTGAAGGCCGAACATCAAAGACCAAGTGGATTACTTCAACCACTGGAAATACCGGAATGGAAGTGGGAGCATATCACAATGGAGTTTGTGGTAGGTCTTCCAACAACTCAGAAAGGGTACGATGCGATTTAGGTGGTGGTGGATAGATTAACGAAATCAGCACATTTTTTGCCAATAAAGATTAAGTTCAATCTTGATAAGTTGGCAAGATTGTACGTTAAAGAGATTGTCTCCGGACATGGAGTGCTAGTATCAATTGTGTCAGATAAAGATCCGTGATTCACGTCAAATTTCTGGAAGAAACTACAAGAGTGTATGGGAACCCAATTGCGAATGAGCACGGCATACCATCCACAAACAAATGGCCAAAGCGAACGAATAATCCAAATGTTGGAAGATATGCTTAGAACGTGCATCATGGATTTTAAAGGAAACTGGGATGATCATTTATCGTTGGTAGAATTCGCCTATAATAACAGTTACCACGCAAGCATCGGCATGCTGCCTTATGAAGCATTATACGCCAGGAAGTGCAGAACTCCACTGTGCTGGGATGAAGTTGGTGAACGTCAACTATTAGGACCAAAACTGGTTCAACAAACTGCTGAGGTTGTCAAACTCATCAAAATAAGATTGGTAGTTGCTCAAGACAGACAGAAGAAATGTGTTGATCAACACATGCATAATCGCGAATTTGAAGTAGGAAATTTCATTTTCCTAAAAGTTTCTCCTTGGAAGGGGAAAATTCATTTTGGCAAGAAAGGAAAGCTCAGCCCAAGGTTTATTGGACCTTTCGAGATACTACGAAGAGTGGGAGAAGTGTCTTACGAGGTAGCTTTACCTCCAGAATTAGAACATGTGCACAACGTTTTTCATGTGTCGGTGTTGCAACCTTATAAACCCGATTACAAACATGTGATCGAGTATGAACCATTGCAGTTCAGTAAAGATTTGTCTCATGAAGAGATTCCTATCCAGATAGTCGATGAGGGAAAGAACAAGTGCTCAAGAATAAAGTGATACCTTGAAGAAAGGTGATATGGAGGAACCACGTCGAAGAAGAGGCTACATTGGGAACTTCGGTTGAAATGATGAAGAATTACCCTGAGTTATTTGTTTAGTCTGTGTCTTCGATTTTGGGGACAGAATTGTTGGGTAAAATCTAGTTAAGCACAACACGCAAGTATACATGGTCAACAAGTAATAAAGTGATAAGTTGAATATCGTTCCCACAGAGAATTATTTAACAAAAATCACCAAGTACTAACCCGTAACCAACTCAATCTTATTTAAACGAATGAATTTCAAATTATATAAATTAAACTACTATTAAATTCCACTAGTTAAATTAAGATAACGGATATTTAAGATCACAACTTCACTTATTGCTTCATTTAAGTTAACACACTTTTCATCAATTATTCTCTATCATGAATTGTTAATCAAGAACACTAAAGCAGATAAAAACCACCTCTCGATGCATAATACCCATATTAACGTCAATCCACAATTAAGATAGAAATTTGTTAAACACCTTAATCAACTAACCCACTATATCTCTATGTGAATTACAATTGAAGAAGGTTGAAGAATAAGTTCTCTATCCGATTACATGCGGTGTCAAGCATATCTCTACCTTAACACTCATCAAGTTTAAGCGACTAACAAAATCCTGAACACATGCTATCATGATAAGATCTAAATTAATACTTCATCTCTCGAGTTCATATAGATTATCACGGTAATTGATGGCCAATCAATTAAACAATTAAGTCCAAATCACAATAGACATCCTCATAATAGAACATAATAATTGATAATGAAGCATATTAAAATAAACTACACAATAAGATTCATTGTAATCTCAAACAAAGAATTAGTTCATTGAATTAAAACTAAGAATCCACACTTGAAATAACATTAAAAGATAAAAATAAGAGTAGAGTAAAGAATAAATACATTTCAAGAAATCTCCATCTTCCTTAAGCTCCTGCTCTTGATCTTGATGGTCTTCAAGTTGCTTCAATCTCCAAATCTAATTAGAACTTGTGTTTTGATCTAATTTACTCTAATCTAATCTAATGGAATCCTCTATCTAGTCTCTCATCTCCCCTAATCCTTGTGATTCTCCTCCTTTTATAAGTCTCTTTATATGTCTTTAAGTCCTCTTGGAAGTCCTTGTGTCAATCGGAACGAAACAATCCTTTCCGGACTCAAATTGGACCAAAATTCGCATTTTTGGGCATTTTCTGGGCATATCCCCGTCCCGGCGGGGGTCTAGGCTTGTTTTGGGCCCGCCCCGGCGGGCTAGGGGCCTGTCTTGTGACTTGCATGTCCACCCCGGCGGCGGTTTTTTGAAGGAAAATTTTCTGCTCTGACGTCCTTTGCAAAAACGTCCATGACCTTTGATCCGGGAAGAGTTACGAGACCTGCCACCTATCAAATCAAAGATATCGACAAGCTCTACAGCTTTCATTCTTTGAGAATTGAGAAATAACGAACGAATGAAGGTTGAAATTGGGCTGGAAGTGACTACTATGCAAATGGTCACCCAAAACAGCGACGTTCGACGTCCGTTGGTACAAAGATCATAACTCTTGCATCCGAACTCCGATTGGAATGATTCAAGATGTTCCGAAAAGCTAAGAAGAAGCTCTAAAATTTAGTCCAAGTTCCAAACCAAGAACATGAAATCCCAAACGATGTCCGAATTTGCTTTTCTTTGCGATTTCATACCAATTCTTTGCGATTTCATCTCCCAATCATATAATCTACAAAACGAACACAAAATGCATGAAAAGTAACTAAGAAACATGAGATTAAGCAACTAATTCAAGTAACAGATACCAAATAAGTAGGTATAAAACCTACTTATCAAGAAACTTTGTAAGAACGGAAGAATGTGACGATTTGATTGTTTGAGCTGTGATTCTGGGGACAGAATCCTTGTAAGGAGTGAAGGATGTAACAATCAAAAATTTCAAATTATAATATTAAATATTTATTGAATTATATAAATATTTATTTGATGTGTTTATTGTTGAAATGGAAGAAATAAATATTTTATTGATGTAGTTATTATTAGTAAATATTTATGAATTAAATTTTTTAGATAATATTTTAAATTTAATTAATTTATAATTTAGAGAGTTGTAATATAATATGAGATGTTATATTCTTGTGTTGAGTTAATAAATAAATAATATGTGATTATAAATTATAAACTAAATTGTTTATTAAAATAATTAAAGTAGTTTTAAATGGGTTAACCCAAACAAGGCCTAAAGATATTAAATCTTTATTTTAAAGACTTTTTGCTAAACAAAGCCTTATGGCATTTGGATTTTTAAATTTTGAATTATAATAATATAAATAATTTAAATAAATTAAATTAAATAATAAATATAATAACATATACGTTATATGTAGTAACTGATATACTTAATTTGTGAGTTAAGGCCATATCAGTTTTATTTTTGTTTTACGCATAAGGTTTCTGTTGGGTTTTGTCCATTTATTATTCTGAGGAAGAGATAATTCAGAGAACTTGAGAGAGAATTTGAGAGAAACCTAATAATTTCACAGCAACTTCAGTGTTAGTAAGGATTATCAAGCTAATTAAAGGTATTATTCATAGCTTTAACATTATATATATATATATGAGTTTTACGACAATAATTTTTATACTCTATGAATTTCATATGTTTAGAATTGTTGATATACAATTAAATTATGATGATTATATATGTTTGAGATGCTAGAGTTATGTTTAAAGAAGGAAATTGCATGCTAATTTTGGATAACAGTAGAAAAATCATTACAGTATATATAATTGTCATATGGTTTGTGTATGTATCAATTTTGATGGTCAATTCATATGCTAAACTGCAAATTGAAGCTTGTTTATGCTAGTTCATTAAGAAACGAAGATAATGTAACTTGAACGAAGTGATTTGGTGAGGAATTAAAATCACTGTGTTGATTTTTGTGAAGAAACTAAAAATGGAGTTTTCTTATAAAAATGAGAAATTTTAAAAATTAAAATAGTTAAAAGTGTTGTTAAATTGTTCTATATTGATGAATATGTTAGCAATCATGTTTATGATAGTCTATATTTATTTTATATGTTAATTTCACTATTTGGTGGGTGAAGTTCGTGTTTGTTGGGCTAAAGTCGGCTATTGTTCATAGCCAGTCTGCCTCTCATCTATGCACCAGTAGCAATTGCTACCAGTGCTAAGAGCTAAAATCTATGTATTTCTACAGAGTCCAAACTCAGATGTATGATTCTTGCCATACCTACGATTTGGGGACAAAGGCTGCTATGCTTCTTTGCTGGATAGCTTGGGGTGGCGACATACTTTGGTCTAATGATGTGTTAGTATAATAAACATGTAATAATATAGTTAAAACATAATTGTGCTATTTTGTTAGTAGTTTCAAAGTTTCAAATGGTTAGTAAGTGATGAAAGTGGTATATTAGAACTTAGTGAGCATGATGAATAGTAAACAGGTGTTGTGAAGGTTAACACTTGTGATTTCTGATATTTGTATGGTAGCATAAGACTTGTGATAAAATAATAAGTCTAACTAGAAATGCATATTATGTTGGAACGCGAATGTTAGTATATCTAATAGATGGTGGTTTTAAAACTATATATAGGTGAACGTGAGTTTAATATTATAGCTTACGCTCGAGGCAAGTTCTTTAACTCTACTTTTATAATAATTGTGCAAGCTTCTAAACCTACCTTTTTACATTGAGCAAGTTTTCTAACTCTACACTTTCGTAGAGTTAGTTTGTTTATTATTATGCAAGTTTACTTGTCCTGTTTTAACTGTAATTTCGCAAGCTCTTATATCTAGTTTGTTCATGATAATGCAAGTTTTTTAAACCTTATTTTGATGTTAAGCAAGTTATTCTTGTCTTTAACTTGTTAATTAGCATGCAAGTTTATATAATCTGATATACTGATGTTGAATAGTTTTATTTTTCAAATTGCTATTCGTTGTGCATGCTTAGTATTCAATTCTAAATAACATTGGCTTAAAATTTTTCAAGCAAGGTATGTGATAGTTATTCAATAGTTATGTTATTAGATTATTCATAAAGCATAACTTTAATATACAATGTTAATTCACTTATGATTTATTCCATAACATAATGTGATTACCTTTATATTCAACTAATCCTTAGTTGATGTTTGTTGAATTCCAAATTACCTTAAAAATGTATCCAAACCAAACTTACTTTGGTCCGGACTTGAAATCTAAATACTGAGATGAACAACCCTATTATTAGGAGTTTACGCTTAGCATTGAAACGGTTGTGCACAATACATTGTATGAAGGGTTGATCCCCCTAAGTACGTGGAGTCCATATAGTCTTATGACTGTTAAAGTTTAAGTTGAAAGAGTACCTATAACTGTGGACATGATTCGTGGTCATTAGACCCTCAGTTGTATAATTCAGAATGTTAATAGAACACATTGTTCAGTTCTATTGAGCCTATTATTTTGCATTTAATGTAAAGCTTTATTCAATTTCATTTCAAGTGAGCCTTATTTGCTCACTCTTGCTTATATAACTATTACAGCTAAGGATGAGAAGGTCGATGTACCTAGCACCAGTAAGGGAAAGGGAAAGATGAACAAGTACTGAAGACTTGTAACCATTTTGATATTTTATTATCAGACTTTATTTGAATTATTGTAATGAACTTATTTAAATTCCGCATTTAAATGATTGTATTTAATGGTTAGATAACCTGGGAGATTTTATTAATGTAATCCCTTAAGGGAAGGTTTATTATTCAATTTTTTATTATGATTGGGTAGTTAGATATGAATGTTTTGATTAAGTGAACGCCAAATCTTGTGGTAATGAAGTACCAGGATTTGGGGGTGTCACAAGTTGGTATCAAAGCTTTAGGTTATGAACTTAGGTGGGGGAAAAATCTTAGAAAGCAACCTTTTAAAAGATATTGGTGATAAACTCTTATCGAGTTTTAAGGAAGAATTAATAAAAACACTTATGTGCTTATGTGTTTATAACTTATGTGCTCGTGAGTGTCGAGTAGTAATAATTAATAATTAAAACTTAAAATTCTATTGTCAAGATGACTAATGTCAGAGAATCCAGTCAAGCTAGGGAGGAAGGAGCTCAGATGCCTATAGAGGAGGAGCCTCGCGACATTCAGGTTATTTGGGAATAACTCTCGCCACGGAGTCATTTCGTTGGTCACGATGGTTGAAGATGAGGATGATGATGTGGAAATAGATGAGGAGGATCCCGTTGAGCTGCCACAGTCAAATGAGGATGACGAGGACGAGGAGGAGGAGATTCCACTGAACTCAATAGCCGCTCGTATGTATGAAGAAGTCTACGACCGCAACGTGGAACTTCAGGATACCGTCAAGGAGTTGCAGGAGATAGTAGCTAAACAACAGACATCGATGGCATAGATGGACGATGAGATACAGGATCGAGATGAACATTTGAACAATGTCGAAGAGAAGCTGGTTCATACTGAAGGAGAGAAAGAACAACTGATCGAGGATGTCACAGAACTGAATAATAAGCTAAAAGAAGAAGCTACTAAAAGGGCAAGAGCCGAAGACGCATATGAGGAAGCGTTTCAACGAGCCGGAATAGCATTGAAAGACGCACAAACAAAGAGAATGAAGATGGAAGATATGAATAGTGTATTCAACACCGTGATTAATCGAGCTCAGGATCGTGTCATGAGTTATCCGATTCAGTTCGAAACGCTGCCATCATTCGTATTAGATTGCATAACAATGTTTCGAATCATGGAGGAAGAACGTAGTAAGGCTAAGCAGTATCTTAGTAGAACATCGTAGTTGTTATGCGATTAATAAAATGTTAACTAATTTGTAAATCCCTAGTGACATTTAACCTATGGGATATGATGATGATGATGTCCTGTAACTTTTGTAGTTCAGGAAAGTAATATAAATAGCAGTGATGCTATCGTTTTATATTTTCAAAGAGATTGTGAATAAATAAAAGTTATTATTTCATTCAAAGTGCTATGTGTTATGTGATTATTTCTTTTTGGAGGCAAGTTAAGTATAAAGTGTGAAGCCCCCAAACTCGGGTACTTTTGACCCCAAACTCGATTCTTCACGATACCATTTCTATGAGCGGAAAAATACTAATAATAATAACAATAATATAAATATCAAACTTATCTTGCATTTATCAGAGTCTAATCCCAATTACGCAACCTTTACTATAATTCTTTACATGATATATAATACATATCATTGTCTATATATTGTCTAACTATTACAAAAGATACCATTAATAAACTTGTTCTGTTTGCTTTCCTTTTCACGTGTTCTTGTCTGAACCTTCGAGTTGTTCATGCCTAGCTGAAAACATTTAAATTAAGCAAGGATGAGCATTTGAGTGCCCAGCAAGTAATAGCAATTATATATATATAAGCTGAAAGAATTTAAATGTTTTCTTTGTACTATTCTTCTACAACAAGTCAATAGTTGTGAAGTATTCTGAACCGATAATAATAACATAACAACTCTCTCTTTCAAATTTTTGAAACTACATATTGACTATAACTAGGGTTATGGTGACATGCTATGAACATTGTTTTCATTTTTGAAAAGGTTAAACAGAAATTCATCTGTAAACCGTCATAACTTATGGGCGTTAGGTTGTACTTCCCATGGGCCCTGTATTGATCAATACTACATTACAAGAACGATAGGATTGTTCAATCTGTCCGCCTTGGGCGCATAAAAGTTTTCCCGTGTAGGGATATTCATACTTGTCTGGGTTCCAAATCAAAGGTTTTATCTTGTTCAACAATAATCTATAATTCAACATATATGTATACGGGTAATTGACAAAGGTATATCAACATGTGATTAAATACAATGATTATCCAAGTGGGGACACGTGTATAACCATTTATAGAAATTAACAAACAGAATATATATATCTGAATTATCATATACTAACATGTTGATATTCAACGAGCGTATATAATATAAGGTTAATAATCTGTACAGTAATAATATAGTTTAGAAACATTCTTACTCATGTCCATTGCATAAAAAAATGCAAAGGTAAGATACTTGCCTGATGCGCTGCTTACAGTTCGTACTTAGTTCTATCCTTATATAACACCTATCAGTAATATGATCATTCGTTCGATTATAACAACATACTATAACACATAGCACTGCTTATTGCAGTCAGCACATAACCTAATCACATTGTCACATATATTCCACAACCATTGAATCACAAATAAACACATATACAGTCAAAATATCTAAGTCCAGATCAATTTCTGAAACATGTCGGTGTACCGACAGCTTTATCGGGTAATTATCGAGTCTAAGACTCTATTCTGTAACTCAATATCTATAAATATCAGTCATATTATTTTTAAATGACTTATAATAATTTTTAATTATTTATCATAATTTATCATGAATTTACAAACACCGGAATCATTATTAAATGATTTAAATATTGAATAATTCTATTATTATTAATATTTAATTAATATTAATCGATTAATGAAACCATTGCCAAA
Source organism: Panax ginseng (assembly GCA_020205605.1). Lineage (NCBI taxonomy): Eukaryota > Viridiplantae > Streptophyta > Magnoliopsida > Apiales > Araliaceae > Panax > Panax ginseng. The sequence goes on from CM035142.1 coordinate 20,467,275, forward strand.
AGGTTAAAGTTATTTATAATAACTAAAAATACTTTTAAAGTATTAATATTACCCTTAAATGATTTTAAAAAAATTAAAATTAATTTTAAATAATTATCATTCATATTAAAATATTACTACTTTATCTATCAAAATATTAAAAGTCATTAATTATAACTTAAAATATTTTTAATTCATTAATATCCTTATTAAATAATTTTTAAATAAATAAAACCATTTTAAACTATTTATTTAATATAATTATTAATAAACTTAATATCATTTATTATTAAATTAACATCATTAATATTAAATTATTAATGAAATTATCCTTTAAATATTAAAAGTTATCTTTTATAACTTAAAATATCTTTAAACAATTTATTATCAAAAATAATTTTTCTAATATTAACATCAATTTTAAACTAATTTATTTAATATAATTATTAAATAAATCTAACATCATTAATATTAAAATATTAATATTTTTCATGACAAAATATCAAAAGTTATATTTTATAACTTAAAATATTTTTATAACCTTTAAATCATTTTTCTATAATTTTTAAATTTATTAATTCTATTTTCCATAATTTATTTAATACATTTATTAAATAACTTATTTATCATTAATATTAATTTATTAATGAAATTTCATCACAAAATATTAAAAGTTATCAAGAATAACTTAAATTATTTTCTTATACCATAATATAATTTTAAATGATTTTTCATGTATTAAAATCATTTTAAATAAATTATTTAATATTATAACTAAATAAATTAAATACTTTTAATATTCCAAAAATATTAAATATTTATGAAATATATTCAAAATAATTAAAAACAAATTTTTATTTTTAAAATAATTTTAATAATTTATTTTGTATTTTTTATAATTAAAAATGAATTAATACTAATTATTAAATAAAAACATAATTTTTTATATATTTCATTAAAGATCAAATAATTTGTAATATTTGTTCTTGTTCTTCATGAAACCCGAAATGTATAAGTTGATAATGTAACGTTTGACAACAATTTCTCCATGCTAAGGTAATTCGTACCCTAAAGTGTTTGGAGTGTAATATAAGTGCAACACTACAATTAGAAATCGATAACATGGATAACACACATCTCAGCTGATAGATCTAAGCTCTCAAATTTATTGTCAGAGCTGTTCTTCATTTCTGGGTTTCCAGAAATGAAGAACAGTTCATATTGCCTTCTTTCGATCATCATAACTTGCTTCACAGGTTTGATTTATGAGATCTAATATGTTCAGTGTGTAGACAACATGCAAGTGAACAAATATAACTCATAACATAGATCCAAAAACAACAAACAAAGCAGATCTTGTTTGGTCAAACATTGTCGAAAAAATTTCATTTAAGAAAAACTGGGTTTCTAGATTTGAGATGAAAACAAATGCAATCAACCTTACTTTTGTAGGAAATATCTTTCATTTTAAGCACGATCTAAATGTTATAGATGTATGATCATGTACCATACATATCCAGTCTACAAATGGAATACAATAACATGGCCAGACACCTTACCAGAAGCCAGATCTAATGCTTACAAAACCTTGTCGAAATTGCAGGTTTCGGGTTTACCCAATTTCGAGTGCGTTTCAATCAACTCAGTTTGACCGCTTATATCTCACTATCTAGACATGATCTGACCCAATTTCCAGTTCCAGATCATAGTCCATACGACAAAGAACATATCCATAACATAAAACACACATAACACTTAACACACAAAGATGTAGACGCACTGACATTCGTTATCAGACCAAGGTTTTAAAATTTTTCCAGATTTGCAAAAACACTAAATCTGAGCTTATAGATGTTATGTATCCAACATCTATCAACCCAGATCACTTAATAACACTATATACAACATATATTAACACTTAAACATAACTTTTAACAGAGGATCAAAGTTCGAAATTATCAACTAGGGTTTATACCTTTAAACTTTGATTTCTGGAACTTGGGCTTCGATTTGTTAGAGGAATTTTTTGAAATGTATTTATGGGATTTGATCTACTATTAATTTCGTGGGTCTTGAGCTTGAGAGCATTTGGTAGAGAGTTTGTGAAAAATGAGATAACAAATGACCTTTTCTCTCTCCTTAATCTATATATATATGATATATATAATGTATAACAATGTATATCGATTCTTTGTATGCCAATATAAGATTTGATTTCAGTTGCTTTTAGTCACATGGGTTTGGTATAATAGGTCACCAACCCACATTTTGGCTAGATTGACAAGTTATCTAAATAAATAAATGAAAAAGGGCATTTTGGTCTTTTGTTATATAATTTTAATGGCACTTAAGTCATTTGGCAAACCCTTAGGGTTTAGGGTTTGAACCATTTTAGGAAAATTCTAAGATTTCCAAAATTAGGATTTAAAAATAAATAACAATTTAGTTTCCAAAAAATATAAATTAGAGTTTACTAAATATAATTAGTTTTCTAATTCAATTACTTGAACATTTGTATTTCAAATTTACTAATCATAATTAACATTAATCTTTAAACATTTAGGGTTTATAATTAGTAATTAGGTTTTTAAAATTACTAATTAGGGTTTGCACTAAAAAATAAAAATAATATTAGTTTCCAATTAGGTTTTTTTTTAAAATTAGGGTTTCTTAATCATGCTTAATTTTCTAATTACATTATACATGAACATTATGAATTTTAATGTCCACTAATTAGCATTTAACTCATAATGCAATTAACAATTAGGGTTACCAATTTAGCAAATTAGATTTACTAATTATGAAATTAAGGTTTCTAGAAATTAAAATTTCTAAATATTAATTAGGGTTTTCTAATTAACATTAAATTCTATAATATGTAACATAATTCATTTAACACAATTACATTAATGATTTTAACTCTCATAATTGAGTTTCAAATTAGGGTTTTATTAAAATACTACTTGGATTTTTCATAATACCTTAAATTTTTTCACACATTATCCTTACAACATATAACATACATACTTATAACACTTAAATATAATTAATTATTATATTATTATCCTCTTCCTTATTACAAATCTAAAATTAGGGTTTGAATTCCATATCTTATTTATCTTTCATATTTAACCTTAATAATTAAGGTAAAATAATTAACTTAATTGCACTAAAATTTATATAATAAAATAATTATTATAATTATTCAAAGAAAATAATTTCATATATTATTTAAATAATATATAACTATATTTTCATAGAAAATAATTAATAAAAACATTTCGCTATAAAATTAATTATTGTAAGAATAAACTTTATAATAGTTAATAATTCTAAAATAAAATTATTTGTAAACATTCATGTAATAAATATATTTTTATTTATCACATAAATACATATACACCTTATCTTGTACAAATCCTCATCCTTAAAATAAAATAAAAAATTTATACACAAAATTTCTAATTTATTTATATAAAAAATATCGGGTTGTTACATAAAGTACTTAAAGAAGTTGAGTAATAATCTAATGAGTGTATATTTTAACAGAAAATACCTCCAAGACGTCAACCACCACAACAGAGAACCATTGAAGGAACCAATAACGACAATGTTGATGTTAACCCCATTCAACAGCTAGTAACGTTACTAACAAGAGCGTTGCAGGATTAACCTCAAAATTAAGGTACAGCGTTTAAGGATTTCAAGGAGGTTGGACGACCTGGATTCCGTGGGTCCATGAATCCCGTGGAGGCATAGGCGTGGATCATGGAAATAGAGAAGGTATTCGATGTTGCGAGTAGGGAGGATCAAGCTTTTACAGTAACGCTCATGTTGAAAGCAGAGGCTAGTTATTGGTGGCAGGCCAATAAAACTCGAGAAGGGCCAGGGGTGATGATCTGGGATAGGTTTAAGGAGATATTCTTCGAGACCTATTTCCTAGAGAGTTCGAAGAGTCAGTTAGAAGTGCAGTTTTTAGAACTAAAAGCAGGGAACGATGACGGTGTCGGAGTATGCCGCGAAATTCAACGAGTTGGTGAGGTTTTCGCCATACCAAGTCAGTACAGATGAACGCAAGGCGAAGAGGTTTGAACAGGGACTGAAGCCCTGGTTGTACAGTAGGGTCTCCCTGTTCCAGCTGAAGACGTTTGCAGCGGTAATGGAGAAGGCAATTCTCGCTGAAGGTGGGGGTGAGGCTATGACAAAGTTCAGTCAGGAACAGAAAAAGAAGAAGAATGAGGTGGAGGTTGAGGTTAAGAATGGTAGTGGAGGTAGTGGAAATGGCAACAACAATTTGAAGAGGAAATGGAACAGAAATGTTGGTGCTGGAAACCAACAGAGTAACCAGTAAAATAAGAAGTTCGAAGCATGTGCTACATGCGGGAAGTTTTACAAGGGTGTGTGCTTGATGGGAAAACGAGTATGCTTCAACTGTGGCCAGGAGGGTCACATCGCCCCAAATTACACTCAACCTAAGAAGAACGGTTGCTTCACGTGCGGATCCAAGGATCACTTTGCTCATGAATGCCTTAAGAAGAAGGCTGGATAGACAGCAGGAAGTAAGGGAGGTAGCAGTGGAGGTACATGGGCCATTGCTGGACCAGCAGCATCAAACAAACCCACAGCCAGAACCTTCAACATGATTATGCAAGATGCTGTACAATCAAAAGATGTGGTATCAGTTATTATCCCAATCAATGATAGAAATGCTTATGTATTATTTGATTCGGGTGCTACTTGCTCGTTTATATCTGATGAATTTGCAAAGAAGTTAGAAATACCTATTGAAGAATTGAATTTCCCTTTAAACATAGAAATTACGAATAAGGAAGTAAGTCTTGTTAGGTTCGTATACAAGAACTGTAGGGTGAATATTAAGGGGAATATCATGATGGTAGATTTAATTCTGATTAGACTTGGAGAGTTTTATGTTATTTTGGGAATGGATTGGTTGTTCAATTATGGAGCGGTAATTGATTACCAAAAGAAATGTGTAAACCTTATAACTCTGTCAAAGGTAATTCTTTATGGTAGAAAATTGCCTAGACAAATGAAATGTCTGATGATTATGCAGGCCAAGAAGTTATTGAGTCAAGGCTGTGTGGGTTATTTAGCTTACATAGTCGATACTCAGAAGAAGGGTGTGAAATTGGAAGAGATACCAATGGTTAGGGAATTTGTAGATGTGTTTCCGAAGGATTTACCAGGACTTCTGCCTGACAGAGAGATTGAGTTCGTGATCGACTTAGCTCCAGGAACAACACCGATATCGAAGGCCCCGTACAGAATGGCTCCGGTAGAGATGAAGGAACTGATGGTACAATTGCAAGAACTGTTAGATAAGAAGTATATTCAACCAAGTGTATCATCGTGGGGAGTGTCGGTGTTATTCGTGAAGAAGAAGGATGGGTCAATGCGTCTTTGCATTGATTATAGAGAATTACACAAAGTCACTATTAAAAACAAATATTCGTTACCAAGAATAGATGACTTGTTTGATCAGTTGAAGGGTGCTAAATACTTCTCAAAAATAGATTTGAGAATGGGTATCACCAATTGAAAGTGAGGAAGGAGGATATACCTAGAACGGCATTCAGAACTCGATATGGACATTATGAGTTTCTGGTGATGTCTTTTGGTTTGACCAATGCCCCTGCTGCATTCATGGATTTGATGAATAGGGTGTTTAAACCATTCTTAGACAAGTTTGTGGTGGTATTTATCGACAACATTCTGGTGTATTCCAAAACTCAAGAAGAACACGTGGAACACTTACGTTTGACGTTGGAAACACTAAGAAAGGAAAAGTTGTACGCGAAATTCTCTAAGTGCGAATTTTGGCTAGATCGTGTACAATTTCTTGGGCACGTGATTGATAAAGATGGGATTTCAGTGGATCCATCAAAAGTGGAAGCTGTAATCAATTGGGAACAACCAAGAACACCATTGTAGGTGAGGAGTTTCTTGGGACTGGCCGGTTATTATAGAAGATTTATTCAAGATTTTTCTAAGATAGCCACTCCGCTAACCAATTTGACAAGGAAAGCGGTAAAATTTGTTTGGACGGAGAAATGTGAAGAGGGTTTTCAAGATTTGAAGAAGAAATTAAGTGTGGCACCGGTTTTGTCATTACTAGATAATACGGGAAACTTTGTGGTGTATAGTGATGCCTCACATAAAGGATTGGGTTGTGTTCTTATAAAGAACGGCAATGTTATTGCATGTGCATCAAGACAGCTGAAGGACTATGAGAAAGGGTATCCGACTAATGATTTAGAGTTGGCAGCAGTTGTGTTTGCTCTAAAGATATGGAGACATTATCTCTATGGAGAAAATGTGAGATATACACAGACCATAAAAGTTTTAAGTATATTTTCACATAGAAGGACCTGAACATGCGTCAAAAAAGATGGATGGAATTGATAAAGGATTACGATTGTGAGATCTTTTATCATCCAGGCAAAGCGAATGTGGTTGCAGATGCTTTGAGTAGGAAAAGCTGAGAAAAGTTGATGTTGTTAACCAACCAGGAAGAGCTTATTTCAGCGATGGAAAGGCTAGAGTTGGAAATCAAATTTCCAAAAGAAACCGATAAAAAATTATACCAGATAGAAGCTAGTCCAACTTTGGTGGACAAAGTGAAGAATGCTCAACTACAAGATGAAGAATGTGAAACAATCAAAGAGAAAGTGGTTGAGGGTAGTGATGTAAAATACAAGATCGATATTGAAGGGTTACTGAGGTTCGAGGGAAGAATTTGGGTTCCAGCAGTACCGGAGATTAAAGACGAAATCTTGACAGACGCTCATAGCTCAAGATATTCGATTCATCCGGGAAGTACAAAAATGTATCAAGATTTCCGGCGATATTTTTGGTGGCCAAATATGAAAAGGGACGTTGCAGAATACGGTGCAAAGTACTTGACATGTCAAAGAGTCAAGGCCGAACATCAAAGACCAAGCGGATTACTTCAACCACTGGAAATACCAGAATGGAAGTGGGAGCATATCACAATGGAGTTTGTGGTAGGTCTTCCAACAACTCAGAAAGGGTACGATGCGATTTGGGTGGTGGTGGATAGATTAACGAAATCAGCACATTTTTTGCCAATAAAGATTAAGTTCAATCTTGATAAGTTGGCAAGATTGTACGTTAAAGAGATCGTCTCCAGACATGGAGTGCCAGTATCAATTGTGTTAAATAAAAATCCGCTATTCACGTCAAATTTCAGGAAGAAACTACAAGAATGTATGGGAACACAATTGCGAATGAGCACGGCATACCATCCACAAACAGATGGCCAAAGCGAACGAACAATCCAAACGTTGGAAGATATGCTTAGAACGCGCATCATGGATTTCAAAGGAAACTGGAACGATCATTTACCGTTGGTAGAATTCGCCTATAATAACAGTTACCAAGCAAGCATCGGCATGCCGCCTTATGAAGCATTATACGGCAGGAAGTGCAGAACTCCACTGTGCTGGGATGAAGTCGGTGAACGTCAACTATTAGGACCAAAACTGGTTCAACAAACTATTGAGGTTGTTAAACTCATCAGAACAAGATTGGTAGCTGCTCAAGACAGACAGAAGAAATATGCTGATCAACACATGCATAATCACTAATTTGAAGTAGGAAATTTCGTTTTCCTAAAAGTTTCTCCTTGGAAGGGGAAAATTCGTTTTGGCAAGAAAGGAAAGCTCAGCCCAAGGTTTATTGGACCTTTCGAGATACTACGAAGAGTGGGAGAAGTGGCTTACGAGGTAGCTTTACCTCCATAATTAGAACATGTGCACAACATTTTTCATGTGTCGGTGTTACGACCTTATAAACCCGATTACAAACATGTGATCGAAAGTATGAACTATCATAGATTCAAAGAAAGATTTGTCTTATGAAGAGATTCATATCCAGATAGTCGACAAGAAAGAACAAGTGCTCAGGAATAAAGTGATACCTTCAGTGAAGGTGATATGGAGGAACCACAACGTCGAAGAGGTTACGTGGGAACTCGAAGCTGAAATAATGAAGAATTACCCTGAGTTATTTGTTTAGTCTATGTCTTCGATTCTGGGGACATAATCTTTGTAAGAAGGGAAGAATGTGACGATTTGATTGTTTGAGTTATGATTTTGGGGATAGAATCCTTGTAAGGTGGGAATGATATAACAATCCAAAATTTCAAATTGTAATATTAAATATTTATTGAATTATATAAATATTTATTTGATGTGTTTATTGTTGAAATGGAAGAAATAAATATTTTATTGATGTGGTTATTATTAGTAAATATTTATGAATTAAATTTTTAGATAATATTTTAAATTAAATTAATTTATAATTTAGAGAGTTGTAATATAACATAAGATGTTATATTGTTGTGTTGAGTTAATAAATAAATAATATCTGATTATAAATTATAAACTAAATTATTTTATAAAATAATTAAAGTAGTTTTAAATGGGTTAACCCAAACAAGGCCTAAAGATATTAAATCTTTATTTTAAAGACTTTTTGCCAAACAAAGCCTTATGGCTTTTGGATTTTTAAATTTTGAATTATAATAATATAAATAATATAAATTAAATAAATTAAATAATAAATATAATAACATATACGTTATATGTAGTAACTGATATACTTAATTTGTGAGTTAAGGACATATCAGTTTTATTTTTGTTTTACGCATAAGGTTTTAGTTGGGTTTTGTCCATTTGTTAGTCTGAGGAAGAGAGAATTCAGAGAACTTGAGAGAGAATTTGAGAGAAACCTAAGAATTTCACAGCAACTTCAGTGTTAGTATGGATTATCAAGCTAATGGAAGGTATTATTCATAGCTTTAACATTATATATATATATATGAGTTTTACGGCAATAATTTTTATACTCTGTGAATTTTATATGTTTAGAATTGTTGATATACAATTAAATTATGATGATTATATATGTTTGAGATGCTAGAGTTATGTTTAAAGAAGGAAATTGCATGCTAATTTCGGATAACAATAGAAAAATCATGACAGTATATATATAACTATCATATAGTTTGTGTATGTATCAATTTTGATGGTCAATTCGTATGCTAAACTGCAAATTGAAGCTTGTTTATGCTTGTTCATTAAGAAACGAAGATAATATAACTTGAACGAAGTGATTTGGTGAGGAATTAAAATCACAATGTTGATTTTTGTGAAGAAACTCAAAAATGGAGTTTTCATATGAAAATGAGAAATTTTAAAAATTAAAATAGTTAAAAGTGTTGTTAAATTGTTCTATGTTGATGAATGTGTTATCAATCATGTTTATGATAGTTTTATATTTATTTTATATGTTAATTTCACTATTTGGTGGGTGAAATTTGTGTTTGTTGGGCTAAAGTCGGCTATTGTTCATAGCCGTCTCTGCCTCTATCTATGCACCAAACAGCTGCTACTGGTGCCAAGGCTAAAAATCACGCAATGCTATGCTAAAATCTAGCATAGAGATGCTGCAGCAATCAATGAGTCCTGAAAGTTTGTACGTGGCCTTGCGCGCTACCATACCTACGATTGGAGATGAGAGCTAACTGCTTCTTCTGCAGCTTCCGTGTATTATGTGACATACTTTGGTCTAATGATGTGTTAGTATAATAAACATGTAATAATATAGTTAAAATAAAATCGTGCTATGTGGTTAGTAGTTTCAAAGTTTCAAATGGTTAGTAAGTGATGAACGTGGTATATTAGAACTTAGTGAGCATGATAAATAGTAAACAGGTGTTGTGAAGGTTAACACTTGTGATTTCTGATATTTGTATAGTAGCATAAGACTTGTGCTAAAATAATAAGTCTAACTAGAAATGCGTATTATGTTGGAACGCGAATGTTAGTATATCTAAAAGATGGTGGTTTTAAACCTATATGTAGGTGAACGTGAGTTTAATATTATAGCTTATGCTCGAGGCAAGTTCTTTAACTCTACTTTTATAATAATTGTGCAAGCTTCTAAACCTACCTTTTTACATTGAGCAAGTTTTCTAACTCTACACTTTCGTAGAGTTAGTTTGTTTATTATTATGCAAGTTTACTTGTCCTGTTTTAACTGTAATTTCGCAAGCTCTTATATCTAGTTTGTTCATGATAATGCAAGTTTTCTAAACCTTATTTTGATGTTAAGCAAGTTATTCTTGTCTTTAACTTGTTAATTAGCATGCAAGTTTATATAATCTAATATACTGATGTTGAATAGTTTTATTGTTCAAATTACTATTCGTTATGCATGCTTAGTATTCAATTCTAAATAACATTGGCTTAAAATTGTTCAAGCAAGGTATGTGATAGTTATTCAATATTTATGCTATTAGATTATTTCTAAAGCATAACTTTAATATACAATGTTAATTCACTTATTATTTATTCCATAGCATAATGTGATTACCTTTTTATTCAACTAATCCTAAAAGTTGATGTTCGTTGAATTCCAAATTACCTTGAAATGTATCCAAACCAAACTTACTTTGGTGCGGACTTGAAATCTAAATACTGAGATGAACAACCCTATTATTAGGGGTTTACGCTTAGCGTTGAAATGGTTGTGCACAATACATTGTATGAAGGGTTGATCCCCTTAAGTACGTGGAGTCCTTATAGTCTTATGACTGTTAAAGTTTAAGTTAAAAGAGTACTTATAACTGTGGACATGGTTCATGGACATTAGACCCTCAGTTGTATAATTCAGAATGTTAATAGAACACATTGTTCAGTTCTATTGAGCATATTATTTGGCATTTAATGTAAAGCTTTATTCAATTTCATTTCAAGTGAGCCTTGTTTGCTCACTCTTGCTTATATAACTATTACAGCTAAGGATGAGAAGGTCGATGTACCTAGCACCAGTAAGGGAAAGGGAAAGATGAACAAGTACTGAAGACTTGTAACCATTTTTATATTTTATTATCAGACTTTATTTGAATTATTGTAATGAACTTATTTAAATTCCGCATTTAAATGATTGTATTTAAAGGTTAGATAACCTGGGAGATTTTATTAATGTAATCCCTTATGGGAATGTTTATTATTCAATTTTTTATTATGATTGGGTAGTTAGATATGAATGTTTTGATTAAGTGAACGCCAAATCTTATGGTAATGAAGTACCAGGATTTGGGGGTGTCACAAGTTGGTATCAAAGCTTTAGGTTATGAACCTTAGGTGGGGGAAAAACCTTAGAAAGTAACCTTTGAAAAGATAGTGATAATAAACTCTTATCGATTTTTAAGGAAGAATTAATAAAACACTTATGTGCTTATGTGTTTATAACTTATGTGCTCGTGAGTGTCGAGTAGTAATGATTAATAATTAAAACTTAAAATTACATTTGTCGGGATGACTAATGTCGGAGAATCCGATCAAAGTTAGGGAGGAAGGACCTCGATGGATGCCTATAGAGGAGGAGCCTCGCGACATTCAAAGTTGTTTGGGAATAACTATCGCCACGGGAGTCGTTGCCAGATTGGTCAATGATGGTGAAGATGAGGATGATGATGTGGAAACGGATAAGGAGGATCTCGTTGAGCTACCACAGTCAAATGAGGATGACGAGGACGAGGAGAAGAAGATTCCACTGAACTCGATAGCCGCTCGTATGTATGATGAAGTCTACGACCGCAACATGGAACTTCAGGATACCGTCAAGGAGTTGCAGGAGATAGTAGCTGAACAACAGACATCGATGGCACAGAAGGACGATGAGATCCAGGATCGAGATGAACATTTGAACAATGTCGAAGAGAAGTTGGTTCATACTGAAGCAGAGAAAGAACAACTGATCGAGGATGTCATAGAACTGAAGAACAAGCTAAAGGAAGAAGCTACTAAGAGGGAAAGAGCTGAAGACGCATATGAGGAAGCATTTCAACCAGCCGAGATTGCAGTGAAAGACGCACAAGCAAAGGGAATGAAGATGGAAGAGATGAATAGTGTATTCAACACCTTAATTAATCGAGCTCAGGATCGGGTCATGAGTTATCCGATTCAGTTCGAGACGCTGCCATCATTCGTATTAGATCGCATAATAATGTTCCGAATCATGAAGGAAGAACGTAGTAAGGCTAAGCAGTATCTTAGTAGAACATCATAGTTGTTATTCGATTAATAAAACGTTAAATAATTTATAAATCCTTAGTGACATTTAACCTATGGGATATGATGATGATGATGTCCTGTAACTTTTATAGTTCAGAAAAGTAATATAAATAGCAGTGATGCTATCGTTTTATATTTTCAAAGAGATTATGAATAAATAAAAGTTATTATTTCATTCAAAGTGTTTTGTGTTATGTGATTATTTCTTTTTGGAGGCAAGTTAAGTATAAAGTACTTAAAGAAGTTGAGTAATAATCTAATGAGTGAATATTTTAACAGAAAATGCCTCCAAGACGTCAACCACCACAACAGAGAACCACTGAAGGAACCAATAACGACAATGTTGATGCTAATCCCATTCAACAACTAGTAACGTTACTAACAAGAGCGTTGCAGAATCAACCTCAAAATCAAGGTACAACATTTAAGGATTTCAAGGCGGTTGGACCACCTGAATTTCGTGGGTCCATAAATCCTGTGGAGGCATAGACGTGGATCATGGAAGTAGAGAAGGTATTAGATATTGCGAGAGTAGGGGAGGATCAGAAGACTGCTTTTGCAACGTTCATGTTGAAACCAGAGGCTAGTTATTGGTGGTAGGCCAATAAAACTCGAGAAGGGCCAGGGGTGATGACCTGGGGTAGGTTTAAGGAGACATTCTTCGAGACCTATTTCCTAGAGAGTTCGAAGAGTCAGCTAGAAGTGCAATTTTTAGAACTAAAGCAGGGAACGATGACGGTGTCGGAGTATGCCGCGAAATTCAACGAGTTGGCGAGGTTTTCGCCACACCAAGTCAGTACAGATGAACGCAAGGCAAAGAGGTTTGAACAGGGACTGAAGCGCTGGTTGTACAATAGGGTCTCCCTGTTCCAGCTGAAGACGTTTGCAGCGGTAATGGAGAAGGCAATTCTCGCTGAAGGTGGGGGTGAGGCTATGACAAATTTCAATCAGGAACAGATAAAGAAGAAGAATGAGGTGGAGGTTAATAATGGTAGTGGAGGTAGTGGAAATGGCAACAACAATTTGAAGAGGAAATGGAACAAAAATGTGGGTGCTGAAAACCAGCAGAGTAACCAGCAAAATAAGAAGTTCGAAGCATGTGCTACATGTGGGAAGTTTCACAAGGGTTTGTGCTTGATGGGAAAATGAGTATGCTTCAACTGTGGCCAGGAGTGTCATATCGCCCCAAATTACACTCAACCTAAGAAGAACTGTTGCTTCACGTGCGGATCCAAGGATCACTTTGCTCGTGAATGCCCTAAGAAGAAGGCTGGATAGACAGCAGGAAGTAAGGGAGGTAGCAGTGGAGGTACATGGGCCATTGCTGGACCAACAACATCAATACCTAGTGAAGAATTGGATTTCCCTTTAAACATAGAAATTGCGAATAAGGAAGTAATTCTTGTTAGGTTCGTATAAAAGAACTGTAGGGTGAATATTAAGGGAAATATCATGATGGTAGATTTAATTCTAATTAGATTTGGAGATTTTGATGTTATTTTGGGAATGGATTGGTTGTTCAATTATGGAGCGGTAATTGATTGCCAAAAGAAATGTGTAAACTTTATGACTCCGTTAAAGGTAATTTTCTATGGTAGCAAATCGCATAGACAAATGAAATGTCTGACGATTATGCAGGTCAAGAAGTTGTTGAGTCAAGGCTGTGTGGGTTATTTAGCTTACATAGTCGATACTCAGAAGAAGGGTGTGAAATTGGAAGAGATACCAGTGGTTAGGGAGTTTGTAGATGTGTTTCCGAAGGATTTGCCACGACTTTCGCCTGACAAAGAGATTGAGTTTGTGATTGACTTAGCGTCAGGAACAGCACCAATATCGAAGGCCCCGTACAGAATGGCTCCAGTAGATATGAAGGAACTGATGGTACAATTGCAAGAACTATTAAATAAGAAGTATATTCAACCAAGCGTATCACCGTGGGGAGCGTCGGTGTTATTCGTGAAGAAGAATGATGGGTCAATGCGTCTTTGCATTGATTATAGAGAATTAAACAATGTCACTATTAAAAACAAATATCTGTTACCAAGAATAGATGACTTGTTTGATCAGTTGAAGGGTGCTAAATACTTCTCAAAAATAGATTTGAGAATGGGTATCACCAATTGAAAGTGAGGAAGGAGGATATACCTAGAACGGCATTCAGAACTCGGTATGGACATTACGAGTTTCTGGTGATGTCTTTTGGTTTGACCAATGCCCCTGCTATATTCATGGATATGATGAATAGGGTGTTTAAACCATTCTTAGACAAGTTTGTAGTGGTATTTATCGACGACATTCTGGTGTATTCCAAAACTCAAGAAGAACACGTGGAACACTTACGTTTGACGTTGGAAATAATAAGAAAGGAAAAGTTGTACGCGAAATTCTCTAAGTGCGAATTTTGGCTAGATCATGTACAATTTCTTGGGCACGTGATTGATAAAGATGGGATTTCAGTGGATCCATCAAAAGTGGAAGCTGTAATCAATTGGGAACAACCAAGAACACCATCGGAGGTAAGGAGTTTCTTGGGACTGGCAGGTTATTATAGAAGATTTATTCAAGATTTTTCTAAGATAGCCACTCCGCTAACCAATTTGATAAGGAAAGCAGTAAAATTTGTTTGGACGGAGAAATGTGAAGAGGGTTTTCAAGATTTGAAGAAGAAATTAAGTGTGGCACCGGTGTTGTCATTACCAGATAATACGGGAAACTTTGTGGTGTATAGTGATGCCTCACATAAAGGATTGGGTTGTGTTCTTATGCAGAACGGCAATGTTATTGCATATGCATCAAGACAGCTGAAGGACTATGAAAAAGGGTATCCGACTCATGATTTAGAGTTGGCGGCGGTTATGTTTACTCTAAAGATATGGAGACAATATCTCTATGGAGAAAATGTGAGATCTACACAGACCATAAAAGTTTTAAGTATATTTTCACACAGAAGGACCTAAACATGCGTCAAAGAAGATGGATGGAATTGATAAAGGATTACGATTGTGAGATCTTTTATCATCCAGGCAAAGTGAATGTGGTTGCAGATGCTTTGAGTAGGAAAGGCTGAGAAAAGTTGATGTTGTTAACCAACCAGGAAGAGCTTATTTCAGCGATGGCAAGGCTAGAGTTAGAAATCAAATTTCTAAAAGAAACCGACGAAAATTTATACCAGATAGAAGCTAGTCCAACTTTGGTGGACAAAGTGAAGAATGCTCAACTACAAGATGAAGAATGTGAAACAATCAAAGAGAAAGTGGTTGAGGGTAGTGATGTAAAATACAAGATCGATATTAAAGGGTTACTGAGGTTCGAGGGAAGAATTTGGGTTCCAGCAGTACCGGAGATTAAAGACAAAATCTTGACAGACGCTCATAGCTCAAGATATTCGATTCATCCGGGAAGTACGAAAATGTATCAAGATTTCCGGCGATATTTTTGGTGGCCAAATATGAAAAGGGACGTTGCAGAATGCGGTGCAAGGTACTTGACATGTCAAAGAGTCAAGGCCGAACATCAAAGACCAAGTGGATTACTTCAACCACTGGAAATACCAGAATGGAAGTGGGAGCATATCACAATGGAGTTTGTGGTAGGTCTTCCAACAACTCAGAAAGGGTATGATGCGATTTAGGTGGTGGTGGATATATTAACGAAATCAACACATTTTTTGCCAATAAAGATTAAGTTCAATCTTGATAAGTTAGCAAGATTGTACGTTAAAGAGATCGTCTCCAGACATGGAGTGCCAGTATCAATTGTGTCAGATAAAGATCCGTGATTCACGTCAAATTTTTGGAGGAAACTACAATAGTGTATGGGAACACAATTGCAAATGAGCACGGCATACCATCCACAAACAGATGGCCAAAGCGAACGAACAATCCAAACGTTGGAAGATATGCTTAGAATGTGCATCATGGATTTCAAAGGAAACTGGGACGATCATTTACAATTGGTAGAATTCGCCTATAATAACAGTTACCATGCAAGCATTGGCATGCCGCCTTATGAAGCATTATACGGCAGGAAGTGCAGAACTCCATTGTGCTGGGATGAAGTCTATGAACATCAACTATTAGTGTGACGCCCCCAAAATTAGGTATACATCACCCATCTTGGGTCGCCAGATACATGGTACATAATTCAAATACAACTTACTAATACAAACTGCTCAGGTACAATACTGAACAAAACATAAACTGTGAGTTTGAATACAAATATTATCTACTAGAGATTATACAAACTCAAAAGGAGTCCTCATTATAATTATTATCACACTATTTCACAGAATAGAGAGGACTACTAATGCTATCCTCTGGACCATCACTCCGCTCCCAGACTCGTCCCAGCCTATATTCTCATTTCAAGAGAGAGCGAGTGAAAGAAAGGGTGAGCTCAACTAGCCAAGAAGAAATATTATGACTAAGATAATGTAGAATAAATTATCATTAGTCTCTAACAATGTTAAACTGATAAAATATTGTCGACGTCGGGATTTTTGGATGTCCCTTTCCGTTACTTGTTCTTTGGTGTTCTCATTTTAGGTGAGATTTGTTTGAAAAAATAAGTGAAAAAGGTCCAGACATGTATAATGTCGACGATGGACCTATTAAGAGTCGCCATTGGTTTTTTAAATGGTTGTACCAACACAACCGAGAAAAGGTTTGCACATTGACCCGGTGATGTGACACCGATATACTGGTCGTCATTTAAACCGAGATTCATTTAGGGTCAGGGGACTTGGTTATCGCGGGGGAAGGTGTTAGGCACCCTCGACATCCGTGTTACCACTGATGACCGCCTTTTCAAGAAATTTATTATGTGTGTGTGTGTGTGTGTGTGTGTGTGTGGGTCAATGTGTTGTTATATGAAAGTTGTGTGAGGCCTCTTTCAAACCTATATACGTGGATTTGAATTTATGTAAAATTCGTTTTTAGCAAGATATGGCAATGATGTTTTTATAAAGAGGTTTTTCAAACCCCGCCGCTTCAATAGGAATTAAGACCTTTTACACTCCCATTTTTATTAAGTGAGCGGGTGGATTGATTTTATTTGACGAACGCGACGATCCGCATTTAAAAATATATATATAAAAAAATAATGTCGACTTCCTCGTGGGTATGGAAACCATCTAAGAAAATACAGACATCGTAGAATAATTTACAAGCTACTTACAGCTGAAAATGTCCATCACGGGAACCGAATCTAGATCCAATGAGATGAATCTGTGATCACATGATTCCTAGGCGCACAGAATATTGCAATTTGTATAAAAGCAATAAGCAGGTATATATATAAAAGCGATAAATATATATATACAAACAGGATCACCAACCACGAAGCACCTCCATGGGAGATCAGAAATATAAATAAAGCTGTAGATACGATCAACCGCCATGAAGGAAACTCCAGGCGGGACAGAATGTAAATAAAGTTGTAAATGCGGTCAACTGCCACGAAGTAAACTCCAGGAAGGACGAAATGTAAAGAAAGTCAGTAAAATCTATCGAATCGCCACGAAGGAACTCTGTGCAGGACAAAACAATATATATATATATATATATATATATATATATATATAAAGAAAGCAATAAATGCATCGGATGTAAAATCAAAGCTCATCAAACATAGTTCGACTACGTTCATATATATAAGTATATATATATATAAGGGAGTAAATGAACCAGACCGAAGTCTAGGCTCATCGAACAAAGTCCGACAGATAATTAATATATATAAGTATATATATATATATATTAAAAGCGAGAAACGCTCTGCATCAAGTGCAGGCTCAATCGAGGCATAACTAGATAATGTTAGTCAATATATATATAAATATATATATATATATATAATATAATATATATATATATATATATATACAGATGGAAGGAAACCACAATCAGAAGTCAGGCAAAAGCAAGCAACACGACTCAACGCGTGTAGAAGGGTGTGTGCAAAGATGAAGAGAGAAGACTCTAAAGTGTGTGAGAAGGCTACAAATGACCGATAAAAAGTGTTTCTATATCTTTAGAGTGGGTAAACACTTTGGGCTTTTGTGGGTACAAAAGAGGCTATATATGAGCTCACTGTGTGTTTGAAAGTGGGAAAATACATTGTATGGCGAGAAAGGCAGAGAAAATTGTGCAGGGTTTCCCCGTCTTTTTTCTCTTAAAATCAGCACCCAAGCCTCTTATTTATAGGCAAAAGGTGCCACAGGTGTACCTGCGGCTTAGTCGCAGTGTACCTGTAGGTCGGGTCGCAGTGTACCAGCGGGTCGGGTCGGCCGGTTACATTGGGTTGGGTCGTCTCGAAGTACGTGCACTCAGGCACTATAATGTCCACTCGGATTTTGAGAAGTGCAATCCAGGCATCCGCTTTGAGGTATTGGGACCTATTTCGCATCCGCCGTTGTCAAAGAGTCAGACGATGGCATGGGATTAGAGTTTGTACGAAGTCTTTGAAGATGGGACGATGCCCTCCGGTCTTCAAGCTTCAACTGTCATCCATTACCCTACACAATAGTCACTCGGGATTGGTTAGCCTTGTGGGACACTGTTGCGTAGAGACGAGACATGGCATCGTGTTGGACGAGATGGCGATGTTTCCCCTTACCAGTGTTACTGTCGGATTGGGCCGATAAGCAGATGTTGCTCAAACTTCGCTGAGATTGGACTGCTTCATTTGTTGAAGATCTTTATTGTCATCTTTGAGGTGTGCATGTCTTCCCAATGTGATTGCCGTGTTGGCACAGTGTATTTCGTTGTGAGTGTCGAGATTGAAGCTGATGGCATTTAAAACAAGCATTTTCGGGGTTATCTCCTAAACTGCATTCCTTGGGGTTATCACCAAGGTTGGTGGCTATTCCCATGGTTGGGACTGAGACTGGATACCTCGGGGTTATCTCCGAGATTAATCGGTCTTCTCCGGTGTGTGTTCCGGTATTGTATCTGCAGGTCTTGGGGTTAAATTCGAGGTTGAAACCGTTACTCCCAAATTG